>CM063506.1:84955343-84995343 GCA_032207245.1 Pardosa pseudoannulata
TATATATATATATATATATATATATATATATATATATATATATATATATATATATATATATATATATATATATATATAATATATATATATAATATATATATATATATATATATATATATATATATATATATACATATAATATACATATATATATATAATATATATACAACATATATAATATATATATACACATATATATAAATATATATATAACATATATAAATATATATACATATACACATAATATATATATATAAAAAAATAATATATAATATAAAATATATATATATATAAATATATATAATATATATATATATATAAAATATATACATATAATATATATATAATATATATATATAATATATATATATATATATATATATATATAAATATATATTATATAAAAATAAAAAGTTAATAATAAAAACCTTCCCTTGTGGTTTTGACTGACGTAAAAACTAGTTTTTACTTGTCTAAATTTTTCCAAGAATCTATGTAGTAGACAAGAACATTCGGCTTAGTTTTCCTGAATATACCGTTATTTTTGTACCCAGAAACAAACCATGTTGTTACATTAACCCGTACTAATGCGTGTCCCGCGCTCATGTATCAATCGCCAGAAAAAGTACTAGTACGTGTCCTTCTTACAGTGTGTTAACACCATTTCATAATGTTTAGATAACAAACATAGCATGAACAACCCTCATGTACATCATGTCGTACAGCAGTATCCTATATGAGAATGGCTAGTAAATGCATGAACACAACATGGCCGAGTGACTTCCATAGATTTTAAAATTAATGTTGAGTGAAGATGCTGGCCACTCTATGCAATCAATTCTCTCTCTCTCCAAACAAACAGAGGCGAAGACAGTTCTTTTGGGATTTATTTATCATTCACTAAATCTGAACTGTTATAATTAATTAAAACTAGAGCAAGGCAAACAACGACAGCCTATAGTCTGACATTGGGGTCTAGAACTTCATACGGTTTCCGGACAGCCCTCACAGAACCAGGTTTAAAGATGTGAAGGATAATGCAAAATTCCAACGAAATCCTCAGCACACCGTGATGCTTCAACCTTGTAATGAGTTATGTCTTGTGATATTCTAACCCTGACTACGTCTGCCTGCTTCCCATCAGACCTTTAAACTCTTGTTATATGATTTCAGAGCAAATCTCGAATATTACACGAACATAACGTTAAACAATCAGATTGTTATTGTCATAATCGTGCCCCTTTAGATTCGACGGTAAGACAAACTCGGGATAACCCAACGTACTCTCCATGAGTAGAATTCGAAGAACAGTCGTTTACTTATATCGTCTTATTAATGGACTTGTCAAACCACAGATATCTAGGTAGGTAGCTCTTTGATTTGTTATACAAAATTAAATGCAGAACTTCAATATTCTTAAATTATTTTTGAATTATGTTCGTTAGCGTTGATATAAGCTGTATTGAAATTTTAGTTAAATAGATTGCTAGGAAGGTGCATAACTACATGTTACAACAGTCCTGTAAATAAAATTTCAGCCTTATATGCCTAATTGTTTTTCATTTATGTGAGATACATCATGCTGCGTAGGTAAATACGTCAAATCAGCACTTGTTAAAATTCATTCAGTGATAGACAAAATAGGTATTTAAAATTTTAAACTTACAGTAATCATGTGTGGTCATAGAAACCTACGGCTGAAGTTAGTCAAACTGAATTCAAACGTGTTCAAAACGTGTACTCCTGTGAAATCTGAATATTGAAAATTTTTGCGATCGCGATACTTTACTTCGTACAAGGGAGTAAAAATAAAAAGGAATATAACAAGGATCATAGAAAAGAAATTTAGAAAACACACGAATTTGTTTTTAAAAGTAAGAACTAATCTAAACTCTGCTAGTAGGGGCTCATTTAATTTACTTTTCTAGACAATGAGTAATTACTTCTGCTTTTTGAATTAATCATACCGTGAACAACTTCACTCAAAGTAAGTTTTCTTACCCGTACATATACACACTGGAATTACTTTGAGTTCTGCGAAGTAGAAAACTTAAGGGGTTTCAGAAGCTAATCAATTATAAAATTTTTCTTTAATATTTATGACAATCAAAATATTCTGTTATTGTTTCTTATGTTGAGAAATTCTAAGTTAATCTTATGATTTAACTCATGACTTACCCAAATATTGAGGTGAATGAAAGATTTATGTTCAGCATCTTACCTATACTGCTCCCCAAAATATTTAAAAATATGAGTTTTGTTCGTTCCATGGAAGAATAAAAAGTATATACATATTAAAACTAAATTTTTTAAAACAAGAGAGGGAGAAATTTAGGATATCAGAAACTAATCAATGATAAAAGATTTCCTTTACTATTTATGACGTCAAAACATAGTATAATTTTTTTACGTTAAGAAATTCTAAATCAATCTTATTTGATGCATGATTTTTCCAAATATCATTGTGAAGAAAAGATTTAAAAGATTTATGTTCCGCTTATTACTTATATTGCTCTCCGAAATAAGTCAAAAATATGAATTTAGTTTGTTCAATGGAAGCGTAAGAAGCATACATACATGTATTAAAATTAAACTTTTAGGCAAGAAAACATCGATCCAATTATAAGCTCACAAACATTGCCAATTAATTTTTTTCCTGCACATTGAAATAAATTTAGAAATGAGGATTCTTAAAGTTTCTTTGAAAATAATTAATTATTGCTATATTATTCTGTGCCAGCCACTTTGTGTCCTGCTTTAGGTCTGGGAAATTCGGTTTCTTTCGAATTACGGTTATATTTATTTAAAAATTTATTTTAGATTTTAGATTGTATTACATGTAGACAATAAAAGCAATTTTGAATATAAAACAAATCATTTTCATAGAACCAATAACACATTTTATTTAAATTTATTTTTCATAAGAAGCAGAAATTAAAGAAATAAAAATGTAATGTTTCGAGAATGTTGTGAAATTAATTTATTTCGAAAAATGAGCTGCCGTTATAAATGAACCAAGATACTTATAAAATATTAAGTACATGATGTGAATAAAACGTTAAATACTTTGATTGTGAAAACTATCAGGCTGCAACTTATGCCTCGACAGAATAAATAACCATGATGTGAGAAAGCGATATTTAGAAAAAAAAAGAAATGTGCTAAATAAAAGTAGATAACATAAAATATCTAAAAAATATATAGTGAAGAAGTAGCTATCTTGAAACACATTTTAAACAAGTTGCCATGTGAATTAAATTGCATAACAGTTTTCAGGATTTAAGACATTGTTTTTTACTTTGATCAATTTATGATTCTTGCAGTCTTTTAAGAAGTTATCTGAATTTCCATGCATTTGTAATGACTGATTCAGCCATTTTCGAATGCATGTCAAACAGACACATACACACACCTATAGATATTTATACAAAAGAAGATTTTGTATATTCACAGAAGATCTATTACATTATAACCACTCTCCGCCTATAAAAATGAGCTCACCCAGAAACAAAACCAAGGCACATGCGCGGCTGATGTGCGAGTATATAAAGAGCCCCTGGACTCATTGACTTTCCAAACATAGCCTGATTAATGATCTAATAGGATTACAGCTGAGTTATCAGACTTATATTAAGATCAAATCATTGAGACGTTTTTGGTGGACTTATTCACGTGTAGTAGTCGTGATCACGTATAGAACATGGTGTATGTATTGTGAAGCACCACGTCAAAGCCAGTGATTTGTCTTCCCCAGCGCATTAATTCCACTAATGAATATAAATTTTTACAAATTATTCGCTGTTACAGAAGAGCTATAACAGCCGAAATAACCATCAGCTACAACAGAAGTGACATAGAAAGGGCTTCTCAACATACAGCGCTGCTTAAACTGCTGAGTAAGAGTTTACACAGCAGAACACAGCAGTTGGCAAATATACATCCCTGCACAGCAGAACATCGTAAGCAGGCCAACAGTGGGACAAGAGACAACGTAAATGGTAGAAGAGTTATAGAAGACATGCACCGAAGATCACATTTTCTAGTTCATCCCATCGACGGGCTCGTACAGATCCTATGGGAAATATATAGAGTGTCTATAGGATGCCGTGGCATCCAGTTTGAGAAAACAGCTCTATACTAGAGAATCAGTAACAGCTAAAACGTCGAGGCATAGAACATCTAGAAAAAGTTATTTTCCTTTTATTTATTTAGAGATAGATGAACAGATTGAAAAACGATTCAACATCAAATTTTTAGTGAAATTTGGAAAAAAAATCTCGGGAAGTTTATGAAACAAGGACAGTTATTTATGTAAATGATCAAGCATTTCAGAAAGATGCAACAAATGAAGCAAGGCCACGACGACCGTCGACCTTTTGTCTTGATAAACACATTGAACACGTCCGGTCTCTTGTGCTTTTTGATCGTCGATTAATGTACAATTAATGATCAAACAAAATTAGGAAAATCAATTGTGCATAAGATTTAAACAAAACATTTTTGCGGGGCAATGGATGGCTACTGAATTAGGGCAATCAGCCTCCACTTTCAGCAGTGATTACCTGCAAGTTTCTAATCTGTAAGATTAATGTATAAATTTTGTAAAATAAAATTTTAATTACTCAAGTTTATGTATTAATTGTAGATTTCTTATAAATATAGAAACATACTCTCTGAAAATCAACATCTCTAAAATGCAAAAATATGTATAAAAGTAAAATAAAACAAGAAATAAAACATATTAAACCTGTCGGGAATTTGTTTCAGTTTATATTTATTTCTGTGAGGACCAACATTATAATAACTATTAGTAAGTCCTCTGAGCAAATTCTTTTTATCCTCTTTTTTAAATTGTTCAAAAATTCTTTCATAGAACAAAAACAGTGTAAGACAAAAAACAAAATAGATTAAGATCATAAACATTTAAAAAATCACTCGTCTCTACAAAAAATATTTGTGAGAGAAATTAAAAAACAACATTAAGAGATTAATGGAATTATATTGCAAAAGAAATAGAAGCAATAGGCATAAAACATTAAAAGTAAGAGGAAGAGAAAGTATCACGTACGCTATTAAATGGGATTGAGGTCACCGAGATATTTCTCTCCGTCTGTTTGTGTAAAAGTACAAAAAGATATTTTGTAAATAAGAGGAACTCATTTCGGTTGTTTACATTTTTTCTAGGATACAATTCTATATAACTATTCGTAAGAATTGAACTAACAGTAGCTTTCCTTTATATATTCCTATTTAAATTTTTTTAGAAATCCTTACACGGAATACAAAGAGGTAGATTAGGCACATGCAAGAAAACAAAGGTCATTACAAAGTAACAGGCTTAAAAGAAACCTAAACAGGGGGAGATTCATGGAATTGGATTCTAAAAAATAAAAACAGTGGTGAAGCAACAGGCATCAGACATTAAAAAGGAGATGAAGAGAAGGTATCATGTACGATATTAAATGGGATTGAGGTCACCAAGATATTCTCTCCATCTGTTTGTCTAAAAATAGAATAAGATATTTTGTATATAAGAGGAACTCATTTCGGTTGTTAATCTTATTTTTTCTATTATACAATTCTATATTACTATTCGTAAGTATTGAACGTACAGGGGCTTTCCTTTATATATTCCTATCTAAAATTCTTTAAAAATCCATACACGTAATACAACCAAAGAGTCAGATTATGACCAAGCAAGAAAAACAGAGGTCATTACAAAGTAAAAGGCTTAAAAGAAACCTAAACAGGGGGAGATTCATGGAATCGGATTCTAAAAAATAAAAACAGTGGTGAAGCAACAGGCATCAGATATTAAAAAGGAGATGAAGAGAAGGTATCACGTACGCTATTAAATGGGATTGAGGTAACCAAGATATTCTCTCCATCTGTTTGAAGAAAAATACAATAAGATATTTTGTATATAAGAGGAACTCATTTCGGTGGCTTGCATTTTTTTCTAGGATACAATTCTACATTACTATTCGTAAGTATTGAACGTACAGTAGCTTTCATTTATATCTTCCTATTTAAAATTCTTTAGAAATCCTTACACGGAATACAACCAAAGAGTTAGATTATGTATGTGCAAAAAACAAATGTCGTTTTAAAGTAAAAAGCTTAAAAGAAACCTATACAGTGGGAAATTGATGGAATCGCATTCTAAAAAAAAAGCAGTTGTGAAGCAACAGGCATCAAACATTAAAAAGGAGAGAAAGAGAAGGTATCACATAGAATATTAAATGCGACTGGGGTCACCACGATATTCTCTCCGTCTGTTTTGCGTAAAAGTGAAAGATATTTTTGTATATAAGAGGAACTCATTTCAGTTGTTAATCTTATATTTTTAGGATACAGATCTTTATTACTCAATTGTAAGTAATGAAAAGTAGCTTTCATTTATATCTTCCTATTTAAAATTCTTTAGAAATCCTTACACGGAATACAACCAAAGAGTTAGATTATGCATGTGCAATAAGCAAAGATCATTACAAAGTAAAAGGCTTAAAAGAAACCTAAACAGGGGGAGATTCATGGAATCGGATTCTAAAAAATAAAAACAGTGGTGAAGCAACAGGCATCAGATATTAAAAAGGAGATGAAGAGAAGGTATCACGTACGCTATTAAATGGGATTGAGGTAACCAAGATATTCTCTCCATCTGTTTGAAGAAAAGTACAATAAGATATTTTGTATATAAGAGGAACTCATTTCGGTTGTTAATCTTATTTTTTCTAGGATACAATTCTATATCACTATTCGTAAGTATTGAAAGTACAGTAGCTTTCATTTATATCTTCCTATTTAAAATTCTTTAGAAATCCTGATGCAGAATACAACCAAAGAGTTAGATTATGTATGTGCAAAAAACAAAGGTCATTACAAAGTAAAAGGCTTAAAAGAAACCTAAACAGAACGAGATTGATAGAATGGCATTTTAAAAAACAAAAACAGGTGTGAAGAAACAAGCATGAGACATTAAAAAGGAGAAGAACAGAAGATATCACATATGCTATTAAATGGGATTGAGGTCACCAAGATATTCTCTCCATCTGTTTGTCTAAAAATAGAATAAGATATTTTGTATATAAGAGGAACTCATTTCGGTTGTTAATCTTATTTTTTCTATTATACAATTCTATATTACTATTCGTAAGTATTGAACGTACAGGGGCTTTCCTTTATATATTCCTATCTAAAATTCTTTAAAAATCCTTATGCAGAATACAACCAAAGAGTTAGATTATGTATGTGCAAAAAACAAAAATCATTACAAAGTAAAAGGCTTAAAAGAAACCTAAACAGTGGATAATTGATGAATGGCATTTTAAAAAACAAAATCAGTGGTGAAGCAACAGGCTTGAGACATTAAAAAGGAGAGGAACAGAATATATCACATATGCTATTAAATGGGACTGAGGTCACCACGATATTCTCTCCGTCTGTTTTGACAATAAGTATAATAAGATATTTTGTATATTAAAAGGAACTCATTTCGGTTGTTTAATTTTTTTTTTGGATACAATTCTATATAACTATTCGTAAGTATTGAACGTACAGTAGCTTTCATTTATATCATCCTATTTAAAATTCTTTAGAAATCCTTATGCAGAATACAACTAAAGAATTAGATTATGCATGTGCAAAAAACAAAAGTTATTATAAAATGAAAGTTTAAAAGAAGCCTAAACAGTGGGAGATTGATGAAATCGCATTCTAAAAAACAAAAACAGTGCTGAAGCAACAGGCATCAAACATTAAAAGGAGAGGAGGAGAACGTATCAAGTACGATATTAAATGGGACTGGGGTCACCACGATATTTTCTTCATCTGTTTGTGTAAAAGTAAAAGATATTTTGTATATAAGAGGAACTCATTTTGGTTGTTAATCTTACTTTTTCTAGGATACAGTTCTATATTATTTATATTCTTAAGTATTGAATGTACAGTAGCTTTAATTTCTATCTTCCTTTTTTAAATTCTTTGGAAATCCTTACACGGAATACAAAGAGGTAGATTAGGCACATGCAAGAAAACAAAGGTCATTACAAAGTAACAGGCTTAAAAGAAACCTAAACAGGGGGAGATTCATGGAATTGGATTCTAAAAAATAAAAACAGTGGGTGAAGCAACAGGCATCAGATATTAAAAAGGTTGGTTGTATTTGGAGTGCTACGGTCTACTTTTTGCAACACGAGGGCTAATGAGACCGGGACCTACATCTTAAAGCCGATTCCGAACGGCTACGAACATTCATGCCTCAGTGGGATTCGAACCCACGAACTCCGGTTCCGAAGGCCAGCACCCTAACCAATCGGCCATCGTTCGGCCAGACATTAAAAAGGAGAGGAAGAGAATGTATCACGTACGATATTAAATGGGACTGAGGTCACCACGATATTCTCTCCGTCTATTTGTGTAAAAGTGAAAGATATTTTGTATATAAGAGGAACTCATTTCGGTTGTTAATCATATTTTTAGGATACAGTTGTTATATTACTCAATTGTAAGTATTGAAAAGTAGCTTTCATTTATATCTTCTTATTTAAAATTCTTTAGAAATCCTTACACTGAATACAACCAAAGAGTTAGATTATGCATGTGCAATAAACAAAGATCATTACAAAGTAAAAGGCTTAAAAGAAAGCTAAACGGAGGGAGATTAAT
Organism: Pardosa pseudoannulata; assembly: GCA_032207245.1. Classification (NCBI taxonomy): domain Eukaryota; kingdom Metazoa; phylum Arthropoda; class Arachnida; order Araneae; family Lycosidae; genus Pardosa; species Pardosa pseudoannulata. The sequence continues at coordinate 84,964,011 of CM063506.1, forward strand.
AGAATGGCATTTTAAAAAACAAAAAGAGTGGTGAAGCAACAGGCATGAGACATTAAAAAGTAGAGGAACAGAAGGTATCACATATGCTATTAAATGGGACTGAGGTCACTACGATATTCTCTCCATCTGTTTGAAAAAAGTACAAGAGGAACTCATTTCGGTTGTTTACATTTTTTCTAGGATACAATTCTATATAACTATTCGTAAGAATTGAACTAACAGTAGCTTTCCTTTATATATTCCTATTTAAATTTTTTTAGAAATCCTTACACGGAATACAAAGAGGTAGATTAGGCACATGCAAGAAAACAAAGGTCATTACAAAGTAACAGGCTTAAAAGAAACCTAAACAGGGGGAGATTCATGGAATTGGATTCTAAAAAATAAAAACAGTGGTGAAGCAACAGGCATCAGACATTAAAAATGAGAGAAGAGAAGGTATCACGTACGATATTAAATGGGACTGGGGTCACCACCATATTCTCTCCGTCTGTTTGTGAAAAGTAAAAGATATTTTGTATATAAGAGGAACTCATTTCGGTTGATAATCTTATATTTTTAGGATACAGTTCTATATTACTCAATTGTAAGTATTTAAAACTATTAAAGTGTATTTCATTTATATATTCCTATCTAAAATTCTTTAAAAATCCTTATGCAGAATACAACCAAAGAGTTAGATTATGTATGTGCAAAAAACAAAGGTCATTACAAAGTAAAAGGCTTAAAAGAAACCTAAACAGTGGATGATTGATTTAACCGCATTCTAAAAACCAAAAACAGTGCTGAAGCAACAGGCATCAAATATTACAAAGGACAGGAATAGAATGTATCACATACAATATTAAATGGGACTGAGGTCACCACGATATTCTCTCCGTCTGTTTGTGTAAAAGATATTTTGTGTATAAGAGGAACTTATTTCGGTTGTTAATCTTATTTTTTCTAGGATACAGATCTATATTGCTCATTCGTAAGTATTGAATGTACAGTAGCTTTCATTTGTATCTTTCTTTTTAAAATTCTTTAGAAATCCTTACACGGAATACAAAGAGGTAGATTAGGCACATGCAAGAAAACAAAGGTCATTACAAAGTAACAGGCTTAAAAGAAACCTAAACAGGGGGAGATTCATGGAATTGGATTCTAAAAAATAAAAACAGTGGTGAAGCAACAGGCATCAGACATTAAAAAGGAGATGAAGAGAAGGTATCATGTACGATATTAAATGGGATTGAGGTCACCACGATATTCTCTCCGTCTGTTTGTGTAAAAGAGATATTTTGTATATAAGAGGAACTCATTTCGGTTGTTAATCTTATTTTTTCTAGGATACAATTCTATATCACTATTCGTAAGTATTGAAAGTACAGTAGCTTTCATTTATATCTTCCTATTTAAAATTCTTTAGAAATCCTGATGCAGAATACAACCAAAGAGTTAGATTATGTATGTGCAAAAAACAAAAATCATTACAAAGTAAAAGGCTTAAAAGAAACCTAAACAGTGGATAATTGATTTAACCGCATTCTAAAAAACAAAAACAGTGCTGAAGCAACAGGCATCAAATATTACAAAGGACAGGAATAGAATGTATCACATACAATATTAAATGGGACTGAGGTCACCACGATATTCTCTTCGTCTGTTTGTGTAAAAGTAAAAGATATTTTGTGTATAAGAGGAACTCATTTCGCTTGTTAATCTTATTTTTATCTAGGATACAGTTCTATATTACTATTCGTAAGTACTGAACATACAGTAGCTTTCATTTCTATCTTTCTTTTTAAAATTCTTTAGAAATCCTTACACGGAATACAACCAAAGAGTCAGATTATGCACATGCAAGAAAACAAAGGTCATTACAAAGTAAAAGGACTAAAATAATATTAAACAGGGAAAGATTGATAGAATCCGATTCTAAAAATAGGGGTGAAGCAACAGGCATCAGACATTAAAAAGGAGAGGAAGAGAATGTATCATGTACGATATTAAATGGGACTGAGTCACCACGATATTCTTTCTGTCTGTTTGTGTAAAAGGGAAAGATATTTTGTATATAAGAGGAACTCATTTCGGTGGCTTGCATTTTTTTCTAGGATACAATTCTACATTACTATTAATAAGTATTAAACGTACAATAGCTTTGATTTATATTTTCCTATTTAAAATTCTTTAGAAATCCTTACACGGAGTACAAAGAGTCAAATTAGGAACATGCAAGAAAACAATGGTCATTACAAAGGAAAAGGCTTAAAAGAAACCTAAACAGTGGGAGATTTATAGTATCGGATTCTAAAAAACAAAAAGAGTGGTGAAGCAACAGGCATTAGACATTAAAAAGAGAGGATGAGATGGTGTCACGTAAACTATTAAATGGGATTGAGTGCACCACCATATTCTCTCCATCTGTTTGTGCAAAAGTACAATAAGATATTTTGTATAAAAGAGGATTCGATTAAATCATTCTATTGTTTACTTTTTTTAAGATACAATGCTATATTACTATTCGTAAGTTTTGAACGCACTGTAGCTTTCACTTCTATATTCCTTTTTAAAATTCTTTAGAAATCCTTACACGGAATACAACCAAAGAGTCAGATTATGCACATGCAAGAAAACAAAGGTACTTACAAAGAAAAAAGCTTAAAAAAAACCAATTACTAGGAGACTAATGGAATTGCATTCTAAAAAACAAAAACAGGGGTGAAGCAACAGGCATCAAAGATTAAAAGCGACAGGGAGAAGGCATCATGTAGGATATTAAGTAGTTCATTTGTAGAATACAAAAGATGGATAACGCAGGACTGTATTGTTTACGGGGATCTGTGTTTTGTGATGCAAAACTGTGTTGACATTGATTCCCGCTGCTTCAAAGGAAATAGCAATTTAACTTTGGACCCACATGCGGTGTCAGGTCCAGTAAGCCAGTGTATGAATATGTTTTGATATTTGTATGCATGGAATGGGAAGAAATGAAAACTATAATTGTGTATATTATGCAATCTAGAGGTAATTCTTTGTTTTAATTTTATTTTATAATCTTTTAAAATATATTTACTTACAGTTTTCATTTATTCTGTTATTATTAAGCTTATTAAAAGTAACTTTCTTTAAGCTTACTTAAACTAATCACTCACTAAAGAATTACATCGTATAAGGTATAAATATTGAAGTATTTTTAAAAAAAATATTAACTAAGAAACCAAACAAAAATTATTACTAAAAGCATTTCTTCTTTCTCTTTTTCTTTTTTATTTCTTTTCTATTTCATTGTTCTTTCTTTAAAAATATTTTTACTCGATTTCATTGCTTCCAACAAATTATTTCTATCCTTCACCGAATTTTTTAAATCTCAAAAATTTTCTTCCTTCAGAATGAAAAGTGAAAAAAAATATGCAAAAAGTAAAGTAATACAAAAATAAAACATTGTGAAACTAACAAGGATTCCTTTTTTAAGAGATGTGGTATTGTAGGTATCATTTATAAACACTTCTTTGTTTTGTGCTCTGTTATGTAAGTTTCGTCACAAATTCTTTCACAGAATAAAAACAGTAACACAGTCATACACGTGAAATAAAACAATTGTCATTACATAAAGAAAAACAGGCAAGTGATTTAAAAAAAAACAACTTTACGAGATTAATGGAATAGAATTCCAAAAGAAATACAGTCTAGTCTCCTATAACGATATGTTTTGATAAAGAGATTTGCATATAACGAGGAACTAAAATTCTGAAATCTTTCCTATCATGCGTCTCCTTAAAACGCATTTTCGTACAAAAACATTCCAATAATTTAAAACTCGAAAAATGTATCTAGAGCAGCGCTTATTCGGTGTGTTAAAATTTTTAGTTGCTATTTATGGAGTATTCACTATTACATTTATAAGGGAACTTCCCCAAAAATTATGATTTGTTATCCGTATTAATCCCAATTTGACACTCCGAGAATGCAATTTTGATATATGTCTGATTTAGAAGTAATTTGATTTGATTTATTTACTTCTGAAATTCTTTATAACATGATACGAATTTATTGAATTTTTATTAATTCTTTGAAGTATATAACTGAGTTTCTTGTAATGTGGTTTCCAAGTATTGTGGCAGTGATGTTAATATAACATGATATAAATTAATCTCATTTTTCTTATTTCTGTGTTTCTCATAATCCGGTATCCATATATATATATATATATATATATATATATATATATATATATATATATATATATATATATATATATATATATATGTATGTATATATATGTATATATGTATATATATATGTATATATAGGTATATATATATATATATATAGGTATATATATATATATATATATATATATATATATATATATAAATATACTTATATATATATATATATATATATATATATATATATATATGATGTGTATATATATGTATATATATGTATATATATATATATATATATATATATATATATATATATATATATATACATATATAAATATACTTATATATATATATATATATATATATACATATATATATATAGGTGTGTATATATATATATGATTGTATATATATGCATATATATATGTATATATATAGGTATATATATATATATGTATATATATATATGTATATATATATAGGTATATATATATAGATATATACATATATATGTATATATGTATATATATATATGTATGTATTATGTATATATATGTATATATATTATATATATATGTATATATGTATATATACATATACATATATAAATATACTTATATATATACATATATAAATATACTTATATATATATATATATACATATATAATTATACTTATATATATATATATACATATATATACATTTTTTCATTTGAAACTATCCGTTTTCCAGATGAGCCATTCAGTGCACACGTTGACTAACTCCATTTTTTGGATATTGATAAACTGGAACTTCAATGCACAAAACATGCCACGCAGTTCTCATTCAAACCAATATTTCCCAATTTTAGTTATCAGCACGTATTAATAATACATTTTTGGGGTCAGTGTGTCTGCAAATAGGCTACTCTTGGCACCTTTTAAGAGCTTTTATAATATATTTGTAATTTTTAAAAAAAATGTAGTTTGTCAATGTGTGCACTGAGCGGCTCATATAATGCGGTACCAAATTATCGCGTTATAGGACGCTTCGTTGTATTTAACAGCCGTGCTGAAACAACAGGCATAAAAGATTTAAAGCTAAAGGGATAGAGAATCACGTAGGATTTTCAATATAACTGCCGCCGGTACGATATTCTCACGTTTTGTTTGAGTAAAAGCTAAAGAATATAGTATTCGTCTGTTTGCGATGAATCTGTGTTACGTGAAGCAAAGTTGTGTTGGGAAAGATCTTCGCTGCTTCAAATAGAGTAGGAATTTCATGGCGGTGTCGGTTTCCACACACCAGATATGTTCTTGCTTTTAATTTGCATACTTAGAATGGAGGAGAATGACTCGAAAGTATAATGCTGCATATGTTTCTATGAGGAAGAAAATTGTTAGTTTGATTTAAATTAATTTAATTATTTTTTAATGAAACACATTTCTTTACACAATTTTTGTTTATTCACTAAATAAGTTAGTAGTATTATAATTACGACAAACGAGATATGCTCTTGCTTTTAATTTGCATGCGTAGAATGGAGACTCGAAAGTATAATGCTGCATATGTTTCTATGAGGAAGAAAATTGTTAGTTTGATTTAAATTAATTTAATTATTTTTTAATGAAACACATTTCTTTACACAATTTTTGTTTATTCACTAAATAAGTTAGTAGTATTATAATTACGACATAGCAGATATGCTCTTGCTTTTAATTTGCATGCGTAGAATGGAGACTCGAAAGTATAATGCTGCATATGTTTCTATGAGGAAGAAAATTGTTAGTTTGTTTTAAATTAATTTAATTATTTTTTATTGAAACACATTTCTTTACACACTTTTTGTTTATTCACTAAATAAGTTAGTAGTATTATAATTACGATATACAGTAATTATATGCTTATATAAATGAGGAGTTCTGTGCTCATAAATATATAATGTCTCATATAATGGGGGAAGCTGTAAACATAATATATAACATAATATTAAATAAACTAAACTTCTCGGCCCAACAGCCCCTAGGGGGCCAGTGCCTACTGTGCCAATCTCCGTTTAAGTGACCAAGAGCCCTGGGGTGCGATATATGTTCCGGTTAGGTGGTCAATCTTACGTGGAACCCACAGTGTTTAGTTCCTATGCACTCTTGGTCCTCAGATAAACTACCCACTGAAGAGATGAAAGGCTGTCAACCTTGCCCAGCCCAGGGATCGAAACTCGGACCTGACGACACTGGGCTTCATAATGCTACATATTATATTATATATTAAAATTATATATATATGTATATATTATATAATATAATATATTGTATATATTCTTATGATGTAGAAAAATATTATTTTGTTTTAATCTTATTTAATTATTTTAAAGAAAAATTTTACTTATTTTACTTTAATATTTCTCTGTTAATAAATATAGTATAAATGTGAATATGAACTAACTAAAAAACACTATATAATAAAAAAGTATATAAAATAGGAAAATTTTAAAATTTAAAAAGAAATTTTAAAAAGGATTTGAAAGTATTTTTCCTTATAAATATAAATTTTTTAATCTTTTTTTCTCAAAAAGTCTCATTTTAAAATTTTTAGAATCTCAATAATTTCTATTCTGGAAGTAAACGAATCAAAAAACAAGAAAATGTAAAAATTTCGTGACAAAACAGGACAGTATGGGACCAAAGGGAATTCATGTGGTATGTTATTTGTTTACCAGCTACGGCTATCGTTTTTAAATTATGTGACATATGTACATACGTACAGACGTTAAGAGGAAACTAGTCATAGCCATTTCAGGAATGGTCAAAATAGCAATAGCTTTCAGAATTAAAATTTCTTTTGTGCTTAACACTAGATTTAAGGATACTGATCATATACCTATTTTTACTGAAGTGAGCCAATTTGACTCATACAAGAAAATTGAGGTTTTTTGCAAAGAAAATAGTTCCAAATTATTTTAAATGAAATGTTTATTATCAAAATATTCATGGAAAACATTTTTTACATATAAAACCTGTTTTCGAAACACATTTTCCTTCAAACATTTCTATTACATTTAGCACAATGGTTTCTACATCTGTTTCTTTTGCATGATTGTTGAACATGACAATTCCTCCGTGCGTCAGTAGCATGAATTTCTGTCATTGGTATGAAAGTGTTCTCGACTTCTTCTCTATATTTACTTTATATTATACTTTATATTTACTTTATAATGTATTTATTACTATATTTATATATTTTTATATACATTCTATGAATCAAATTGGCTCACAACCGTGAAAATAGGTATACCACATTTGATAATGCGAAATGAAGGGGTCTGCGGGGAAGAGGAATAAAAGTTTACATATATTTTATTAACTAAAAACCAACGTATGTTTTTGAAAAGTGATATTAAATTTATATATATATATATATATATATATATATATATATATATATATATATATATATATATATATATATATATATATATATATATATATATATATATATATATATATATATATATATATATATATATATGTATATATATATATATATATATATATATATATATATATATATATATATATATATATACATATACATATATATATACATATATATATGTATATATATATATATTATATATATATATATATATATATATATATATATATATATATATATATATATATATATATATATATATATATATATATATATATATATATATATATGTATATATATATATATATATATATATATATATATATATATATATATATATATATATATATATATATATATACATATAAATATATATATATATATATATATATATATATATATATATATATATATATATATATATATATATATATGTCAGGATTTAAATTGTAGATTAATTTTAAAAGATTTTAAGTAGGGATTCATTACTGGGAGTGACGCGGCGTGAGGAGTTAGCCACATAAATACTGCTCACGCCCAGTGATCGGTAGCAGAGAGCAGTGTGCACATTCCGCGGACAGAGCTGTGGCTACCCGAAGCAGCTAAGCCTGCCTTTGTTAAAAGTTGAACGCCAATGTGAGACGCCATTGAAGATGATTGAAAAATGTCAGGATTTAAATTGTAGATTAATTTTAAAAGATTTTAAGTAGGGATTCATTACTGGGAGTGACGCGGCGTGAGGAGTTAGCCACATAAATACTGCTCACGCCTAGTGTTCGGTAGCAGAGAACAGTGTGCACATTCCGCGGACAGAGCTGTGGCTACCCGAAGCAGCTAAGCCTGCCTTTGTTAAAAGTTGAACGCCAATGTGAGACGCCATTGAAGATGATTGAAAAGTAGTGTGGTTTGAGATTTGAATAAAACTATGAAAATGATGTCAGGACTCTAGTGTCATTTAGTGGGAGCCTGACATATATATATATATATATATATATATATGTATATATATATATATAGTAATCAAGTTCTTAATGAGTCAAATTGGCTCGGTCCGTAAATTTAGTGTTAAATACAGGCGAAACACTGATATTTCAATTATATTATAGTGAAAAGAAATATTTCAGTTGAAACTTGAGTTCTGATACTTACCGAGATCACAATCCTTTACTTTGTACAAAAAATTAAAAAGCAGCGGATGTATGTAAAAAAAAGAATCTAGCATTACAAGATTAATAGGATTGCATTCCTAAAGAAATAGAAACCGTGCTGAAGCAACAGACATCAAAGATTAAAAGCAAAAGAATGAGGGCATCACGTAGGATATTAAATAGAAATGAGGTCACGCAACATTCTCTCAGTTCGCGTTGTATAAAAGTTGGAGAATACAGAAAACACTGTTTACCAGAATCTGTGTTTTGTGATGCAAAGTTGTGTTCACATTGGTTCCGGCTGCTTTGGAAAAAGTAACAATTTTAATTTCCACCCCGCAGACTGTCAGTTCTAATAAACCAATCCATATTTTTGCATGAAGTGGAGGAATGAAAAAAATATAAGACTGAATTTTTAAACATGGTTTATATGTTTTAATCTTTGATTAATTTTTTAAAATGAATTTAAAATATAACGTACCATGATCCAAAGTAAAGTTCATGTTGGTTATTATTCTTAATTTATGATATACAACACTCACGCATTAATTTTTTTATAAGATACACATTCGTTGGATTTAGTTTATATTGGAGTGCTACGGTCTACTTTTTAGCAACACGAGGTCTAATGGTTTGGTTTGGTTTGGAGCACTACGGTCTACTGTTTTGCACACGAGGGCTAATGAGACCGGGACCTACTGCTTAAAGCCGATTCCGAACGGCTACGAACATCCATGCCAAAGTGGGATTCGAACCCACGAACTCTGGTACCGACGATCAGAGCTCTAACCAATCGGCCAGCGTGTCTAATGAGACAGGGAACAACTGCTTAATTTCCACCACCGCTGGCACCGATTGGACCGCTGTCCTATAAACAGAACAGCAAATAAAATTCCATTTAATAATAAAATTATAAATATTTTCTGAGTGGATTTTATTTTAACACCTTTAAAATAGACACACTGTAGCACAGTAACAAAAAAACTGAGTAAACTGATATTATATTGTAAAATTTATTTTCAGCAACCTCTTCAAAATTGTCAATTTTTTTAATCTTTAATTTTATATTTATTATTATTATTTTTCAAACATTGACGAGGTTACTTTTAGTTTAAAAGCAGAGCTAATAATGTAGCTGAAAGTTTTTGTTGAAAAATATATTTTACGCGTGTATTTTGTAAATATAAAAAAGGTGCCCTAAAATTAAGACGACGGTTCAATCCCCATTATTTTTTCACAAATTCGATATTGCACTGATAGCGCAATTCTTTCCTTATCTTCAAATAAAAACCCGTTCAAACACCTGTTCACATACCTGGACACAACAAGGGGTAAATAGGTGTCTATTCAATGCAGAAAAACTGGAGATGGCAAGATAAATTTACTCTCTTACTGCCAGTTCAATAACTGCAAGAGAAAACCTACAACAGTATGCTTAAAATGTAATGTTGGACTTTGTTTTGACTGTTTCCCCAAATTTCATCTATGAATCATCAAATGCAATGTAAGGGATATTTGTTAAGTTTTAATAGTGTATTGGACCAGTGGTGCGCAAACTAGGGGTCGCGACCCCTGTGGAGGTCGCCAGAAGTTTTTTGGGGGTCACCAAATTTTTATGAAATGCATTATCCCTGCCTGCTGCATACCATACAGTGTACATATAAAGAGTGAAGCGCCGTCACTGAAAAGTTAAAGAAGAATTTTTCAAGAAGATTCGAGGATTTTCCTGAAAACGATCTTAATTGGATTCGTGATCCATTTTCCTTTGACATATGCAGTTCAAATTAGTGAAAAAGAGCCTTTGATAGATCTAATTAGTCATTATATTCTACGAAATCAATTTAAGACTCAGCCTTGCCAAAAATTTTGGCTATCTGTGGAAAAACAATATCCCGTTTTATGCAAGAATGCCATCAGAGTGTTAATACAATTTGCATCAACGTATTTATGTGAAGCTGAATTTAGCAAACTAGTTTCAATAAAAACTAAATACCTCTTGCGTTTAAACCCTGAAGATGATATGCGAATTGCAATTAGGAACATACATCCAAACATCGATGAGATAATTAGAAACTTGCAGCCACATACATATCATTAAAGGGCAATTTACTGATTTTTGTGTTATACAAAAAGTATTTTCTTAAAATTATAAATAAAATCAATATGAGTCAAATATGATGTTTTTATTCGATGAAACAAAATAAATGCAAGGGAAATATACATTGTATTTGTGAACATTTATCTCTAGGGGTCGCCAAAAATTTTCTTTCTACAAAAGGGGTCGCAGTCGAAAAAATTTTGAGCACCACTGTATTGGACCGTTGTCCTATTTATCGGGCAGCCAATTACAAAAAACTTAAAAATATTTTTTCAAAATTTTGGTTTTAAATACGTAGTTACACCATATTAATGATATGGACAAAGTTTTAATAACTTACAGAAATATTTAGTTGTAGTACAGTATGGGTTAAAGCCGATTCCAAACGGCTGCGAACATCCATGCCATAGTGAATTCGAACCCACGAACTCCAGTACCGAAGGCCAGCACCCTAACCATTCACCCATCGTTCGGCTAGTACCCGTCTGTAAGCACTGAAGTTAAAATTTTCTTATTTTGCACCATGTTGTTTAAAAGTCATAAAAACTCTATTCAGGAATAAAAACAGAATGAAAAAAAAATATATTTAAAATCACACACACGCGAGAAACGAATGTCATTACGAAAATTATAAACGACGGAAATAAATAAGAGATTTAAAAAAAAATTTCAATTTTACAATCCTCTTCAAAATATAAGACGTGTTTGCAAAGATCGGTCGATTTACTTGAAAAATTAAATAAAATAAGTATCTAAGGTCTGCAAAGATCGGTCGATTTACTTAAAAATTGAAAAAAAATTTACATATTTTTCTATAAGATCGCTCTATTTATTAAAAAAAAGAAAAATTTATATAAAAATATACATTCAAATTTAAAATGGTTAAACAGAAAACAGAACTCATGGTGTCATTTAAAAACGTCGTGAACAGTATAGAGCTAAACGAGAAAAAGAAACTTCTGAAGAGCGAGAGCTTCAAAACTAACAAGCATACATATTTTTGTTAAAATTTTTTTAAATTTTTTTTGTACATCATTTGTTTTATTACTTGTTTTCAAAATGAGATAAAACATGAAAAAATTTAAATAAAACAAGAATGATTAAAAAATTAAAAAAATAAATAAACAGCATTACCAGATCAAAGGGATTGCATGCCTAAGAAACAGTTTGAAGCTGTATTGAAGAAACAAGACTCAAAGATTAAAAACTAAAGGGAGGAAAGGATCACAAGTAGGATATTAAATTAAACTGAAATACTACATGATTTTTTTCCATCTTTTTATTTAAAAGCTTATGAAGATTATATTCCATTGTTTACGGATATCTGCGTTTCGTAATTCAGAACTGCGCTGGCGTCATTTAACCACTTCGGGAATATTTGTTAAAAGTAAAATTTTAATTTACACCCTGCATGCGGTGTCAACTTCTATAAGCCAGACTACTATATTAATATTTTGATCTAATTTATATTTTTTAATTGAATACATTTTAATTAAATGTTACAGACTTTTTCTCCTTTTATATTAATACTTTCTTCATGTATGAGTTGTTCTCAAAGCACAGTTGAACTATGAGTTTAAAAATAGAAAAAAAACGTTACGTATAAAACAAACGTTTAAAATAAACAAATTTAAAATTATGAGAAGGAAATTTTTTAACTTAAAAAATTAAATAGGTATGTTTAAAAGCAGTGGCATGCGGTCCATATGTGCAGGGTGTGCACTACACACCCTAGGAAAATTATGAGGGACAATAATTTTCTGCCCCTATGTCTACCTATCTTTATATGGTATATAATAAATATTATTTATAATATATTCAAATATTATGTCGATTTGCTTGCTTGAACATAGTATGTTCTGATGTGTACGCACTGCGCACTAAATTGAAAATCACGCTTTATATGTATGGGCTACTGGAGAAGAACAACATATTATGGCACTGAGGCAAGTGCAGCTATTTTTCCTGTACTTCGCATTCAGAATCATCCGAAGGTAAGTATTTCATCAATGTAAAGTGATATGTTTTAGTGTGGTAAATTAATTTCGGTGATGTATTATATTAATTGATATAATTAGCTGAAAAACAATGTTGTTTTGTTTTGAAGAAGCGAATTTTAACAAAACTGTCCAAATTTTACCATTCATTGTGTCTTACAGACAGTATATAAATTATATTAAGTAACACCATATCCCTGGTTTTGTTTTTAAAAATTGTCAAGATGTTTTTCGCAGAATATATGATTTCCAAATGTTAAAAACTTGTTCTTGACGCTTATGTCCTAAATAGAACCTTGCGCCGTAAAACTCCAACCAACCAACCAAATGTTAAAAACAATTAATAAATATAATTTAATCCACTGACCGAACAAGAAACAGTTCGCTCTATTGTGCCAGCGCGCAGCGAAATCATCTGCACGAGGAATAGACGTTCGGTTTGTCGGCACCGCAGCGGCGGGCGCCATGTGGTGCTACGTTTGCTGAACATATCGTGGAAACCCGAAACGCTGCTTTTTCGACGCCGATATGACACCATACAACAAAAGACATGATTTTTACTTCAGTGCTAATAGAATTCTCATAAGTTTAGCTGTTTTTATAGTTATAACTCGACTACTCGTAGGTAAATATTTTATTTATTGTAATCTTTAAATTTATATTCGTAATAAATAACCCGTTTCAGAATGGAGAACTCAGATGTCTCAATAATTAAAGATTTATTGGAAATCCATGTTCTCTGCACACCCTGCATGAAAACCTACCGCACGCCACTGTTTAAAAGTCATATACAGTGGACTCCGCTTAATGTGATGAGTTTGGGATACCATGATTTTGATAACAATAACTGATTGATAACAATAAACAATATGAAATTCAAATAATAGATAAATTTATCCCCCCTTTAATTCACACCTTATATTTATGTACCGTATATTATCGTTTAACACATAAGAAATGTATACATAATTTTAAAAATGATCATTTGTTGAGTGTCTACAATTTTTTCTAAGAAGCTCATTGATAAATTGTTCGTAATCATAATGTTTTTTAAAGTCATCGGAGCGGTGTTGTACTCCACGTTTCAACACTTTCAATGCATTTCTCATTTCAGCACTTATAGGAGGTGGCTTGATATCAAGAGATTATTCATCTGACTCATCAGTTCCATCATTCGTCTATTTTTCTATGACAATCTGACAGACTGCAAATTCTGTTAATGTGGAAGCTACTGGGATGTGTCTCCATATTTTCATTTTGTTTATTTCTTCTAGCACAATCATCACGAGTTTTCAAAACTTTGCATAATAGAGGCTGAGAAATGTTGCGCTAACTCCTTTTTGGTAACCTGTCATAACGACTGTACCGAGGTACTTTCCCACGATAGTCTGCACTTCCAGCACAGCTGTGGGAGAAATTTCCTAGAGGAATTTAAAACTCCGATTTTCACATCGAGTTTAGAAACCCCTGCAGAGAAGGTATAGATCGCGGAATGGCAGCGTAACGGTCAAGCTTACACAGAGGTGTAACCATGAGTTATGGGGGCAGGGGCTAAAAATAATGTCAGATTGCACATAAAAGGGCTACTTTAATGAGCCCACTCCGGAAGGGGGTGCAGATGTGGAAAAATTTCACGAAACAAGAGACTGGAAAGGAAGAAAAAGGAGCGTTATAACCGAGGTGAGGAGTTGGGAAACGAAATTAAGAAAAGGAGTTGAAGTCAGGATTGAAGAGAAGTGGGACATCAAAATCCTAAGCCCCGCTCACCAGCACCGACTTAGATGACCCACACCCACATCCAACTGAAGAAGTTTATGGATGCAAAAAGCCTAAGTGGGTGGGGATAACCTTTCAACATTATTTATTTTAATGTTATACAATGAATTATTAATTTAAATAAACACTTCTTTTTTATCACTATCACTATTTTTACCAAGTATTTTCCCTCATTTTAAGGCTGGACTAGAAAGACACCAGCACCGACTCGTCCAGTGCTCCCGAACACCCGGACCGACACACCGCATGAGGAAAGCCTCTACCTGATCCTCTGTACCAACTGAAAGACCGACGCATCTCGTAAGGAAAGCTCCTGCCTGCTCCCCTGTGCCTTTACTGGAGGTAAAAATAAAATAATATTTACAACTGTCACTTAGGCCTATGTTAATAATTTAACCTTGTGATTAAGTAATAACGCATTTTTAAGAGAATTGTAATAATTATGGTGTAAATATAAGACATAAATAATTGATGATTATAATATATGGTAATCAAGGATAAATTTGTAAATGAATGTTCAGAGTAAATGTCTAAATCTCAATATAAAGTATTATAGTCTTACTGTGTTTCCCCTTTGTAAACGAACACTTGTGTTAAAGTTGTAAGTGCATTACAACATCAACATTAAAATTTTGATCTTTTGTTTTAATGTTAAATCCTTTCGCTTTCTGGCTTAAATATGGACAAGCTCCATGTTGGCGTGTAATGGAGTAGCTTGTCTTTATTTGTAGGATTTTTGTCTTTATTTGTATTTAATGACTGATAATATCTGCTTTTTTAGTTTGATGAACCCGAGTTCATGGTGAGGGAAGTGTTAAGAATGAAAATATTTCAACTGAAGTGAAGTGATGCTGCCCAAATGTAAATTATTATCACGCTGCCCTATATTAAATTAAAACAGATTGTACCGTTATCACGCTGCCCTATATTAAATTCAAACAGACTCTTTGGTAGCTCATGGCAAAGTGAAATAACAAGATTTATTAAACACAAGAAATCATAATAAACACAAGAAATCATAATACTAACGCCCTAGGACCATTAAGCACAAATATTAAAGCTTAAATTACAAATAGGGACATAGCCTTACCTTCCAATACTCCCATTTTGACTTCCAAGGAATTCCTCTCCTCCTCCTTCTCTCTCTCTCTCTCTCTGGTATACATATATATATATATATATATATATATATATATATATATATATATATATATATATATATATATATATATATGTATATATATATATATATATATATATATATATATATATATATATATATATATATATATATATATATATATATATATATATATATATATATATATATATATATATATATATATATATATATATATATATATATGTATATATATATATATATATATATATATATATATATTTATATATATATATATGTATATATATATATATTTATATATATATATATATATATATATGTATGTATATATATATATATATATATTATATATATATATATATATATATATATATATATATATATATATATATATATTTATATATATATATATATATATATATATTTTTAGACTGCGGAAGGAGTTCTAGAAGAACCTCGTGATACCTCGTGATATATATAAATATATGTGGGATATCAATCATCACGAGATCGGGGAACTTTCCAGGGGAAGCATTCATTTTGCACGTGAACAGTTTAAAGATTAACCCTATCTAATCCTTTCAACTCCCAAGGTGGTCACGAGCTGTAGTGTCTTACAAATGATAATGTGACGTGAGCAATGTCCCATTATAAACCCCGCTGCTACTCAATAGATTGGTAGTTAGCTTGACTGTAATCGTTCGCATGAAATAAAGTATTTTGTTGCTTTCTTTGACTGTGGCAGAATTCTTGAAACATTTTTTATACTGCATGTAAGCGAGCAAAATTCAGGGGATGTGTAATTTTCCACTCCTTTGTTCACTTCCCATTTCCCTAGGTGGAAGAGGGAGAATTCTCGGAAATTCAAACAACAGCGAAAGGAAAGGAAAGAACGAGTTCCTTCTGAAGACATTGTGAATATTCCTTTGCCAGTTAATTAGGAGACTGATAACATTAACTGATGTAACAATCACATAAATCAATAATTTTAACATACAAATGAATAGAGAAAATCGGGACTAAGTGATTTAGATAACAATATGCGATTGATAACATTAACGGGATCACATTAAACGGTGTCCACTGTATTTCTTTTTATAATGTTGATTACCAAAATTTAATTTTTACTCTTAAATTGCATCTTCTTCTGAGAACGCCGAACGATGGCCGATTGGTTAGGGTGCTAGCCTTGGGCACTGGAGTTCGTGGGTTCAAATCCTACTGTGGCATGGATGTTCGTGGCCGTTCGGAATCGCCTTTAAGATGTAGGTCCCGGTCTCATTAGCCCTCGTGTTGCAAAAAGTAGACCGTAGCACTCCAAACCAAACCAATCTTCTGAGAACTTTATGAAAACGCAAAATTTTCTACTCTCAAAATAACCAACTCAAAAGAACTAGAATACGTAAAAAAAAATATAATGAGGCTTTACAAACTATGATGTTATGAATTAACGCTTTAAAGGTCACTACTGAAAATTCTTTGGGATTTAAGGGAATTAGGCTATAAATGTTATCTATAAACATTACATATGTGAAATGTGTGAAAAATATTAAAATTTATTTGTAGTAAAGTGGTGGGTTTTAAAGGGTGAAACTATCTACCCCTTCGTACATACACTCTTAATAAAACACACTTAATACACTCTTAAATGTAAATACTATGTAAAGAACACTGCATAATTATTAAAATGATGTAACAGATAAATAGCTAAACTATTTATAAAAAATGTTTTGGGTAGATATATTTATTTAAGGTCATGACGGAGAGAAATCAAATACCTGATTTTTTCCCCAGTTTAAACAAGTATCTTTTAAAGAGAAAAATAGATTGTGTGTAGTGCTACCATTCATTAATAGTTTGAAGTATCAAAAACATCCGAAAAAATCATTATTATATCTTTAAAAAGAAAAGAAAAATATGTTATTAGGTGGTTTCTCTACGAAACCACTGTCCTTTAAAGGGTTAAAGACGATCTCACTTCACCTTTCAATTTTTTTCCACTATAAGGCAGTATATTTTTTAGTACCACTAAGTACTACATGCAAGTACTGTGCGTAAAATTGCTTTGTTATCATCTTGTTTAAAGAGTTTAAAATATTTTCATGGAACTGAAACAAAATAAGAAAAAATGTACAGAAATTATACACAACTAAGAAAGCAAATGTCATTACAAAGAAAAAGAGTGGATGAAATTTTAAAAAGCCAGCATTATAACAGTAATGGGATTATATTCCAGAGAAATAGCTGCAAGCTTTGCTGAAGCAACTGGCATGAAAGATAAAAAACAAAAGAGAGATGGCATCAAGTAAGATATTAAATAGAACTGAGGCCAAGTAATATTCTCACCATTTGTGTTAAATAAAATATGAAGAACGCTGGATTCTATTGTTTAGGGGAATCTGTGTTTTGTGATGTAAAAGTGTGTTGGCCATGATTCCCGCTGCTTCAGAGGAAGTAGCAATTTAATTTACGCTCCGCATGAGGTGTCAGTTCCAATAAACCAAACTATGCTTCTACTTAAAACTTGAGTTCGTGTAATGGAGAGAACTGAAAAATATAAAGCTGTATTTTTGAGAGGGGGAAAATATTCTTTTCTATTTATCTTATGAAGTTATCCCTTATATAATAATATCCTTAGTTATCTGTCCGTCTGTCCTCGAATTTATGAAGCGGTTGGACCTGGAATGGATAGAGGCATCCATTGGATTCTTGATGAGTTAGGGTTAGCAAAATTCATCCTGAGTAAAGTTTATCTTCTCCTAAACTATCGATCCAATTTTAAAATAAATTCGTTTAAATATGCTTCATATCACAGAAAAAAAATACTATCGTTTTTAAAACGTTCGAAATCCACCCCTTCCCCCCTTTTCGAGCGTATAATGCCATTATTTCTAGCTCTATCTTCCCCGTTTAAAAGCAGGCGATTCAATTTATCGCATAGTAAATAGGCAAAAATAATATTTTTCAGCATTATGACGTCATTCCTTTACTCATTTCTTATTTCAAATTATTTAAATATCATGTGCATTATTTTCATGTTTTCTCACTGAACTTAGATATTACGCAAATAATTTTCTTTTATATTTGGCTTAAAAAATGGATTAGGTTCATATGTGCAAATTTTAAATTTAATCCTCGATTAAAAAATAATCGAGGATTACAATGAAATTTATCACCGTTATTAACAACAAATTCTTTCCTTAAAAGTCTAAGAGTCTATTTCACGGACTAATAAATATCTAGCGTTCTGCTCAGTCATAACTGCTGCTCCCTTTTTAACTTGGCTCACCATTCAACACCTTTTAGATAGAGACAGCAAATTCCTGAACACGTTGCCATTATAATCCTATCATCAGTGCTCAGTCATAACCATGGACAACATCTTCACAACATATCGTACTCGAAGATCTAAGACATTTAACAGGCATGGGGGTATAAAAAACTCTTGTAGATTACCTGGCTTGCTACTTAAAGATGGACGATGATCAAATTGGCAAACCTTTGTCCCCGAAGTCAGCAGGTTCCAAAACCTCTGCGGGTATGACTGTTCCTTCAGAAATGTGGTTGAATTCCAGTTCCCAAGGCTAGCTGCCATGTTTTGGCTATATTTGTTTGGCTATATAAAAAATGACCGCCAAACTATCGCCAAGTGATGTCTATACATTGTGTTTCGGCTTGTATTAAGTTAACGATTTTTAAAAAAATGCTTAAAACCTTGACAAATTGAAAGCAATTGCAAACTTGTGTTTTTAATGTATTTAAACCTTAAACCCACTTTTGCTGTTTTTGAACAAAACAATGTTGAATTTTTGAAAGAGGTAGAATTAAGCAAAATTAGCATCACTAGGTTATATATTAGCAAACGTCTCCAAAACAATGTTTCTACTGAATTACATTATTTTAAGACTATCAAATGACTATGAGGATGATGAAGTACGTTAGAAATTACTTTTAGAAATCATCAGCTTAAAATCGGAAAGAAAGGAAAGAGGTAAATGTTTTAAAGAAGTTATTGGTATAAATGTTTACAGAAAATAAGGAGGAGGAAGATAAAGTATTCTACTTGTCCAACGAGGGCAAAGTCCCCCTTGAACCCCTTTAACATTAAAAACTTTCTTCGGGGGTTACAAGAGAGCCCGAAAAGAAGATGAAGGGTTAACAGAAAACTGCATTCCAGAATTTGGCGATTATCGTCAGAACTAGGCTGGTTCACTAAACTGACAAAAAATTGACATGGTAGCAAAAATAAAATTGTCATGGTACTGCTCCAGAACCACTTTATTGTTAAAAGGAGTTTCTTTAACAAACATTTAAACACTAAAATAGAAAAATCAGATAGCATTGTTAAGGGATCATTGTTCTGTTAAATCATTTACTTAACTATTATTATACATCACTTTTTGCTCATTGTTGCAAAAGAGAGTCTCTGCAACAAAGAGTATTCTATATACGCCATTTTAAACCAGGCGGTTGCTCTTGATGGTTTAAGAGCTTATTAAATTTGCTATTTATTTAAACGATTACGAACTAGTTCTTGTTTTTAAACTTTTTATTTTGTATAACGATAAACGTTTGAATAATATTGATCGATCCGTACATTGGCCTAACACAATTAGTCTTATTTGTTCCAACATTGTTCTTGTATAAGCATTCTCTAAGAACATTTTAATACATTGATTGTTACAGAATAAATTTTCTTTTCTGGACATAAAATAGTGATAACAGTAGAAGAAATTAACTGTTCTGTCCACAATGAACTCTGACAGGAAAACTTTCTATAAAATTGCCTCTGAAAATTCAGATTATTTGTATGAACTTACTTGTGGTCATCCGCGAAAAACACCAAGGGAACCACGTCTACGTATAACCACTAATGTTTACATGGACCGTTTTTTAAACGATTGTGTACAATTCCAAGTACGAGCTGCTGTTTTTAAAGGTAAACGGGAAAAAGCCGTGAAAGCTCTATTGCTCAAAGCTGCAGCCGCTGCAGTGGTAATATCTGCAATTCAATACTTCCTCTAGTTAATTAAAAATAAATGTGCCAATAAACTATAAACTTGGTGATTTTATCTCCAATAGAGAAGAATAATGGTTCACCGTACCTTACCTTTTCAACATTTAATGAAGTCATCTGCATTTAAAAATATGTTTAAGTCTTTGTGGCCACCAATAATGCATAACATATGTCAATGTTTCAAGCTAAAAACCGATTTTAATAACGACAATGATTTCAAGGCCAGCAAATCAAACATCATAAAGCTGATTTATTATTTCTGTCTTCCACCTGCTGAAGTCACTGCTATCCAACTCATTTCTATCTCTCATCCCCTGTTATGTCTAACCACATCCGAACTATGTTCATCAATCTTCCTGCTATGAGAACCACCAACATACGGAGCACATGCAAGTCTTCTTTCTATGAAAATTGCCAACATCCAGTCTACCTGCACCAATCTTCCTTCTGTGAGATACTCCAACATGCGGCTTAAACACATCAGTCTTGCTATAGTAAAAGCCATCAACAACTCGCTAACTTCTTTCTTCATTCTGTGACAATCACTGACATTCGACCTTCATGAATCAGTCTTTCTAAACTAAAAGCCATCACCATCTGGATAACTTCTTTCTTCCTTCTGTGATATACACCAACATGCAGTCTACAAGCATCGGTCTTGCTACAATAATAGCCATCAATATCTGGCTAACTTCTTTCTTCTTCTGTAAGAGCCACAAGACATCCGGCTCACTTCTGAGTTCCTTCTGTGAGAGCCACCAACATGTGGTTCATTTCCTTCTGTTTCCAGTGAGAGACAATTTAAGTCAGAGACAATGAGTCAGCGCTCAGTTCTTCCTGATATATCAATCTCAATTATTCTGTACATTCGAATTTCAGCAAAAATAAAATTTTAGAAATTTCTTCTCAATGACTCTGTCTTCTATTCACCATTTTTTTGAAATCTTTTATGACACCTCGCAGTATTTTATTTTTTATATACCTCGCTGTACAGAGTTACAGTTACAATCACTAATGAAACATAAGTCACTGAAGATTATATCACCGGTATTAACAAAAAGTTCTTTTCATAAATGTCTAGGATTCTATTTCACGGCCTAATAAATATCTAGCGTTTAAGTTATATATCTTTCAAAATTAAGAAGTTTGTTCGTTTGTGTGTTTGTTTTTTATACATAACCACACGGTTTGACTAAATAAATTCAACGTGATTCTAAACTGCATTCACAGTATCGGGAGACTTTAGAGGAATATGAAGATAAACAAATTATTGAGTATGAACTAGATAATTCTCAGCCAAAAAACAAACCATTTTTTTACCTGCCTCATAGGGTACTTTACAATTCTGGAAAATTAAAAATTTTACTAATCCCGTCATATGACGGGCTATATGCTAGTTTTTTAAATAAACGTAAAGTAAGATACCATGGACAAAAAATAATTTATTTTGCTTGTTAATAATTCTTGTAATATCTTATATCATAAAAAAGTTATTTTTATTAGCACGTCGAGGCTCAATCAGCAAGACAGCGGACACTTTGCGAATTGCATATACGTACTAGTACGTTTTCTGACGATTAATACTTGAGCGCGGGACACGTACTAGTACGGGTTAGTGTAACAACATGGTTATTTTGTGGGTACAAAAATAACGGTATATACAGGAAAACGAAGCCGAATGTTCTTGTCTACTACATAGATTCTGGAAAAATTTAGACAAAAACTAGTTTTTACACTATTAGTTTTATGATTACTCTTCTCATTTTTTATAATCTAAAAATGTTTATATATAGCATAATTCAAAAAAAATTAAAAATATACTACTATTTCTATTTGATTTTTCATATTTACGATACTATTATAAATTTATCCACTAAAAAAATATTTTTTGTTTACAAAAATCTTATGGTTGTTATTTATATATTTCTATTTATATATTTGTTTATATATTTCAATATAAAATACGAAAAGTTTGTTAAAAAATGAAATAATTTTCGATCTATTGAGATTTAACTGAATAACTAAATTTACGCGCAAAACGCCCGCTCCCGGTACAATTCCGCTGCGAAATGTACCAGCACACAATGTGTTAAATGGGAGATTTTGGGCTTGAACACAAGAAAGACAATTTTCCTATAAAGATTAAGTTTGCTTTGAAGTTACGTTATGTTCGCTTACGTTAATAATACAAATTAACCTTCCACTATTTCTGCCAGCCTTTCAGGTCTGGTATGTACAGATTACGTCATTAAGTGCATAAAAGCAGCTACACAATCAGTTATGCGGCAATAAAATTTTGAAATGCTATCAAGCACTTTCCTTTACTTTTGCCAGATCACGTTCACCTTATCTGTATCATTAATATAATAAAAAATTAATAAAAAATAGTTAATATTGAATATTGAAGAAAGGAAGGTACCGAACTTATTTCATTATTCTTTATAAGTTAGTATTCATTTATGAGTAGTATACATATAATTTCCTTCTCTCATGCCATGCTGTTTAATTTTTCTCTATAGTCTTTTAGGGAATAAAAAAGAAATTATATGCTTAAAATTTCACACGCACGAGAAAATGAGTTCTACTATGAAAAATAAAAATGACGGAGATGGAAAAAATGAAAACATCTGCATTACGAGATCAATGGGATTACACTATAAAGTAACAGTTACAAGCACTAATGAAACAGAAGTCACTGAAGATTAAAAGCAAAGTGGAAAGAGCATCAAGTAAAATATTAAACAGAACTGAGACATCAATATTCTCATCTTTTATGTTGTATAAAAGCTAGAGAAGGCTTTTATACAACAGAAACATTGTTTAAAGAACTCTGTGTTCAGTAATGCAAAACTATCCAGCCTATCAATTCGGATATTAAATAGAAGTGAAGTCCCATAATATTTTATCCATTAGTGTTGTATAAAAGATGGATAAGGAAGAACTGCATTGTTTACAGGGATTTGTATTTTGAAAGCTAAATTTGTGTTAACATTGATTTCCTCAGCATTAGAGAAAGTATCAATTTAATTTTCTCCCTCTCCATGCGGTATCAGCTTCAATAAGCTAAGCTATTCTTCTATTTATAATTTGCATGCTAGAGCTACAAAATATAAGGCTTGTGATAAATAAAGATGCCCGGGGTTTATTTAACAAAATTACTTCCGCGAAACATCAACATTTACACACAAAACTGAAATACAAACATAATGGGACGGGAATTTTACAGTACACGACCATACCGGTCGACAGCAAGCCTCGAACTCAGTTCTTTATTGGTATACCCTATAGAGGTCGCTGTAAACTGCTTCACAGTCTAGACTTATTTGTTACACGCTTTATTTTTTAGGGGGAACAATGATTCTTTTGTTTTAATCTTATTTAATTATTGAACATAAAAATAAGATATCATGGACAAAAAAAAAAGAATAGTAATTTTTATATCTTATATAAGTTGAGTTTGAATAAGGAATATTATATAAAGTATAATAAATAATTAATAATGAAATAACAATGAATGAATTGTACAGTGGTCTCTCATTCATTTTTTACAAGAAAGTACTTATTTGCATATACTGTATACTAAATTACTTAGTGTACAGTACTATGTTTCTACCCCGTTGTATAAACTTCCTCAAAAATTCATTAATGGAATAAAAACAGTTTAAGAAAATAATATATTACAATCACTCATACATACTAAAGAAGCGATTATCATCACGAAAATTAAAGACGACAGGAATAAAAAAAACATCTGCATTGTGAGATCAATGGGATTGCAATACATAGAAACAGTTAGAAGATTTGCTGAAGCAGCAGGTATTAAAGATTAAATGTAAAAGAGAGAGAGAGCCTCAAGTAGGATATTAAATAGAACCGATTTTCCTTAAGTCTCTTTGTGTAAAAGCTAGAGAACACTAGATCCCATTGTGTTACGGGGATCTGCGTTTTGTGATGCCAAACTGTGTTGGCATTGATTTCCGCTTCTTCGGGCATATTTCGGAGAAAGTGGCAATTTAATTTTCACTCCGTATGCAGCGCCAGCTCCAATAAACCAAACTATGTTTCTTGTTATAATTTGGAAATGCTGAATAAAGAGAACTTTAGAATATAAAACTGTATTTTCTGACACAGAACAAAAATTTCTTTTGTTCTGATGTTATTTAATTATTTCTAAAATTCTTAAATTTATTATGTCCTTTTTCAGAGCCTCTTTTGCTATTTTATATTAATATTTTGCTCATCAATATAGTATCTTCAAAGCGCATTTGTAAAAAACAAATTATAAAATAAAGAAAAATTTACATAAAATAAAAATAATTGAAAAAATTAGAGGAATACTTTAAAATTTTTATAAGATAAAACAATCTAAAAGGAAAATCTGAAAGTAATATTTTAAACCGGGATTACGGTAATTTAATTGTTTTTCTAAAATGCACTTATTTACGTAGCAAACACATACGGGAACGTAGTACACGTACGAGATTACCTAGTATTACACAGCAAACTTTGTAAACTTCAAGTAAAGCGTTCTAAGTTTTCCTTAAGTAAGTATTTTTTTATAAATGCAGAACCTCTCAAAATAAACAACTCAAAAGAACAACAATATGTAAAATAATAATTCTTACAAGGCAATATGCATCTAAGAAGAATACCTCTTCATGATTTTCAATTTTCGGGAAATATAGCACTCTATTAATGACTTATGCTCGCTGTATATAATATCTCTTTGCTTTGTACCCTAATATTTTAAATTTTAGAAATTCTAAACTAAGAAAAGTCAATGTTAAAATGACCGTATTATGGCTATTAAAAAGTAAATTTTAGATCTAATTTAAAACTAATGTAATCAATAAAGAAATATTTTTCTAATTATTTTACTTTTAAGTCTGATAACTTTATTGCTATTTCTCTAAGATTCCTTTTCTTTAGAGACGTTTTTAAAACGCAAGAATTTTCTCTCTCAAAAATAAATATGTCAAAAGAACAGCTGTGTTTGAAATATATTTTATTTTACCGTAGTGGAAGCACTTGCCAAGCATTATTAGCATTCTCCATTTACAAGCCGAACGATAGCCGAATGGTATGTAGTTGCTCTTCGGAACCGGAATTCGCGGGTTCGAAACCTGCTGCGGGCACGGATGTTCATAGCCGTTCTGAATCAACTTTGTGCATTATGTCCCAGTCGCCTTAGCTCTCATATGAAAGTAGACCGTAGTGCTTCAAACCAAATCCATTATCATTTCTAAAGTCAATGCCATTTATTAACCTTTTAAATATGAGAATACTGTATAGTTAGCTTAACTTTTCCCTCTATGAAGATGCAAAGCAGATTAGTACACCGGTTAGTTATGCATAATGTAATTTAAATTAAAGTAATACATTAATACATAATATAATACATTAAAAATTTATTTTGGGTGGTATTTACTTTTCATGAGATGTGGCGTTGTATTACTCACTTGTAAACACTGTGTGAAAAGTTTCTTTGATTTGCACTCTCTTGTTTAATATTCTTCAACTGCTTTTACAAAATAAAAACAGAATAATTTAACAAAAACATATGAAGAAGATAAACAAGCAACAAAAAGAGTCTTTTAAAGAAAAAAACACAGCGGAGATATAAAAAAAAGGCATTACGAGATTAATGGGATTGCATTCCAAGAAATAGTCAGAAGTCGTGCTGATGCAACAGGCATCAAAGATTAAAAGAACTTTGGTCGTCACAATATTCCCTTTGCCTGTTTCTATATAATCTGCAGAACACAGAATTCAACTGTTCAAGAGAATGTGTTTTACTTTCGAAAAAAGGTTTTAGAAAAGGAAGAATTTCTACACTAGAAATAAAAAAACACTAAAGACAACAATGTTGAAAAAGTAAAATAAAGTAATTTGTATTTAAGAAGAATTCATTTCGGATATTTTTATTTTATTATTGTACATGACTCATTCTTACACTGTGTACGTGATGTAGATTTTTCTCTTTGTACCTTGTTATTTAAAATTCTTCAAAAATCCACACACGGAATAAAAGGGAGTACAACAAAAGAAGTACAGTCAAATTATGCACATGCAAAAAAAAAGTCATTAAAAAAGCTATGGGGTTAAAAAAGACTCAAACATTACAAGATTAATTGAATTGTCTTTCAGAGAAATAGAAACATTGCTAAAGCAATAGGCATCAGAGATTGAAAGAAAAAGAGTGAGGTCATAATATAGGATATTAAATATAACTATGGCCAACACGATATTATCTTTATCTGTTTGTACATATACTACAAAACGCATTGTTTACTAGAACTTGTGTTTTATGTTACAAAACTGTGATAGAATTATTTTCAAACTTCTTCAAACAAAACATCAGTTACATTTCACCTTGTTATTTAAAGTTGTTGAAAAATCCTCACACAGAATAAAAAAGGAATAAAACAAAAGAAATACAGCCACATTACGCATATGCAAGAAAAATCATTAAAGAAGCGATGAGGTTATAAAAAAGACTCAAACATTATAAGATTAATTGAATTGTCTTTCAAAGAAATAGAAACATTTCTAAAGCAACAGGCATCAGAGATTGAAAGCTAAAAGAGCGGGGTCATAACATAGGATATTAAATATAACTATGGCCACCACGATATTATTTTTAACTGTTTGTACATATGTTACAGAACGTATTATTTACGAGAATTCGTGTTTTGCGTTACAAAACTGTCTTAGTATTATTTTACAACTTCTTCAAACAAAACAGCAATTACATTTCAGCCCTGCATTCTGTATTAGCTTCAACAAGCCAGATTAGACTATTACTTAAAATCTCTATTTATAGAACAAAAAGAACTGACGCAAAATAGGACTTTATATTGTGAGCTGGGAGAAAAGAATCTTTTGTTTTAATTTTGTTTAATTTATATTAAATGAAGTTTAGTTGCTTACACAATTTACATTTAATTTGAAATATTAAAAATATGCTCATAACAGTATAAATACTCATAAATGTGTTCACAAGTGGGTTTGAAAAAAAAGGACAATTTAAAGGCAAAAAATGTGTAAGATAAACAAACATAATGAAAAAACAATAAAATTCATTATTCAAATAATGTTTTGATTGATTATTGAAACTAGTTATCCCATAAAAAGCTTCTTTCTTGAAAGAATAGTTTTTGGAAACGCAAGAAATTTTACTCGAGAAATAACAACACAAAAGTCAGCAATATGTGAAAAGTAAAATAAGATTTTAAGTATAAGGAAATTTCATTTTTTTAGGTACAGCCTTATATTACTCTTCTCTAAATACTGAACGCAATCTAACTTTTCTTACTTTACTTAGTTATTTAAAATTCTTCAAAAATCCTTGCACACAGTAAAGAGAAAAACAAAAGAAACAGAGTGAGATCATGCACATGCAAGAAAACAAGTATCATTAAAAAACGAGGTTGTAAAAAACCCCAAACGTTACGAGATTAATGAAATTACATTCCAAAAGAAATAGAAGCAGGGGTGAAGCAACAGGCATCAAAGATTAAAAGCGAAAGGGAGAAGGCATCACGTGGGATATTTAATAGAAATCAGGTCGCCGCGATTTTCTCTCCATCTGTTTGTGTAAAAGCTGGAGAGCCCAGAATTCCATTGTGTACGGGGATCTGGGTTGTGTGATGCCAAACTGTGTTGGCATTGATTCCCGCTGCTTCGGAGAAAGTAGAAATTTAATTTATTCTCCGCATGCGATGTCAGTTCCACTAAAGCAGGTTATATTTGAGCTTATTATTTGTGTTTGTGTAATGGAAGAGGCTGCAAAATTAAATAATCAACAATGTGTGATGAAGAAAGATAATGTTTTTATCTAATTTTATTTAATATTGTGACGAAATATATGTGTTTATACAGCACTTTTTTATTCTCTTATATTATTATTGCTACGAACTTCCAAAACTAAAACTGCTGGGTTCAGGGATTGAATGGACTTTACAAGCAAGCAAGACTGCAGCACGAAGACAAATACTTTATTAGCATTCAGTAAATGGTCAAAATCTCCGCGGAACAATTTCCAGCCCAATGCCGTCGGCTCACGCAAGACTTTCCGCATCAAGCACAACACACCGTGCTTACTCCGTAGACCAAGAGATTCTCTTAATTACTCTTCTTTGCATGGGACTCCGTCTGCCTTATATAGACCCACAGAAACTGCCAGAACACTCCAGAAGACGGAACCGGAAGTGGCCACGTGACGCCACACTTGGCGACATTTGGCGACGAACTTGGCGACAAAAATAGGTTGCCAAATCCGTCGCCAACTAGCCGATATCTTGCCAAATTGGCGAGATATCCATAGAGTCCCATGCTAAACTCAAGCAATTTTCGCCAATTCGTAACATTATTATTATGACCATAAATATATAGAGGCATCATACATCATAAATTAAGCTTCACTGCTCTCGAAATGGAGCTTATGAAGCGGTTCCGTAATCCGTACGTATGGTGAGAAAAATCGTACGGCATGAGATCAGAACTCTATAATCTATATCTATAATTTGCTTATGATCTACACTTTGTTTATAATCTATACTTTTTTTACATAAAAGGATGTTTTTCATAAACTTGCATTTGTTTTTTTCCATTTTATCATCACATCAAATATTTAAATTTTCAATAATACATTGTTTCAATGAAAATAATCAGTTTAAAATCAATCGATTCAAAGGATTTTCAATGATTTATGATTATAAAAATAATCTAAGAAACTACGTATAAATTGTCGTGTAGTCCTCGTTTTTATTTGAGTAGTAACCTGTGATCAAATGTATAGTGGGATTTTATTTTCATTGCATTGTGTAAAAGTATTTTAGTACTAAATTTAACCACAGGTTCTGAGAAACTACAGACATAAGATATGAAACTAAACTAAAAGCTAAATTAACAGCATCAGAAACTAGCTTAATATAAAAAAATAAATTTATTATAATATATATACATTTATGTACATACAAAACTGATGCTAATTTTCATCAAATATGCATTTGTCAACATCTTCTAAATTAGTTCTGACAATAAAATTTTTTAATACTTTAGTAATTATGTAAATATAAGAGAGAGGACCTAATCTCAATTTCAAAATGTATGTAAAAAGGGGTACCTTTGGGGAGTTAAAATGGTGTGCCCGGAATACTACTGGTTGATGGGTATCTATGGATCTTTCGTCGGTCTGGTCAAGGGCTTCCTCCTGAGTGTTTGGGATGCGGCCGTGCTATTTGATGCAGGAACATTTCCTGTCGGACTTGGCTAGACTTTCGAACTCGTTCCGTCGGTCTCCTCTCTTCTTCTGGACTATCGAACACATTCTGTCGGACTCTCTCCTCGTCTCGACTTCCGAACCTCTTCTGTCGGACTCCTCTCTTCGTCTCGACTATCGAACACCTTCACTTTTTCTTTTTTTCGATCTTTCTTATTTTATTAATTTCATCCTTGTCCCCTCTTATCCAATCGGGATAGTTGTAAGAATCTAATTGGTCTGCTTAAACCCCGCCTTGAGACCGCCAACGTGGAAAACCTTATCCCTTCTAATTGGGCACTGTCCCTTAGGGACTCATAAATAACTCCACAAAGGTACATTCTTATTTAATGTCAAGTACGGAGACGGGATTCTAATCTGGGACTGGGATCAGAACCCCGTCCGAGACCACCGTACAAGACAACAATATCCGTTGAATATAAATTTATGGTCCTCTGTCTTTTACAAAGATGTGATGAGGTCAGATTTAGATCCCGAGCATTTTACTTCTTGTATGAATGAATAAATTATATAACTGATCTAAATCGCCTCATCACATAAATTAGAGGAAATTTTGAATATACTTTTTCTACACAATCTTCGAACTGAAAATTACATACACCATAAATACAATTTCCTTGCAGATGATGAGACAAACTAAGGCAAAATCATTCTAAAAGATAAACGTAAAAATCCCTCTTTCTAATTTTACTACTGGCTTATGAACAGTTGGATTTTAAAACTAAATTAAGTGTAATGATTAAATATTTTTATATCTTTTCTATTTATCATAGTAGTTTTAAAAAATTATTTTTTATTTATATGCAATAAAATATATTCTATTTGTATTATTTTGCATGGTAGATTATCTAAACACTTTTAAAACTATATAGATCAAGATATGAGCAAATAATCACCGCCGTTTTAATTCCCCTCATCAAAATTACTTTCTTAAAGTAAAGTACTGTTTAATCTTTTCCTTCTTCATTTCAAGGAGTGTGAAAAATTAAAACAAGTGCCCTTCATTGTAACTATTTCATTTTCTAAGAAATGTAAACTTTCTTTTCTATAAGAAGCCGTAATAAATTTCGTATCTTAAAATCTTCACCCTAACAGTCTTTTTTTTCACTCATCATTAAGTAAAATCTTTGCTCCTTTTAAAATATTTATACAAATCATTTAATAACACTCAAACTTAGGAAACGTTATTTATTTAGTCTTATCATTCCGAGTTGTATATTTATTCGAATAAAATTAAAATGTACTCCAAGGAGAATACAAGAATTCTACTTATCCGAAACAGGATTTTTCTTTATAAAGGT
>CM063506.1:85000343-85022843 GCA_032207245.1 Pardosa pseudoannulata
GAGTGATTTCATTTTTACTTTCGTGATTTTAAAGAAGAATTAAAGAATTTGGTCCAGGAAATTTGGGGAAAAAATGTTCTTAAACTATGCGTGCGCAGTAGTTAAAAATGTCATTTAGGAATTCAAGGCATGTTCCTCCGTAAGAACTTGGGTGTCAGTACTTTTAATTTTCACTTCCGGGTTCATCCAGTATTAATGAAATTATTCGGACATATATTTTAGCAGAAAATTTAACTGTTTTTAAAATGGTGATAAGAAATAACATAGTTAAAAGCAACAGTTTAAGATTTATTTA
Organism: Pardosa pseudoannulata; assembly: GCA_032207245.1. Lineage (NCBI taxonomy): Eukaryota > Metazoa > Arthropoda > Arachnida > Araneae > Lycosidae > Pardosa > Pardosa pseudoannulata. The sequence continues at coordinate 85,000,639 of CM063506.1, forward strand.
TTAATTTAAATTTCATTGTTAATAAAACATTTTTAAGTATCATAAAATATGTTATTTAAAAAATAAAAATATATTTTAGAAACTTTTAAAAAAAAATAGGTTTTAAAAATATTGATGCAGTTTTTATGAAGCTTTATATTATATGTAAAAAATTTATTCGAAAAAAATTTAATTATTTTATGTTTAAATATTTTTTTTCTTCCTTAGAATATAGAAGTAGAATATAATTTGCTTTAAAATAGTTGAAAACATATATTATCTTAAGTTTAAATTAATAATGTTGATTATAAGTTTAATCATTAAATTTGTAATAATGTTAAAAATTTAAATTTAAATATTATAATTCTAGAATTAAGGAAAGTACAAATGTTCATATCTACATTTCATTCAGTCTGACGAAGTGTCTGTAATAATGCTTTACATTAAAAATAATAAACACGTTTTCCTGAGATAAAGGAAGTTTTTATAAAAAAATTCTTGTAATTTTCACAAGAACAGCAGTAACGTGGAGGAGCTTCTTGGCTATTTAAAAAAAATAATAGCTACATCCTCCACTCTTTTATTAACATATTTATATGTGTGAATCAGGGGCATGTGGTCCATGGATATTGTCAATTCACTACTTCCCAAGAAATTTTAAAACATCAAGTAAATTTTTATACTATTTTTATTTAGCTCTTGTGTATCTTTATTTCCCTTTAACTTATAATTATTAAAATTCTTTATTGTTTGCTCTTGAACTATTATTTAAAGAATATTTAAAATTCTTCCAAATTTTGTTTATTACTTCATTCTCGGCCGAGTATCAAACTATGCTGACAAGAAGAGGTGTTTGGGAAATCCATATCTTTCCCGAAAAACTAGTAGCTGTTAATTTTACGCAATTTATTCAGTTCCTGCACACTACGGGATAAGCGGTCTAGATGGTTATAACATATGCTACCCCTTTAATAGGCTGTGAAGAATTGTATTGGTAGGTTTGAAGCACTATGATCTACTGTATTGCTCTCGAGGTCTAATGAGATCGGGACTTAGTGCTTAAAGTAGATTCCAAATGGCTACGAACAACCATACCAGAAATGGGATTCGAACTCACGAACTCCGGTCCCGAAGAGCAGTGCTCTACCATTTGGCAATCATTCGGCTGTAGTGTATTGGGACAGCGATTAAGCTGCAAAGATTTTAGGAGAAATTGCGCTGTACATTGGGGCCATCTAGTAATTAATATATAAACTAAAACTATTCAATTAATCGTTTATGCGTTTGGGTGGTTCTTGCCCCATTTCCAATATATATTTCGTTTTGGGTAATTTTTTAAATTAACTGGATTGAAAAGTGCTGTCAACTGATATTTTTGTCAGTTATGATCCAAAGTTATTTATTAAAGTACTAGGTGTTAATTCCTTTATAATCAAATCATTTTTTCAATAAATTGCTATATTTTCATTTTCATTTAATTTAGCTTTTTATTGAATTACTTTAATAATTATTGTTGCATAATGATTATGTTGATCCAGTACGCAGGAGTTTTAATTATTATTTATTCTACGTGCAAATAGACAGTGAAAGGGGACATATCGCCAAGATTGATAATTAGTGCAACGGTTTAACTAAAAATTTATTTGAAAAAATATTTGCTTCTTTGCAATTTTATGAAAATTATATCGTTGTTAATAGCTGTAGACCCTCTCCAGTATTAGAAACTGAGTCGAAAAAGTATTCAAAAACTTTACAAATGTTTAAAAAACATTTTAATACAGAAATATGTTAGACAATTTTTTAAATAAAAAAACGTAAATGATTTCTATATTTACACGTTTTTTAAATAAAAAAAACGTGTAAATATAGAAATCTTTTAGAAATTATTCTTTCTGTCATGTATTTAAATTTTACAAGAAGTATTAAGAATAAACACGGATTTTCTGACCTAAACAAACTGAGATACGAAATACTCCCCTCCAATGTCTCTTATGCATTTACCGTAGGAACCAAAAAAATTAAATGAAAACCCATATAGAAGATATATTTAGAGAGATATTTTAAAGCAAATATTCAAGAAAATTGCTGCTGATTGATTTTACCCTTTTTTACAGAACAAGAACGGCCTTTATGGGGATGTTTCTTAATTCAAATTTACTTGCTTTCAAAACATTATTTTGATTAGAATTGCATAAATTGCAGATTTTCCGACCTAAACAAATTTAGATACGAAATTCTCTACCCCACCAAAGTCTATTATGTATTTACTATAGAAACAAAAGAATGAAAACCCATATAGAAGATATATTTAGAGTGATATTTTAAAGCAAATATTCAAATGTGCGCAAGAAAATTTCTGAAAATTGATTCGTTTTAATTTTTTTTTTTTTTTTTTAGAACAAGAACGACCTTTATGAGAACATTTTGAAATTCAAATTTACTTGCCACCAACGCATATTTTAATTTGAATTCCATGAATTATTACATAATTGAGAGAGTTTTACTAAAAGCCGAATTCACCGAAGTAGTCATTTGATACTCTTAATTTACAATGAACCTTCCACGAACACGTCTGTAGAGTAATCGTTTTATACGGGACAAGATTCCATTACAAAATTCACCAAAAATAGCTGCTATGAATACTGTCCCTACTCATTTTAATAATTAATGGTCAGACGGCAATTAAAGATTTCTTTTTAGTTAAATACATACCTGCATTGATATGAATTATCTAATAAGTATTGAAAAAATTGAATAAAGAAATTATTATTTTCATTTTCATAAAAAAGTCTTATTTTATAATTTAATTACACACTTTTTTCAATATACAATGTAGTAATATATTAATACTAGTATCATAAAAAAATTTCAAATTACTTTAAAATAAATTTGAATTAAACAAAGTTGTTTACTAAAATTTCGATAATACGTTAAGTTTTATACCTCGTCTTAAGTCGGTTCGTAAACGACATATAAATAGGGCTTTATTTTGTATGTTTGTTGATATATATATATATATATGTGTGTTTGTTGTATATATGTAATACAGAGATTTAAATGACCGGTAACATGGAATTATTGTAGCCCCTTTTCTTTTTGCTTGCTCGAGCTACTGGGCAAGGAGAAAACTAAGTGATTAGCTTATAATGAACAAAACAGTCGTGGTTTCATTGAAAGAGAACATTCTGAGAATAACTTAAATCTTTGAAGAGGAACTCCTAAAAAGACATCTTCAACATTCAACGGCAGACAAAAGAATGTACATCTAAACACGTGTTGGAAGAGGGTAGACCACAGTGCGAGACGGAGACAAAATATTTCCCAGAGAAAGTAGCTTAGTTGGAGTTATAACAGGAAAAGGGAGTTTAGATCGGATGGGTAAAATAAACCATTGCAGCAACAGCTGGAAAATGTGGTGAGTGGATAAAAAAAATTATATTTATTGCAGAGAAAGCTTTCGAAAGCGTGTTGGAAGAATTTTAAGTCAAGGACGCTTCTTTGAAGCATTTTGTGGCGATAAAATAGATTTTTAGGAATTAGAATGGGATAGAAGAGGTTTGTAAAGAGATAGTTTAAGTATAATAATTTTGATATTATATATATATGTGTGTGTGTGTGTGTGTGTAAAAATTATTTCCTCTAGTCACAATAATTATGTAGCCCCTATTGTTTTTGCTTATCCGAGCTACTGGACAAGGAGAAGCTTAAACAGCTAGCAGTAATAAAAATGCAGTCGGCCGACACTAAAGAGAACGGCACAAGTCTAATTAAAACTTTATTTCAGAGCTGCTAAAACGGACATCTTTACTAGTCAACGGCGGACAAGAGAAAAGACACAAAAATCACTCTGCTCGAACAAAGCAAAGACAGAAAACATTTTCCCACTTACTCAGCGAATTAAGTGTGAGATCAGGAAAAACGCGGAGCCATTTTCCGGCGAAAGCTGAAAAACGTGTTGAATAGACAGAAAATTTAAATATATAACACAGAAAGCTTTGGGAAATCTATCGGAAGAATTTTAAGTTGAGAACGCTCTTTTGATTAAGAAATTTAGCGTCTAGGAAAAAGATTTTAAGGAATTAGAATGGGAGAGAGGAGGTTTTTAAGGAAATATTAAAGTTAAATAATTTTGATATATTACATATATACATTACATTATTTACATATATATATATATTATATATATGTATTTTATATATATATATATATATATATATATATTATGTATATAATTTGTATTATATCTATACTCAGAGAACACTCAGTATGCTGAAGGTAGCTTTTTGACTATTTCTCCAAGCCAAAGTAAAACTGTTAAGAAAAATCCCTTAAAAATATCAAGCATTTAATTCGAAAAATTTAGAAAAACATGAAAGTCAGTCAGTTTAATAAATTAAACGTCCCACTTTCGGTTATCACGCAGGGCGGAAAACATTTTTAACTCGGGCATACTGTTAACTTCCTTTTGGATGACATGATTTTAAACTAAGGGTTTGATCTTAGCAGTGAAGCATTAACAAAGTAAGCAATTTCATTAATGGCGGAAAATATAAGTGCTACTTTTAAAGTCCAGGCCATAAAATAAATTTCCTGATTCGCTTTAGATTGAATTATATCACTGATAAAGTTTGGCTCGAGTTTAAATAACTATTGAATTATTTACGAAATATTTCATAGGATGGAGATTTAATTTAATTAATGTTTGCATAAGGGTAAATACGATTTGAATGCAAAAAATATTTATATATACTATATGATGCTCTATCAAAGAACGAATTGCTCAATAGTTAAATAATTTTATTTTAAATCCGAAAAATTAAAATATTTCTACAAAAATATTGCAATAAATGCAAAAAACTGCGTAATTAAACCAAAAATAGATAAGGATTGGACAGCGATAGCTGTTTTGCAGCTGCAAACGAGCTGCATCTTTAATGCGAGTAAACTCGGTGGTACAAAAAAGAACTCCCTCTGTCGCAAAACATTAGGACCTTCAGGATTTCGGCCAACAGAATTGTCTGGGTCTTTTTCTGATAATCCTGAAATTTCTTTCAGTTATCATGAGATGACAATGAGAGAAAGAATTAACCCCTGAGAGATGTGAAATAATATAATAAATAAATTAGTGATTTTATAACACAAAATAACTAGAGAGTAGGAAGCTTATGGACAAAAAACACAATTTTTATTTGGTCAGAAACATCAGTACGTGACGGTAAGTTAATTAGAAGAGAGAAGTTTCATTAGAACGAGGGATGGAAAAGTGTGTCACATGGGTTAATGAAAAGTTTTCGCTGTGAAAAACCAATCAAAGTTCAGGAAGCTTTTCTGATAGAGTTAATCTTCAGCGGAAAACACCAGATATGGTGAGTTGAACGACACGAAATGTATGTCTCAAGAATATTTTCCTTCAACTTGTATGTGTCTATCGTAACTCACTCCATTTTCTCAAGGGAAGCAACAAAAATCATCCATACCTAATGGACGGAGTTCTTCTTGTCCTATTTGTAGTTCTTCTTTTGAGACATACTGTAATCAGTAGAAAATTAAATTCACCATTTTACTGGATTAATTAGTATCTAGCTAGGTAGAAAAGGGTGAACTTGAGAGAGGGACATAGTCTGTTCCATAAGAGCGTTTCATCTCTTTCTCTGAAAATACAAACGATTTAGTTAAAAATACATTTGTACCGTGTAGTATACAAATTAAACTAAAATGTATTTCACCTATTAAGTTATCCAGTTCCCATTATTATAGATTATTGCTTGGCAACTTTGAGGCATACTTTCGACAAGTTTTTCGGCTAATTTCAAAGATAGAGACCTCAAAGTTTCTAGACCCCAGTGACTTAAAGCTTTATATTAACTGTTTTATATTGTATACACATTTTCCCCTGAACTTCATCTTCATGGGAGACCACACGTTTTCAATTGGATTGGCGTCAGGTGACTGAGAGGGCGACAATTCATTGTGGTGATGCCATTTTCACGCTTCCACTTGGTACGCGCATGACTTCCATTATTGATTTAAACACAGCAAAACAAATCGAATAAAGAATATAACCATAAAGCATTCTTCTCTAATGTTTGAAGAACATATGCAATTAACACTCTATCTATTGACGAAGTTATGAGCGATACGATCTTATGGAACAGACTGTATAACAAAGACAGTATTGTGTTTTCTTTCTTTTTGCATACATATAGAAGAATTTTATTCAAAAGTTAAGAGTCCCTGCGCAACAAATTTTAAATACTATGTTTTTTCTTTAATCTTACTTAACTTAAAAAATGTGTAACCTCAAGAACGTCATTACAGTTAAATCTTTCTCCGCATATTGTCAGATCATAAGTTTTATTTTTATACAGCAATGCCCTTGCATTTTAAATTTATTTTTGATACTCTAATCAATCAATGCTTATTTTATTTAAAAATAATTCCCATAGTAATACTAAGAGAAAATGTATTCTTTCATCTACATAGAAAAGATTATCCTCTGATTTTTGGACAATTCTAAATAAGAATCTATCGTGTCTGGAAATTCTCATGAATAACGAAATGAAACGCTTGCTTTTCTACCTCTAATAAGAATTTGTTACAAGACCTCTTTTTCTTACACCCAGCCAAACATGTTGCTCTTTTATGTGCTGTATGCATTACCTTACGTAAATTATTCCGATCAGCTTGCACAATCATGCTAGTACCACCAATTTTCTTTATTCTTTGTCTTCAGTAGAAAAATTACTTCATATATACATTCATTTATTGAAAGACAAGAATCCTATTTGAATGCATTTGAGATCAAAGGATTCTGTTTGGTCGGGAGAATCAGCTTAGTGAGTGGAACTGTAATCTTTAGATAAGAGGAGTATTTGTGTATGGTTAAGACTCACATTACCGTTAAATGCGAAATTGAAGAACAAATTTTAGTAGATTTTGACTTGTCATATCTCATAAAATATGCGTCAAAGAGCTAGTTTTTTGTTAAGCACAAAAAAATTACACAAGTTCTGACAAAACTTAATCCTCTCAAGCTCTTATTATAAGAATATAAATGAAACACCATTTGGTAAATTGTTATGCTTAAATATTTTAAAACCGTAGTAATTCACACTAATATGTCCTAAATTGTAGTATCCTGGATTATGTAAACAATATAACTTGGTTAGCGGGATTCTATTCAGTACAGTTCAAGGAGCCTCATTTGAACATAAAGTGCCAATACAACGTAAGTACAGGACAAATAGAAAGAAAAAGAATTCAGACAGTGCTTTATTACTTCGAATGAGCAACATTCTCAGTCCGAGAGCACTCAGTGTCTTGTAAAAGCAGACTGGGAGGAGAGACTGGAAGCAACTGGTTTATTTGATCACGCGTGCAAAACCCAAGGATACATACATGCACCGAGCCAAGGCACCAATAAACTCCTCGGCGCAACAACCCCTAGGGGGCCAGGGCCCACGGTGTCAATCTCCGTTTACATGGCCAAAGGCCCTGGGGTGCGAAGCATATGTTCCAGTTAGGTGGTCGATCTTGTTGGTTTGTAATATTTTATATCAGTCCTTGAGTGGGTTGTGAAGTGGAGTTATAGTGCATTAATTATTTAAAAACAACATATCATCATGTATGGCAAAAAAATAATACATTAGTTCTAAAGTAAACAATATATTTAAATTAACTAAAACATAAGTAACTGCAAAAGTAAAATGATAAAAGTAAACAATAAATAAATTAGGAAGAATTTCACAGATGATGCTCTTTGCACAACATAATAAAACCAAAAAAAATAATTCAAAGTACCTTATACATGCACATAGGTATTTGTGCTCAACAAATTATATATTTAACTATCGACGAGGAGGAGGAGGTAACGATTTCCCAGAACTTCCTGCAAGCCAGGGGAGAGACGAAACGAAAAACCAAGAAAAAAAGCCAGTTTTGAGATTTAGCCTTCAGTCTTTTATACTCCATCCAGTAGTTCAGCAGGCATACAGTCCCGCAGTTAACAACTTGGTTCCGAAGTGCTGATACATTGAATTTGCATATCTAACAGATCTTACGCAGAACCCCCAGTGTTTTGTTCCCAAGCACGCTTGCTCTTCAGTTCATCTACCCACTGAAGGGAGGAAAGTCTGAGTCAACCTTGCACAGCCCGGGAATCGAACCTCGGACCTGTGTCGTGGGAGCGCGAAGCGCTACCGTAACTCCACTGGGCTTCAAGGCACCCTACAGACACAAAATAAGTGAGCGCCACTAGGGTCCGAATAAGCAAGTAGTTAAATGTGTGTTAGTAAAAAGATGCATTTGTCTAAAGTTTTACAACCTAATAAAAACTTAATTTTGGTTCAAAACAATCTGGCTTCTGAAAATAATCTCTCGTATCCCCCACTTGTTGATCCGATGGTTTTATAGGATAAGAATATTGTGCAAAAGACATTTTAACACATTGTGTGCTGGTACATTTCGCAGCGGAATTGTACCGGGAGCGGGCGTTTTGCGCGTAAATTTAGTTATTCAGTTAAATCTCAATACATCGAAAATGATTTAATTTTTTAACCAACTTTTCGTATTTTATATTGAAATATATAAACAAATATATAAATAGAAATGTATAAATAACAACCATAAGATTTTTGTAAATATATATATATATATATATTTTTAGTGGATAAATTTATAGTAGTATTGTAAATATGAAAAATCAAATAGAAATAGTAGTATATAGTTTTAATTTTTTCGAATTATGTTTTGTATAAACATTTTTACATTTAAAAAAATTAAAGACATGAACATTAGGCTTTGTTTTCGTGTATATACCATTATTTCTGTACCCACAAACAAACCCTTTTGTGACACTAACTCGTACTAGTACGTGACCAGCGCTCAAGTATCAATCGTCAGAAAACATACTACGTGTACGTGTACGTAGTACGTGTCCCGCATATATTGTGTTAATTTATTGTAAATATTTACTGTACATTTCCCTGTTTACATATTTACTGGTATTAAAACCCCTTGCATTGACGTTCTTATCTGTGGAACATGTATCCTCTTCCCAACATCGTCTTCAGATGTTGAAGAGTCACCATCCGGATGTTGTGCTTGCAATTTTGTAAGGCTTCGTTCTAACCACATGGACTATGTCTTTCGAGTTTTTATCATCTAGAGGTGGATTTATAATCTTGTAGATTACTTCATAGATTACTTCAAATAATAATCATAACAGCTTGGTCCGAAATACTTTCTAAACAGATTTTCGGACAGGCTTTTTCACATGCTTAAAAACCCACACAAAATCTAGTAAATTGAGTATCACCCTATGTTTTCAGTTATAACGCCGACGGTTATTGTCTTGCGCATCTAGCGTTAACAGTCTGGCTACTTGCCTGTCCTCTTCGGTTTTCGGTTATCAAGATAATCTTCAAAAACCTTTCTGTAAAATTTCTAGCATCAAGTGTGGTATGAATACTATTTTTTGATAAGTTTTATTTTTGTATTTTAACATAAAAAAAATTGTATTCAATTGTACCGATGTACTTTTCCACAATGGTCAGCACGTGCATATACAGCTAGTGGACTAAATTTCCAAGAAGAGTTTAGGTGCAGCTGTTGACTTCGAGTTTTAGTGGGAAACCCTACGGAAGAGTTATAGCTCACGGAGTGGCGCAAGTGTAACGGTGAAACCCAAGTAAGGATGTAGCCCTGTTATATGGGGACAGAGGCTAAGCAATAATGTCAACTTTCACCAAAGGGGCTATTTTAACGAGCCCACCTGCACTCCCGAAGGGGGTGCAGATGTGGGAAAATTTCACCAACAAGTAATTGGGACAGAGAAAAAATGGGGCGTTGATCCGAAGTATAAAGGAGTGGAAAGAAAGTGGGGAAAGGAGTCGATGTCAGTATTCAAGAGTTGCTGGACATCGAGATCCCGTGAGCAAGCCAGAGAGTCCGGGCCATCAATCGATTCCCGAACCCGCATGCGTATGATCGGCACGCCATCATAGATGTCCAGCAAAATAACGGTTGCACGCTCGCACCGACGTCCAGCCTGTTGACAGCCCCAGCCTGCTCCACTGTAATTACTGGAGGTAAACTTAATAATATTCATAATTATTACCTGGTTCTCATAATCTTTTGATAAGGAATACTAGTTCAAGAGTAGTGATGAATAGCAAAACCAAATAATTGCAGGTCATGGTAAATACTAATCAAGTGATATATTAATTTGTAAATATTGTACATAATAAATATTTTAGTTTAAATATTAGGCATTTACCTTTAATTCCATAGCTTATATTTTACTGTGTTTTCCCTTTGAAAACGAACACTGGTGTTTGTGTTGTAAATACATTACAACACCAATAATTTTAATTTCATGTAACTCAGTTACTTTTGTTAAAAGCAATAGACCAACCTAATTTGAATTTTAACATTACTTAATAACTGTTTTAAAATGGAAGACTCTTACGTAAATAATAACTTTCCTTTCTAATATTAATGATTTATTTATCTTTAAGCAAATGAAAAATTGCATAATATGTATTTCGCACATTCTCTCCATGAATCTTTAATTTCGAAATTAAAAATTTATGAAAGAATATTTTAAAACAGAGACATGTATAGAACGCTGTAAGATTCTCTCTGTGTACAATTCGATTAAAATATGTTTCATTTAGAAAGCACAATAATTAAGTTCTATTTTTAAGGTATAATATTTTTACAAATGTAAATAAAATGCTTAATAAATGTGAAGACAATTACATTCAACTATTTCTGATATAAATATGAAAATTAGTTTAAAAATAAAATCAAATTCTATTAAAAAATTGGAAAATATATGTTTATTTTTCTATTTATTGAGTATTATATAATAAATAAATAAATTATTTTTTTAAAAGATAAATAACAACATAACCTTTCTGACTTAAATTCATGCAATTTTAAAAATGAAAATTTTGTTAGTTTGGAATAAAATTTGGAAGTTTTAATTGATTCTAAAATTTATTTAAACAAATACCTCATATTATATTTAAAGCTTTCAAGACACTTTACAAATTTAAAAGTACCGTGATAACATCAATATTGTTTACAGTGAGAACATAATATTATAATTTAATCTCATATTAATAACATTGTCTATTTTAAAAAATTTAATTTCTGGGAAAGTGGCAGACTCGATTGATTTTTATCGTCTCACTTGATGTTTCGATGCAATAAAGGATTGTAAAACCTCTAGAAATATTTATTATACATTTTCAGTGAAAGAATGTATTTTCCCATAATCTTTTCAACATATTGTAAACAGATGTCTGCAAGCATTATTAATGCTTGATTAAGTACATAGTTCTCTAGCTATAGAAAAATTATCTATCCGTGTACGTTGATAGCATGATGAAAGCAATTAATTTTGTTAATCACTCTACTTTACTTTTTTGAAACATTTTTCTACAAGCTATTAAGCAGATAAGTTTTTAGTGTTTTATAAAATAGAAATAGCCTGCTTGATAAGGCTATATTACATACTGATAAATTAAAATTCTAATTAAATTTTGTAAACGTTAGATTTTTCTAACTTGTGTTAAAGCTTTAAAAGCAAAAGGTGTTAATACTACTACACTGTTGCTAACACCAATACACTGTTGCCACAGTGTTTCTACTTTTCAGTATTTAAAAATATTTTTATACTTTGAAATTTCAAACAAAAAAAGTATCCAAATTTTAATTAGAAAAATAGTTTTTAGCATAAAATTTTTGCATAAAATTTTAATAAAAGATTTATAAAAATATTTTTTTATATTCAGACTTCAACTTACTCATTAGTCAAACATGTGTTACTAATTTCTAAATAATGTAGACAGTTGCTTACTAACACTAGCCACCTTATATAGCAGATATATTAGTGATTTTATTGTATAGCGAAACTGCAAAGATGAGTAACATTACTTCCTTTAAGGGTACTCCATACAATATTTTAAGTGAAATCAATCACCCTATATGAAAGGTTATGGCAAAAATTTAAGTGGCTTTGGTGTACATTTACCAGCAATCTAAGTGGCTTATATTTACTATACCTTTCCAAAGCAAATAACAAGCAGTTCCTAGTAGATAATTCTCAATCCAAACTTCCTGCAAGTGCATTTCATATGCTCTCGGGTATACTGTTGTTTTGAGCTTTCTATTAACATATTTCAAAATCCTTCAGTCTTTATTAGTCAGATTCGACTTTCAGCCACTGTTGCACTTTGTAGATAATATCTATCTCTATTTCCTACAAATTTTTATTACCTCCGATATCATATTTCTCCCTACACCAGCAAGTGTGTCATTATTGAAGCTTTGGCAAGACGGACCCCAACCATCATGCCTCTTTTGAAAGCTGTGAGGTCAACCATTACAAAGTTGTAATGGCTCGGTCTATTTTGTAGCCAAACGCTATAGGCTTCACTGCAGTTTAGGATGTCCCTTGATTTGGATTCTTTATCTCTATTTATCATCTCGAAGCATGCAAATTTTCTTACATATGACCTCCCGAGGTTTACCTACCTCAATACTGACAGTTTATGCTTTTTGTTTAATTTTCATTACTTTTATAAAGCATGTACCCATATTTTCGCGTAAAACTCCGTATGATTTAGAAAATTTTAAAACTTGTTCTTTATGCGTTTGCAAATTTAAAAACTTAGCACAATCTGTGTATAATTTTTTTCTGTATTTTTTACTCTTTTAAGAAGTATAGTTTATGCTTTTTATCGCTCTTATAGATGCTTATCGTCGTCATTTGAAATGACCATGTTGTCATTATTGGAGAAAAATATATATCGCCAATAAAACAAGGGGCACCCTAAACTACATTTTCACCAACGCTCTCTCTGTAACGACCAGTCTGACGTGGGTAGATTCTCGCCCATTAAGAGGCGCTCTTCAGCACTAGAGGGAGTTAGTTTCCCTTGGATGTTATTGCTTCAGAGATATTCATATTATTTTTTCAAACCACTGAATGTGTATATAATATATATATATATATATATATATATATATATATATATATATATATATATATATATATATATAATATATATATATATATATATATATATATATATATATATAGTAAGAGTAGTTTAAGTGTATGTAATATATAAATATTTATAGCCCCTAAAGTTCTTGACAATTCTCACAATACACGTTCTATCTTTCTTAACCTTAGTTTACCAGTCCCTCAAATTAACACATTGTGTGCGGGTACATTTCGCAGCTGTACTGGGAGCGGGCGTTTTGCGTGGATTGCATGGGCTTTTCGCGTAAATTTAGTTATTCAGTTAGATCTCAATAGATCGAAAATTATTTAATTTTTCAACCAACTTTTCGTATTTTATATTGAAATATATAAACAAATATATAAATAGACAAATGAACAAAATATATATAATATATAAATATACATATATATAATATCATTTTCACAAGGATAAATAAAAAGTTAATTTTAAATCTAAATTAATTTTTAATCAACCTACCCATTCTGTAGTTCCGCATCGACTGATGTAAAAACTAGTTTTTATTTGCCTAAATTTTTCCAGAATCTATATAGTAGACAAGAACATTCGGTTTCGTTTTCCTGTATTTACCGTTATTTTTGTACCCACGAACAAACCATGTTGTTACACTAACCCGTACTAGTACGTGACAAGAATTTAAGTATCAAAGATCAGGTATCAGAAAACGTACTAGTATGTGTCCCGCATACAATGTATTAAAATGAAGGATGTCATTTATTGAGATTGTATTCCTTTCACATTTCTCAAAATTAAAGCCTGAATTAGTAACTGCTACGCATGGCCCTTTCTTACCTTTTCTGAAACAGCTTCCACTTCTCCCAGGAAAGTCTGAAGAGTTTTGCAATATTCCTGCCTTTTTCTAGATTTTTATTCTCCGCGATTGTTTAACAAGCCGCAGAAGAACCACTACAGAGGCTCTCTCTCATGCGAATTTTTAAACATATGATTCTCCTTTCCTCACAACAGCACTTTCGAAAATTAGCAGATGCACGTTTGTCTCTTGGCTTTATAAGAAACATACGTCAATTCTCCGATTTTGAGATGAAAATAGAGGCTTTTAGATAAAATTTAGCTTCATCTTGTATTCTAGGGAGTAGTGTACCCCGACATGATTGTAGTAGCTTTTCCAATTAAGTACTAGCAATTAAAAGAATATGGTCTATATCTCCCGTAATCTGTTAGGAATTATTTTTGCCGATTACACACACAAACATTTATTTCCATTCATAGATATAAGTTCAAACAAGAATATTTTATGTTGACAGGGGTGCAGATAGTCTGTAAATAAACTACAAAGTCAATATGCTGCAAATAAATGTGGTGTCGTATTTGTAGCTAACCTCCACAAAAGTCAATAAAATTTATAAAACCCATTTACCCTGTCTTTTACGCGACGCAATAACTCAATTCTCTGGGCACCGGATCTTGTGCGAAAACGAACTTTCTCCATAACCCCCCTGGGGGGACTTGTAGTAATAAGACTGTCATTTAATTCTAGACTCCGTGACCCCGTTTACATGTAAAGTACGTAAACAACTTGCCTAGTTGGTATCCCCCTAAATAAATAAGGTTATTTCTGGTCTTCCACAACCAATCTCATTAGGTAAAATGGAAGTTTCTCGAAAAGACTGACAATTGATTACATGTTAAACCTTTCCAGTCTAATATATAGTTTGAAATTTCTACTGCGGAGCAAAACTTCTTTTATTTTCGAACTCTAGATTTTTCGTCTCTAAAATTAAAATTGGCGTTGGAGATGTAAGTATGTTTATCACTTAAGTTGTCTTGGGACTGTTATATATTTAAAGGGATTTTTTCTTTTTTTAGACTGCAAATATTTTGCACGTTTTAATACTATTACTTTTACCGAATCTCAATTGAAAAGAAAGTTATAGTTAAGTAAATTATTTATATAATCTGTTACTTTCATATATGATTTAAATTTAAGTGTTTTTTTTAGATGTCATATTCATTACATTGTGCTTACGATGTCTTAAAATTATTTAATAGCTTCATAATGTTTCGTATGCTAATGTAAATATTCCACGACTATACTATGATCAATTATTTTAATTTTTGACATTGATTATTTAAATTCCGAATGTTTAATATTAAAATTTTAGTCTATTTCCATATAATTTAAATTTCCAACGGGAATTTACACATAAATAATTTATGTAGCGATTTAAAGTTATGTTTTCTGAAAAGATATAATGTTATCAAACATGTTTGTGGAAGAACTTCCTCTTTGAATGTAAATTTTTGTGATATCTTGCATACAAGATTCTTTCTTGTATTTATTGTTCTAATAAAGAAAATAAAATGTTTTATTAAAATATCTAGTTACTTCCCGTATAAATTTGAAGTTCAAATGTTAAAGTTTTTAATAAAAACAATTAGCATGAAAGTTCGTTTTCATAATTAAGATCATTTTATTTATTTGCATCTCAAGTGTGCAAGAACAATATGCATTTTTAGGCCAACAATTACTTATTTTAGTAATTTTATGCATGTATCCCCATCTCAATGTGATGCATCCGATTGCGTGATTTGTTGTGTAAAATCTGTTTAGCAAACTATTAGAGCATTAATGCAATCGGTTTTTATTATGTTGGATAATTTATTTAAAATTTCATTATAGTTTTTTTTTAGTTACTCCAGAATCAGCAACTATTTGGAAGTATCGTTGTCTACTCCTGTTTTGAACTGTTTATGTATATTTCGATGTATGGTAGACCGTTATTTTATGCAATAATTTTTTAATATTAGCAGCATTTACTCCAAAATCAGCAACTATTTGGAATTATCGTTGTCTACTCTTGTTTTGAACTGTTTCTGTATATTTTAATATATAGTAGACCTTTACTTTTTGCAATAACTTTTAGAAATTTAGCAGCTTTAATGTTACCTAAAGTACCATATTTTGGATTATGTTAATAAAATTAGGAGAAATAGAATAAGAACATAAAATACAAGCTACTGGAGATATTTCATAGTTATATAAAAAAATATGTTTAAAATTATTATTTAAGTGCAGTGTCAAGCTTTGTGTCAAAACTAAAAAAAACAACCATAAAATAAATATTTTAGCTAACTTCTGTTCTCTAATATTTTATTAAAAAATTTAGTCAGCTGTGTAGTAATATAACAATAGCCATAATTCCAATTTTAATTTATGTACATTTAAAGTTCGAAACGCTTTTTCAATGCCAGAGATAAAAAAAAATCAAAATTTTAGCTGAAACATATTTCTAAAGTCTGGTGGTATAACTTAATTTTTAAAAAAACTTTATCATTTACACATATTTGTTTCTAAAACAACTCTCTATTAAATACATAATAAAATTGTTTTAATCGAATTTTACTCTGTAACGATTTTTAAAGTGTAATATTTAAAAAAATTTGTTTTATATTTTATATTTTATATATTTCATATATTTTATAAATTTTACATATTTTATATATTTTATATATTTTTTAAATTTTATATTTTATATATTTTTTAAATTTTATATTTTTTAATATTTTTAAAATTTTATATTTTTTTATGTTTTTTAATTTTATATTTTTTAATATTTTTAAATTTTATATTTTTTAATATTTTTTAAATTTTATATTTTTAATAGTTTTAATTTTTATATTTTGTAATACTTTTAAAATTTTATATTTCTTAATATTTTTTTTAATTTTATATTTTTCAATATTTTTTAAATTTTATAAGATTTTTTAAAGCATAATATTAAGTTTTTAAAATTTATATTAACAGGATTGATTTCAATGCAGTGATACATGATTGGAATTATTTTATATTTTTTATTTACTCAAATTGTTCTCGGACCAATAATCAAGTCTGAATTTCTAACTCAAAATATAAAATATTTCTAAATTATTTTTTAAAAACTTTAAACTAAGTTTATAGGAATTGTGGATTTCTCTTTTAAATAGTGCATTGAAATTACAAGATGGGATTCATAAAAGAAAATATCATCCTATGGGAAAAGTTTTTGAATTTCATGTAGGATTCTTTAAAAATTTTACTCCATAAATGTCTTAAAAAGAGCTCAATTCAGACTTTGGAATTATTATGAACCGGAGCTCAGAGAAAACTATTTGTGATTCCCTGTTAAAACTTTTGCAAAGTAGGGATATAATAATAGTTGAACTCAAAATAAAAAATTTAATCAAGTTTATACCAATAAGAACTTTTATGACAATCTTTTTTAAAATTTTGTTTATTTATTGTACATTGAAACTTTGAATGGGGACTTTCGAAACCATTAATGTCTGATAGTTAAAGTAGAATTTTAGTAATAACTATAAGTCTGATCTTACTTTATTGTTAAAATTATACTTTTATCTAAGTTCCGTTAGTAAATATTATAGGTTTAAAAAGTTTATTTATTCCGCATTCATTGCAAATTCAAACGATCTAGAAAAAAAGTAAATGTTTAAAAGTAGTAACTGTTTGAGAGAAGAGTAGTTAAAGAAAAATGTTCTTAGATGTTGAATTTGATAATATTACGTATGAATCAGTAGAATAATCTTAAAAGTAAAAGACATCAAACTACCATAAAGTCATTTCAAAATGTACAATTTGTAATGTATAGCTATTAAAACGCTGATAAATGAAAATATTGTTATTTGAACGCTCTTGTTACATAGAATATATTATTAAATAATACTATTTTACACCCATTTGTGTTCAGTCTCTTATTTTGTTTAGCTACTGTTTTCTATTTTTCAATTTATCATTTCCGTATTTAGTAAATTAATCCCTAGTTTTCTTATATTTAAAACCTTCAAACAAGGTACATGTTTTGACACACAAATGGTATTTTGTACACATTGTGTATTTACATACATATACAATGAGATACATAATTATAATGCCACTTATAATTTCCGCGATATCGCAACAAGAATATCATTAAAGCAATTTTTAAATGCCATATGGAAAATCAAACCTTTTTTTAATTAATTCAGGTAAAAAATTTTAATTAGATCAAATACCTTTTTTCATGTCAAATGATTTTCCTGAATCATGGTGTCACATGAGGAATTTGCACATGTGGGGGAATGGAACAACTTTGTATTTTTCTGTTAATTCCAGACTCGTTAATTCCAAAAATGTTCTCAAAAATGTAAAAAAAATGGATTCATCATTTTTAAAATTAATTTTAAAATTAAGAGAAAACCACGTGACTTGAAAACGCTCAGTGATTGGTTGTAACGTCACAGTTCATGATATTCAATGTTGACATTTTTGTTATCAAGTGTTAGCTATTTCCGGATTGTGCTTTGCTCGTATTTTAATGTTTTCTAGTCTTCAATAATTATTTTTACTCCGACCTTTATGATAATTTTATCAATCTCGATAATGTATATATCTACATTTGTTTAAAATGTCTCTCTTACCAAAGAACAGTTCTACAATCTCGTGAAAGTTTACAGCATATCAATGTCACTTCACAAACTAGGCGGAGGAAAAGTAGCGTTTTTGAGAGACGTTCAAGAGTCCGATATCAAACCCATTAGAAATCCCTAATTAGGGTCTCAAATGAAATGAAAAAAAGGTACTGTCCTGCTTACTGTTTCGTTTTCTATTGTTTAAAAAATAAAACGTGAAAACGTGAAAATTCTTCATTATAAGACTATTTTTGTTTTTGTAGTAATGGAGCAATTTTTTTGGTTAATTTTAAAAATTTTTTTACACAACACTTTGTGTAGAACTAGTTAGTTGTAACTGTCTGATTTTCCTTCAGCTTGATGTCTTTGGTCAGTCCTGTAATTTGAATAATAAATTGACATGCTTTTCTTTTTTCATTGTTGGTTTCTAAATCCACTTTAAAGAATCATACTTCACTTCCATAAAGTGCTGAAGCCATAAAAACTGGATGTATGTTTCATCACCAGTTATTATTTAAACATATGGGGTCTTCCCCCAACATTAAGAAATTTTAGATTTTCTTGATTCTGCTAAACTTCGTATTTTACTTTCTGTTAAATTATAGCGGACCTAAAGGCATTTAAAACTAAAACTGATTAGCTGAAGATCTAGTATTAAGTTTCATTTGCATCATTGGGAGTATCAGCGATTCTCATCAATTAATATTTTTCGCATGTTTTACACATCCTCTAAAGCTACAATTGACAAAGACATGTATCCTGTAAAAAATGCCTGCTTCTATGAAATACTCTAAATTATCTAAAGAAAAATGTAAAAGATAGAGATATGTTTTCATATATTAATTGTAGACCCTAAAACTTTCCTCTTGATTTAGTCCAACTTTAAAATTATGGAAAATCATAGCATGTTAACGATTTGGATTCACCCCCATTTTATATATTTCAAAATTTATTTTACGACTACTGCATTGCAGTCGGTACTATAAACTATCGTCTGTGAACATTCACTTTATTATTCTAATTTATACAATTCTAATTGACTTTTTTAATTTATACACTTTTCTAATTTATACAGTAATTTACGACTTTCAAAATTTATTTAACGACTTCATTGCACAAACTACGTCTATGGACATAGCAGAGTTCTAATTTATACATATAATTTACTCATCTCTGCCTCAATTCCAAATATTTACCTATTACTCTCGTATACGCCTTATTATCTGTAGGTCTAGTGTCTAGTTCAATAGCAATGTCATCGTCACCCTCCGAATCACCGATGAGTTTTTTCGCTCGAACTTTGTCTCAATTCCTCCTTATCCCCTATAAAATAATAGCTTAAGTTGTTGGTCCCCCTGTCCATCTGTCCACGAATTTATGAAGCGGTTGTACCTAGAATGGATACAGGCATCCGTATTGGATTTTTTGTGAGTTAAGATTAGCAAAATTCAAAGTGTGTTCGAAATCCACCCCATTCTACCTTTTCGAGCGTTTAATGCTATTATTCCAAGCCTTATTCTTCCTCTTATTCTATACTAAATTCATTCTTGATAGGATGGAGAGGGAGCTTAATATTTAAACAGGACTGTTTTTACTCGACCCTCATATACTCTAATTAGTTCCTTCACCATGTGTAGGCGTTGTACTTTCGGTAGAGTGTCTGCCCATTTGATCGTCGTACTTCTCAAGTTGACGGTTCTATCCCTGAAGCAGCCGATGTTTTTTAAATGTCTAATTAATTTAATATTTTCTGCTTTTTCTTTTAAATTCTTATTCCTAAAGTTGTTTTATTATTTTTAAAATAAATTTTTACTATTTTTCAACTTTTTATGATTTTTATTATTTTTATTTTATTAAATTCACTTATTGTTGTACGGATGTCCCTGGCCACATAAACATTTCATGTTTTCTATCCTTAAACTTTCTTCTCTTAATGTAATAATAGCCTAAGTTATCTGTCCGTTTGTTCTCGAATTTATGAAACGGTTGGACCTGGAATGGATAGAGCATCCATATTGGATTTTTGGTTTGTTAGGTTTAGAAAAATTCAAAGTGAAAAAGTTTATCTTTTCCTAAACTATAGATCCGATCATAAAATAAATTAGTATGAATTAGCTTCGTATCACAGCAAAAATACTATCGTCTTTAAAGCGCTCGAAATCCACCCCTTACCCCTTTTTTCGAGCGTATAATGCCATTATTTGAAGAACTATTTTCCCCTGTTAAGAGCAGGCGATTAAATTTATCAATTTATCACATAATAAATAGATAAAAATAACATTTTTCTTCATACGTTTTATCACTGAACTTAGATATTACGTAAATAATTTTCGCCATAATATGACGTCATTCCTTTAACCATCTCATTTAATCATTTCCTATTTTAAATTATTTAAACATAATCTGCATTATTTTCATACGTTTTATGGCTGAACTTAGATATTACGAAACTAATTTTCTTTTATATTTGGCATAAATAGTAGGTTAGGTACATATGTGATAGTTTTAAATTTAATCATCTATAATTTTTTGTGGCAAGAAAATTCTGAGCCAAAAAAAATAAACTATTTTTACCTACTTCATAGAGTACTTTACAATTCAAGAAAATAAAAAATTTTACTGATCCCGTCATATGACGGGCTATATGCTAGTTTAGAATAAGTCGTCCAGGATTCCAAGAACCATTCACTAGGACATTGTCCTATATGTACCCTTCTGCACTGCCCTGAAATAATCTAAGAATTATCCAGGTATGTTTCATTGACGTCCTAACATCTCGTTATTTTCTTCTGCTTTTTCTTCTTTTTCTCCTGCTTTTTGTGGTTTTTTCTTTCTTATTCTTTCTCCTTTTTTATTTTTTGTATCTTTATTCTCTTTCATTACCTCATCATTGCTTGAAATACTTTTCGATTTGTTCCAAGCACCATCAGCATATAGTGTTTTAAAATTAGCTCTGTCCTGGTGAATGATTCCAAGAATCATTCACCAGGACAATATGTACCCTTCCTATAAGTACCCTTCTGCACTACCCTCAAATAATCAAAGAATTTTCCAAGGATGTTTCATTGACGTCCCAACATCTCGTTATTTTCTTCTCTTTCTCCTGCTTTTTGTGGCTTTTTCTTTCTTACTCTTTCTCCTTTTTTATTTTTTGTATCTTTATTCTCTTTCATTACCTCATGATTACTTGAAATACTTTTCGATTTGTTCCAAGCACCATCAGCATATAGTGTTTTAAAATTAGCTCTGTCCTGGTGAATTATTCCAAGAATCTTTCACCAGGACATTCTTCTATATGTATGCTTCTGCACTGCCAGTAAATAATCAAAGAATTTTCCAAGGATGTTTCATTGACATCCCAACATTTCGTTATTTTCTTCTCTTTCTCCTGCTTTTTGTGGCTTTTTCTTTCTTACTCTTTCTCCTTTTTTATATTTTGTATCTTTATTCTCTTTAATTACCTCATGATTACTTGAAATACCTTTCGATTTGTTCCAAGCACCATCAGCATATAGTGTTTTAAAATTAGCTCTGTCCTGGTGAATTATTCCAAGAATCTTTCACCAGGACATTCTTCTATATGTATGCTTCTGCACTGCCAGTAAATAATCAAAGAATTTTCCAAGGATGTTTCATTGACGTCCTAACATCTCGTTATTTTCTTCTCCAGCTTTTTCCTCTATTTATCCTGCTTTTTGTGGCTTTTTCTTTCTTACTCTTTCTCTTTTTTTTATTTTTTGTATCTATATTCTCTTTCATTAC
>CM063506.1:85027843-85065343 GCA_032207245.1 Pardosa pseudoannulata
AATTCAATGACAGTATGTCTAAGGACTGCCATTATTTTTAGAGAGATTTTCCAAAAGTAGAATAGAGAAATATTTTCAGGAGATAAAAATATATATATAATATATATATATATATATATATATATATATAAAGTTTATTTTGTATACTGTATATTACAGAATAAATAGTCAGAAATAAGTGTGTGGAAAGAATTTAGATTTACATCTTAAAGCTTCAACATGAAACAAAAAAAATTAAGAATTTTTGAAGAAATGCTTTTATTTCAGAAGCCTTTTATATTGCATTCTTTAAAAAAGATTATTTTAATGGAAGAAACGGGAGTTGCACAGATTGAATTATTTTTCCAAGTTGGGGATATACACACACATGTATACATCTACATATGTGTGTAATAATAGAAAATGAGATAAATTATAAATTCTATTCAATCTGTCAACTTAATATTTCATCTTAATTCGGGAAAAAGTATTCGAATCAAGAACAACTGACGCGCGAGGCCAGCTGCTCCAGAGAGATCTCCCGTGCGAAGTACACGATTTTCTGTAAATTCATGAAATTCTTGGAAAGTCTAAAAATTGGAGATTGTGAAATCTTTTTGCCCTTTCCTTCTTCTCCTCGTGTATGCGTGTTTTGAGCACAGAACGCGTAAGCATGTGTTAAAATTAAAATAGTCATCCTATTATTTTGGTGAATAAAAGTTCTTGTGACATTATTCACTAGTTTTATTATTTCTTCCTACGGAATTTATGTCTAAAATCTACAGAATTAATCTTCAATTATGTCTTCTCTTTATGCAATCGAGTGTGTATTAAATATTTCGCTATATCACAAATGTATATATACACATTTATATGTTGGTGTTTTAAATTAAAACTAAAAAATGTTAAAAAATTGCATATTTCAACAAAATCTGTGTTTAATACATGAAAATTTAGTATACGAATACCTCATGCTCTAAGTTAGGAAATGGTAACAAAAACATTCGAACGGGAGCTAAAGGTAGGCTGATATGCAAATAAGAGAGACATTCTTCATAATAGGACAGATTGGTCAAAATTCTTGCAGAAGTGCCAATTTTAACTCCTAATAGATCCTGATAGAACTTTTTTAAGCTGCCACTTTCCGTTAGGAAAGAAAAAACTTTCAGCGCCCCCCTCCCCTTGTAGTAAATCCCGTACTTTAAAGTATTTGGAAGGGGAAGTACTTGATTATAAGAAGCAAAACTTTTAAGTCGTTTTTTCAATAACTATACACCCAATTTGTATGCTTGAGACGATGCTTTTGATCTCGCAAGTAATTGTAGCCTATCTGGTGAGATCAAAACGGCTAATGAAAAAAAACTTTAAAGATGGTTTATTTTTAATTCGATAATTAAAAAACAGCAAAAAAATTACTCTAAAATGTATCAGTGAATCAAGTATGGGGATCTATGGGATGATTCATCTTGATAGATCTCAGAGCCAGTTCCTTAATATTCCATTTAAAAGTTTTGATGAAATGAAGACATGAGTTCCATTTTTCAAAGTATCGGAATCAATTTATTCTACTTATAACTAGATCCATCTAAGCAGTGTATCCTCTTTCAACGATTTAGGAGGATGAAGACAATCAATCCTTTTTTTAATTGAAATGTACAGTCTAGATCATGGACAATTGATGTCATGCTGTTGCCGAAATTCCATGAAATGATCACCATTCTGAGAGATGGATTTCAAATTTCATTAGCTTAAAGTTCAACCAATTGCTGTTCTTTCTGAATTTAAACCTCTGCAATCTCAGTATTCACAAAAGAGCTCATGTCCCATAAAAAAAATATCAAGGTACAAAATATTCTCAAAACGTCCTGAAATGTCTTTATGCAAAGACTCAAGGATTTGACAGTAAACTTGTTTATCACTGAAGGAGCTTTCACTGTTCTTGTGCACATCTGAAAATATCAGAAATTGGCTGAACTTGTTGCGACCCAAATTCTGCTTTCAAACAAAAATTTTTAAGAAGCAAAAATAACTAATTTTTTTGCTATCAAATTGATCTCATTGTTTTGAAAATGTATATTAATTTCATACAATTTTCAGAATAAATAGGTTATATAGCAATATTAAATTGTAGCATTCTGTTTCTAAAAGCTGAATCCTTCTCTTCGAGAAACTCAAGCCCAAAATCGAAATAATTCCAGAACCTAATGATCCAGGTGCCTTTGTAGATCCAAGAAAACTTCAGTGTGTCATAGTAAATGACGGAATTCTTCATTGTTGTGCTTAGATTGCTGTCTGAGTAGCTATCTAAGACAGAGGGCAAAAGTGTTTAGCCCCTGACCTCGTCTGAAACGGATGCACCGTGTACGCATGCATAAAAATCTGATAATAGTGAACTGCACTCTGTATTTTAAAACTGCATGATGCTACCATCCCTTAGTGTTTTTTTTTACCATCCCTTAGTCTCTGCAAGACAAGCCCAGGGGAGTCACTAGTAATTATTAAACTTTGTTTAGTATTGATAAATTAATTACCAAATATATTCTGCAGTACTAATACATTTATAAATATATTTTATCAGTGCAAATGTGTATTTTATTTTTATTATGTCAGAATGTATTTTATTTTGTTTTTTTTTCCAGTAAATTAGTAATTTTTTAAACAAACTTCTGTTTTCGACTTTTTGATATGCTCGCGCCCCCATCGAAAATTTATCATACACCCTACAATTTTAAAATTGCTTTGTTACAGCATCTTACAAGTACTCTATGGGATTTAGATTTGGCCAGCGAGGTCTTGCAGGACACACCACACCATACCCTTTTTTCCAGTAAATTTTCAACAATTGCAGCTCTGTGTGATCGAGTGGTATCGTTCTAAAAACACGGATTAGTCTCTCCAGCTCCTCGAAAAAGCTTCATATATGGTTCTAGAAGCTCATCAGCATTTTACTATCGCTTCAACAGCAGAGAAGCGGTGGTTCAGCATGAAGCCATGTTTGCCCGTCAAATGTGGTCATTTGAGCTACAGTAGCTCAGTCGGCAAAGAGTGATCTCGTAACTAAAAGGTTGCGAGTTCGGGGCTCGAGCCGACCTATGATCCACCGATTTTTTTAAGAGTGATTAGGGCATATAAAATATATTCGTGGTCGCAATGTCCACCAAGATCTCAAACGATACCTCTTTGGGTGGTAGGCAAGTCATGGGGGTCTTCTGATTGGGCCCTGCTTTTAAATTCTGGAGACCCACTTTGAGCAAAGTCGTACTTTCATCCTAGTGA
Organism: Pardosa pseudoannulata; assembly: GCA_032207245.1. Taxonomy (NCBI): domain Eukaryota; kingdom Metazoa; phylum Arthropoda; class Arachnida; order Araneae; family Lycosidae; genus Pardosa; species Pardosa pseudoannulata. Next base: position 85,031,099 of record CM063506.1, read on the forward strand.
TGCTTTTTTTCATAAACCAAATACAAGTTTTTGAAAAATTCTCCTGTATTGATTGTTCTACAGGTTTCATGATAATACTAGCATATAGCCCGTCATATGACAGGATCAGTAAAATTTTTAATTTTCCAAAATTGTAAAGTACGCTATGAGGCAGGTAAAAAATGGTTTGTTTTTTGGCTGAGAATTATCTTGCAACAAAAAATAACCGATGATTCAATTTAAAATTATCACATATGTACCTAATCTATTATTGAAGCCAAATATAAAAGAAAATTATTGACGTCATATCTAAGTTCAAAGATAAAACGTATGAAAATAAGGCATAATTTAAATAATTTAAAATAGGAAATGATTCAATAAGGCGATTTCACGCAGTAGGGCAAATTCTCAAATTATGACAATTCTGGCTTTAGTTTCAAACGGAAGGGCAGTTTACTGTTTATCTATTGGCTGTTGTAAACATGAAAATGAATGGGAAGGGCATTATTGTAGTTCGTGACGTTGCGACAAATTGCCTTATGAGATGGTTAAAGGAATGACGTCATAATGCTAGAAAAATGTTATTTTTACCTATTTATTATGGGATAAATTGATAAATTTAATCGCCTGTTCTTAACCGGGGAAAATAGGAGTTGAAATAATGGCATTAAAAGCTCGAAAAGAGGGGAAGGGGTGGATTTCGAACGTTTTAAAGAAGGCAGTATTTTTCGCTGTGATATGAAGCATATTTATATTAATTTATTTTAGAATCGGATCTATAGTTTAGGAGAAGATAAACATTACTCTCTTTGAATTTTGCTAGCTATGGATGCCTCTATCCATTCCAGGTCCAACCGCTTCATAAAATCGAGGACAGACGTACAGATAACTTAGGCTATTATTATATAGGGGATTTTAAGATGAACTATTTCAGGATTTCACAATAAGGCAATTTGTCGCAACGTCACGAACTACTATAATGGCCTTACCACTCATTTTCATGTTTACAACAGCCAATAGACAAACAATAAACTGCCCTTCCGTTTGAAACTAAAGCCAGAACTGTCATAATCTGAGAATTTGCCCTACTGCGTGAAATCGCCTTAGAGTTGAACAGATCTTGTATGACTCACAAATTTTTGTATAATTGTATTAGGTATTTAAAGATTTGCAGTTTGTCATGAGCACTTTTAGCATGAACCAAGACTATTTTGAAAGGCATGAAACCCTTTTTTAATTTGCTATAGTTTCTAATTTCCTTTAAAAGCACTTATCTTAAGCAGAATATCTTTCAAATTTTTTTTTGTATATTTAAACACTAGACTATAATATACCATTCATAAATCTTTCTTTTTCCCTCTATTCTTTCAATGGGATTATTTTTTCCCTTAAGCTAAATACGTAAAATTCTAACAAACTGTAGTAAAATAACCTACGGGCAAAATATATTTATGCAGTAACACACAGCTGAAGATAATTTTTATATAAATTACAAAGAGAGGAGTACAATTTTAGACTTCCCTCTCCAATGGAAGTTAGAATTTTAGAGAATTAAATATGTATACAAAAGAAGAAACTCTTTTAAGTTTTACATAAGCTTTAGATAAAAAAAAATTTTGTTCCTTTGGCAATATTGGAATGCATAAAAAAATCTTTTTCATCGTTTCATTTACATAAGAAGTTTATGTCATACTAAAGCTCGCAAATATGTGGAACTAGTCATATGCAGAATTTTGCTTCCCAATCAAGTCAAAATACCCTCAAACAATTCGTATCCTTGAAATTCGCCACTATTTCTCTTGACTATTTATTTCTTACTTTATGAATGAATGGGGGGGGTGATTCTTGTTAAGGAAAATGCTAGACCATTATTTTTCTTCAAAAAATTTGAATAATTCTCCATATTTTCTGAAAGAATACCTCTCATTTAATATTCAAATTCAAGAAAACAGAGAAACGTGTAACGAAAATTTTACAAATTAAGAGTAAAATAAATACTTTATAAATATTTTCAAACGGACTTGAACAACTATAAATATGGTATTGAGTTTTCTGTGGAAGTGGGGTTTCTATGGGGAACTAGGAGTCGAGCAAAACATAAAAAGGTTTGTACCTGAAAAAGAAACCCATAGAAAAGACAATAAAAAATATATTATTTGAGTGGGTGATGTATAGTGGAAATACGCGTTATGTCCTTAACCCGATATTTAATATTTAAATTAAATTTGGATTTTTGACAACTTAAGTTTAAATCTTAAAGTAAAAACACAATAGGCATTAAAAAAAGGAGAGGAGAAGTTAATTAATGGATTTTATTTATATTAATATAAAATTTTAAAAAAATTAATAGAAGCCAATTGATTGAGTTTTTTTAAAGATAAAAATTAATAAAAAGAAAGGAGAAAACAAAAATGGACTAAAAAAATAAGACAATTATGGAGGACGGAACTCCGAGCTCCTCTTCTCGTTTCGGGATCCAGGTCTCTCTCTCTCCTCCATCCTGTCTGTCCGGATGAGAACCGCCAGTCTGGAAAGCTCATCAAAATTCCTTGTGCCTGGCGACACGGTGGAAAACCGCCAAGTGTAGAACTAAAACATGCCAATGTGTGGAGTGGGGATATGTCATATCATGAAAAGGGCGAATTTATAAAATTATTGCAAAGCAGCGCTCGCCAAGGAGAATGCCAAGTAACGCTGTGATGTCATCTGATTAAATATCCAGAGCGGCTTATGCGATAAAAAAAAATAGGATTTTCGACTCACCAAAGTGATGTTTGGGAGCATGGTAGGAAAGTTACAAACAGGGAATTTTAAGGGAAGTTTATAGAATTAAACTTAACTAAATGGAACAGAATTAAAATTAAGTAAATGGAACGTTATGACAATAAATATCAAAATTAAATCATTATTTGTTGCCAATGGACAATGAAATTTTAATGCGACAGGTCAGACACCAATGAACTTTAGATGATTAGAAAACGTATGCGATTATCATACTTCACAGTGACTAGCATTTCGCATTTTCATGCAGTAGATTTGGGATCTACTCCACAAGAATATTTGGATACACCGGGTGATCAAAAAGTCCGTATACATTTAAAAAATTCACAATAACAGGAAAAATAACCAAAATAAAAAAAGGGTTGCAAGGTTAGTATCGCTAGAGCATGGGATTACCTTTTTTAAGAGAAAAAAACAGTAACTCAACTATAAGTCAACTATAACTCAACATCTATACGTTTTTAACAAAAAAATTATAGATTTTTTAAAAAAATTCAATTCTTTTTCATGATCTTATCTAATGAGGAGGTGAAGATAAAAGAAAATCTTTTCGACAATAATAACAATTTTTTCTCACTGCCTTACATCATGAAATCTCTTGTTTGATACTGAAAGTCATTCTAGAATGTATATTTTGTAATAATATCTGGGTTGATAAATGTCTAAATAGTTTTGCAATATAGTTTTGCCTCGAAAACATTGGTTTTATCGAGACAAGATACATCTTTAGAATAAGCCTTCAAAAACATCAAAATTCAAACAAAAAGCACGAAATCTTTATTATTTAGCAGACTTAGTTAAAGACATTGCATACTAAATCTTCTTTTAACTTGTGTGATTCACCGGAGCCTCTTCTTTTCGATGCCAATTTCCCTCGTTAATCCTTTGATGGCTTTCAACCCCACGATCCTTTAATACGACTTGATTTATATTTTCTGTTACCCGTTGTGACTTCGAAAATGACTGAATAAATCTTGTTTCCTCAGAGATGTGTGCAATGCGGTGCTTCGATGAAATAAAATTCTAAGCATATAATATATCCCTTATATAATTATCACATAGAAATTAACTGGAATATCTAAAATATAATACTAATATCATATATGTTTAATGCATGTGTTAATACAAACATATGCATATACGCCCCTATATACACTAAAATATGTGTATAAATTCTATCTGTCAATCTATCCCCTATATAATAATAGCCTAATTTATCTGTCCGTCTGTCCTCGAATTTATGAAGTGGTTGGACCTGAAATGGATAGAGGCATCCATGTTGGATTCTTGATGAGTTAAGGTTAGCAAAATGCAAAGCGAGTAAAGTTTATCTTCTCCTAAACTATCGATCCGATTCTAAAGTAAATTAGTATAAATATGCTTCATATCACAGCGAAATATACTGTATTCTTTAATACGTTCGAAATCTATCCTTCCCCCTTTTCGAACAGTTAATGCCATTTTTTCAAGCCCTATATCCCCCGGTTGAGAGCGAGCGATAAAATTTATCACATAATTGGCGAATTATTATCAGAAAAAAATCTTCAGGTCACCAGCCTCGTAAGTAGTTACAAATCTCCGTGGGAAACAACTTACTGCTGCGCAGCTATCGATAAGGAAATTATGAGTCGTTGACTTATCATACATGAATAAACGGTTATGAGGTTTGTACTCAACTGCCACCGTCAGAGCAGAAAAGCTTAAGGGTTTTCCGACCAAGCACAAGGCGTTGAACATTTACGAGCATTTTTGACAAATCGAAAATGATACCAACATTTTTTAACAGTATCGGTCTGCTTGTGTGAATTTCGACGCTAGATCTGGAGTCGCCGCCGCGTGGAGAATTAAAGAGGTTTCGATGTGGGGATTTTACAGATAGCCTATGTATAGCTTTTTCCAAGTTTCCAATCCTTTTTGTTAATAGCGGAATCGCACTATGTGTAGAAGTGCTTGCAATGTCTGCAATAGGATTTGAAACTTCGCAGACCTTATCCTCAGTTTTTGCTAATCCGTCTAGTAAGTCCCTGCTAACATGGAAAATTTGTTGGATATTAATGGGAAAACGTTCCAACCAAAGCGTACGAAGCACGTCGTCCGATATATGCTTGCCAGCTAAATTGAGCATCTCATGCAATAACTGAGTTGGTTTTCGATCACCGAGTTCAGTCTTGTAGGAGTCCACAAAGCCGAGAACTTTCAGATTGCGGGTAAACGTCTAATACTCTTTAAGTTTATCGCAAGCATGGGAAGAGTGGGGAGTTTGGATGATATCCCGAACACTCCTCAAGATCTTACAAACAAGCGTCGCAATTACCGCGTGAAATTTTGCTGCATCACCCTTGATATCAGCCATGACAAACTGGGACTCCACATGTTGGAACCACAAATCGGGATCATCATGCCAAAATGGCGGTGCCTTGAAAACAACTCTAGCTAATTGGGGTTCAGAGTCAGAAAGTGAAGCATCTTTTTCGTCGGCCATTATAACCAAAGCAATTACAAGAAAATACTATCAGAGACACAATTATTACGAAATAGATTGAAAATAGCAATGAAAAAAATTACCACTTAAAAAAATTTTTGTTCAAGAACAACTCAGTACCAGCTAACGGGTCGCCAACTTTTGGTGGGGAGGCATGTACTAACAAAATGAAATACCCCACCAAAGCACAAAGGTGTCAGAAGGTGTCAAGGTACTGAAAAATGATGCAGAGTTGAAATAAAAATAAACTTTAATTCCAGCTTGAAACAAAACATAAAAAATTGACGACCTCACCAGAAAATATTTACAGGCGAAGGTGTAATGAGCAAAAACAGGCAGCGCAGATTCCACGAATTCTCCAGGGTGACCTCACCAGAAAATATTCAGTGGCAACCAGCACAGGCAGCGGAGACAGTGATGCTCTTCTCGGGCAAAAGCAGGAACTGATGATGTCGCTTTTCAGGCTCAGTCTTTTATACTCCATATGCTAGAAGAAAATAAACATACGGCGTGGAAAGCTCAGTACTTCGGCGACCTCGGAAGAATAGCCAATGTTTCGGATCATGACGCTGAACGATGCGAGAAGGCAGTCGCCACAGCGTCCTAGAATAGAACGCAATCTACGAGTCATCTTGTAGTTTGCAGTCTACGTCTTAAGCAGTTAGTCCCGGTCTTATTAGTCCTCGTGTAGCCTCGAGTAGCAGTTGGTCGTAGAGCTACCAACCAACCGAGGTATTCTGTTTTTACTTATCCTCCTGCTGTTGGAAAGTCTTATACCAGGTCCAAAAAACCAGTCGCAATGTACGACTGGTTCATTGCTAAGTGTAATAAGGAACTTCACTTTAAAACAGGAACTACGAGGGCTGAAGACTGACTAAATCCGAAGAAGAGCCTTCGTAATTTTGAAGCAGAAGATTCCCTAGCCTTTGTCTGGCACCTCCAAAGGTTACCGTTTGGATTCTTGGAGAACATTGAGAACCTGAACATGTTTTAAGCGTTCTAGATGCCATTAACAAACACGGTGCTGTTTTGTCGGTTTCAGCCTCGAACTCTCAAACCCTCCGATTGCGAGATCATTGGCTCTGCTTACGGAGCTACCGTGAATCTAGTAAGTGAATTCTTACTCTCACCCATCCGAAGATGCAGCAGCATACAAACTGAAGACCAGTACGACAACAATCACAACGGCTATAAAGCTGTTGCTGACCTACAAGAGTTCTGTCATGGTCCGATATTAATTTTGTCAAATCAAGTAAAGAGCAAACTCTACAAAGGTAAGTTTGAAACTACCAGGAATAACTGAAGACCCAGATCACTCGGGTAAACCCTGGGTGCGTGAAACCCGTGTATACCTAAAGGAGGTATACCCCTGAGGTTGTCTCTCATTTATTACTACCCAGAGGACACGAGAGACGTTGCCCCCTAGTGGATCTAGTAATACAAATATGAAATTTAAATAATTTGAATATTATAGTCTGTCCTTATTAGTAACTAGTTATCCTTTTAACCCCTACCGGTAAAATGACGAGTCTAGCTCGTCATTGGTTTTTCATTCCATACCGCACAATGACGATCTACACTCGTCATGCGACTAAAGTTACTGATAAATATGATAATTAATTTAGTTTAAAAATTCTAGTGTACTGAACTTAGCAACACTTTTGTTACTTATGGAAATCCCAGGTTACTATTACATATTGTTTATTTAAAGTTTCTTGGTACAAGTCACTGCCAAATTGATGAGTCAGAATAAAAGAAAACCTACTAAGAAATGCTGTGTGTGTTACAAGAATCAAATTAGAAGTGAGACTCCCTGGCGATGTAAACAATTCAGAATTCCTTTGCACTTTGTTTTGAAAAGTACCACTAGTTTGAAGACTATTATCTTGATTTTACCGTTTCTGATACTTAACACTATGTAAAAAGTGGATTTTAATTAAGAATATGTAAGAATTGTAAAATAAAACAAGTTTTTTTAATTAAAAAATAAATGGTTACTCCATGGACAGTTTTTCATTATTAAATCGTACCAGAAGGGGTTAAATATAACATTTCTACAAACTATTTTTAACTGTACCTGAAAAGGGAACAATAGGTATTAATGTGTCATTCTCATCATTCCATTTAAATCCATTATTTTTCTATAATACTCAGTTTTTTAACACATAGCTGTGGTAATCTATTCAGTTTATTTTAATTTGTAGAGTTACTAACAAACTGTTTTTGTAGATCTTAAACTTTTCTAACGCGGGATTGAGGTAGTCTAGTAAAGACTGGGTTTCAAAACATGCTTATAAATAATGAAATTATAATGCTTCGAGACTTTATTTTATTTTTCTATGCTCTAAAAAAACTAGTTTTAGTGTTTCAAGCATTTGAAGTACTATTCCATATGTCCTATTTATTCTATGTGTATCAAATAAAAAAAAATGATAATCACATTTTATTTTTTATATTTTTAATAGAGTGTTATTTTATATTGGTTCACCAAAACACACAAGGAAGCAATTAAGCGAAAAAAATTTAAAAAGAAAATCACCATAGTAGTTAATCATTATGTAAAAAAGCCGCATTGCTTGTAATTCCAAGGGAGCATCATTTTCGAAAAATAAATAATTTATTAAAATAGACAAGAAAAAAAGCTTCTCAAACTTCATTCGAGAATCCAGAAATCCTTCACTCTTGAGAAGAAATAAACCCTGAAAAGCAAATAGAATTCAAGTACCGCCGTTCTAAAAACAAGTCTGTTAACTGGAAGCATCTTCAGTTTTATCACCCCTCTTATCTCTATTCGCAGCAGACATCTACCGGACACAGTCCACTCACATGAAAAAAAAGAGGCAGGAAGTAAACTTCTTCAAGCTGATGGATCGGCCATTAATGGCCTTTGTAAGAACAGACAAGAGAGAAAATGTACTTAGAAAAACTGGGACATGTATTGGGGATAGAATAATAATAAATGGTTCAGCAACTTTAGTAACTCATTGACTGCTTTAAGAAGCCTCTTCACATAAAGTTTAATTATTCCAACACTGATTCACATTATTGAAAACAAAAATGAGAAGTAACCAGTATATTAAAAATACGCTGACATTCTTAGTGCAAAAATGCATATTACACTCATTTGAATAAATTCAGTAATGCAAAAATGTAATAAAGTTAAAAATTGCTGAATAAAGATCAAATGAGTAAGGTACTTCTCTTCGGTACCGAAGTTCCTAGGTTCGAATTCTACTGCTAAAATTTAAGAGCAGTGGTAGCTCAATAAATATAATCGTCTATTTCATAACAGGGGGTTGTGAATTCGAGGCTCGAGCCGGCGTAAGATCCTATGTTATTCATTAATAGCAGGTGGGGCAAGTAAAGTAGATTCTTGTTCGCAATGTCTGCCAAGTTTAAATTATACCTAGAATAGTTGAATTTTATTGGAGCACCTGGGTCCAAAACCGTATCTCCAATTTGATTGGGTGAGACATTCAATGAGGGTGTGCATCGTGAACTGGGGTTCCATTACATGATAAGATATACTAAGTACAAACATTTACAATAAAATAAGAGAGAGAATTTAAGGCCCTTGATAGCAAATATTAAAGGGAAAAAGTTAAGGATAGAAAAGATAAATGGGGAGAAAGGATAGGGAGTTTTTTAGGCGGATGCTGGCATCCATTTTATAAAATTTTATGCATTTTTGGTATAGTTTTTTAGTTTTTAAAATTTTTTTTATTTTTATTTTTTTTTCCTAAAAATATAAGAAAAACACAATATGAACAAAATAAAAGGAAGAAAAGAGATGAAAACGGAAATACTAACGATAGGAAAGGACAGTAATTAAGCTAACTTGAATTGAGGAGTATCAAGCGTCATTGTGGCGCCATCTTGGTTAAATTATACCTCTAGCGATGGAAGGTCAAGTTTAGAGGTCTTCTGCTTGGTCCCTGCATCTAATTTACGAGGACCTAGAGCAGGCAAAGATACTCGAGTCGGTAGTATTGCTTAAGATACACGTGTGGTGGTACTAGATGAGTATGGTGGAGCTAAATCAGTACCGAATAAACACCACAGCTTCGCAGTCATGTTTGCCATAAAGATATCTGTCACTAGTACCAGCTGCATTGTAAAGTTAAACATAGAGGCGTTAAAAAAGACGATTCAAGGCTGAGTATCGAATGGCTGTGTGCTGTCTTTAAACTTGTGTATAGTTAACGTTAGTTCTGATTTGATTTATAAGAACGAATTTGGAAGAGGGTTTCTAAATAATTACTAGAATGGTTAACAATCATTACCAGGTAATTTCTTAGGTGTTCACCTTGTTTAAACTTTCTTTCTTCTTTCTTACATTAGGAAAGCCTTTTAATTTGTTATAATTTGATGGCATAAATTGTTTAAGTAGCCTACTTATTAGATAATATTCTAAAAGATAGGATAATTACTCTTATTGCTATATCTAGTCAAACAAATTTCCACAAATCCATTAACTTATCTACAGGCTATAAGTCATGAGGATTTGAAATTTTGATTTGGACATCTTCTTATATTAGGAAAGCCTTTTAATTTCTTATAATTTGAAGGAATAAATTGTTTAAGTAATCCATTTATTAAAGAATGTTCTAAAAGAAAGATAATTAATCTTATTGCTATATCTAGTCAAAAACTTCCTCAAATCAATAATTTATCTACACACCATGAAAATTTGAAATTTTGATTTGCACATCTGTAGTATAATATTAAAGGCTTCTAATTTCTTATAATTTGATTTAAAAAATTGTTTAAGTCACTCATTTATTAGAGAATATTCTAAAAGGAAGGACCATTTTATTTAAAAATATAAACTAGTTTAACTTAAAAAATAATAAACTCGTTTATTTTACGTGTTGTGTAAAAAATAATGCTTTTCATCTGATGCTACTTTCCTAAATCTCTCTACAATTTTCATAAGCTGAACTCTCTGCTTTGCTGCCGAACTTTCGGCACTCTTCCGGAAACATTTGCAGCCTAAAATTAAAATTCTTTTGTAGATAACAGAATAGGGCAGTTAAAATGAAAAAGAACAACTTTTAAAGTGTTGCAACTTTAATTAGCTGCCTTTCTTAATTTTTATGACATTCCGTAGTATTTTTTAATTCAGTTATGGAAAAGCGTCAAATTTTTCTCTTGACTGCCTCTTTTATTAAAATTTGCATAATATTTTTTGTACCGTAAAAAAAAAACAGTTATCAGATAGTTTTAGATTGAAGTGCTTTAAAAACATTTCTTCTCAAACGTGATGTTATTTATGAAATTAAATGTTTAGAATTCGGTGAATAAGACCGAAACCTACAGCTTAAGGCCGACTCCGAATGGCTACGAACATCCATACCTGCAGTGGGATTTTAACCCATGAGTTCCGGTACCTAAAAGCAGCGCTGTATCATATGGCCATCGTTCGACTGTAAATTGTTTAGTTTTTCTTTATCATACCCTTTTAGATAATAATCATTGTTCCCGCAGCATAATTAAACATTCAAAAAAGCATTTTCACTCCGTACAAGGGGCTGAATTTTGCACTTTAACCATCCCTTAAAAAATGTTTAAAAAAATATGCATTTATATTTATAAAGTTCATAGATACCATTTATAAAATAATTTCATTAAATCTCAAAGAATTTATAATAATGACCTTTAAAGGGTTAAAAGTGCCCTTCCAGCAACAAACGATGCGTTATAATCTACTCGGATTCAATGAGTGTCCCTGAAAGCCTCAAGTATCGAGTACTCCCAGTTATGCTTCTCTGGTTACCCAATTGCACAAAAATCTTGCTCGTCTTGGATTTCATATACTTTTCTGTTGTGTTCCAAGTCACATTGGTATTTGCGGCAATGAAATAGTTGATGCTTTAGCGAGACAAACAACCACATTTTACACTCGTCCTCTGCCTTATAGTGATATTAAAAAAGCAATCTGTCGAATCACAAATGTCCACTGGAATTCTGAATGGAACACTAAAACTCGAAATAAACTATACTCCATTAGGTCATCTATCTCTATTTGGCCACCTATCAAAAATCGAAAAATGGACATCATTTTAACAGGGCGTCGTAATGGCTGCCATGTAGCTCACGTTTATATTTAGGTATTAACCTGTGATCAAATGTGTAGTGTTATTTATTTTGGTTAGTTACAAAGACTAAGTATTATTTGGTTACGTTGTGTAAGTATTTAAGTACCAAATTCAACTACAGGTTCTGAGAGGCTACAGACTTCAAAATAAGAAAATAAACTAAAAAGCTAAATTAGAAGTAACTGAAATCAGCTTAAAATAAAAAAAAGTAAATTTATTCTAATGATATCTATATATATAGATTTATATACACACAATCTGATATATATATATATATATATATATATATATATATATATATATATATATATGTATATATATATATACATTTATATACACACAATTTGATTCTATCTCTATAAAATTAAATTTATCAACACTTTCAAATTAGGTGCCACACTAATTTAGGTCTGACAATAATTTTCCATCAATTAGGTATATATATATATATATATATATATATATATATATATATATATATATATATATATATATATATATATATATATATATATAAGAGAGAGGACCTAATCTCAATTTCAAATATATGTAAAAAGGGGTACCTTTGTAAGTTAATATGGTGTGCCAGGAACACTGCTGGTTGAGAGATAATCAGAATTGGGTATGTGTGGATCTTCCGTCGGTCTGGTCAGGGGCTTCCTTCTGAGTATTTGATGTGTGGCCGTAATATTTGATATAGGAACACTGCTGCTCCAAACGTTTTCGGAGTCTCTGTCGAACTCAAAGCTATTCTCCTTGGACTCCCGAAGTCTCACTGTTACAGTCGTTTCCACCGACTTCTGACCTCTCTGCTCTCCTTGATTCGAGTCTACTCTCGAACACCTCTTTTTTTCTCGACTTTTCTAATTTTATATAAATTTCATCTTTGTCCCCTCTTCCTTCTTTCCGTCCAATCGGGATAGTTGTAAAAATATAATTGGTCTCCATAACCCCGCCTTGAAACCGCCAACGTGGAAAAAACCTTATCCCTTCTAATTGGGCACTGTCCCTTATTGACTCATAAATAACTCCACAAAGGTACATTTTTATTTAGTGTCATGTACGGACACGGGATTCTAATCTGGTACTGGGATCAGAATCCCAACCGAGACTACCGCACAAGACGAAAAAACCGTTGAATATATTTTATGGTCCTCTTTCCTTTACAAAAGATGTGATGAGGTCAGATATAGATCCAAAGCATTTTACTTCTCGTATGAATTAATGAATTATATTACTGATCTAAATCACCTCATCACATTGGCCACAGCCGGCTCACCTATAAGCATTTATTACTGGCTGAGCCTACTCCACAATGTTCTACTTGTCATACTGATCTTACTATTTATCTTATTTTAACATCAAGTACTGCTTTAAAGCGTTTTTATTATATATATTTTACAACATTTCATCCTAGTTTGAACGAACTTTTGGCAGAAACTTCTCATCCCAAACTGTTTGAATTTCTCTTTCGCACTGATATTTTAAATCTCATCTAAATTTTTTTTAATGTTTTAATGTGTGTCTTTATCTAGTTTTCGTTATATTTTTTCTTCAAATTTTAGTACTAATTTCCCCTACTTTTAAATTATATAACTTTGTTTTAATATGTGCTCTTTTGTTTTCGCGCACGCATATCCTAACTTGGATCTTGCGCCAATAAACCCAAACCAACCAACCATCCAACCAAAAGTGCCCTAATCTATTGGGATGGCAACTGTCATTGCCAATTTCAAATAAGAAGGAAAATTCAGAATTTTTGTTAAAAAATATAACTTCATTCAATTAGATATTGCCCGTTCTTGTCGATAACCTTTTTCCATCGTTCTGGCAGTATAAAAATTAGCCCTTTGTAAAATGTCTGGTCTTTGCTATTAAAAAACTGAATTAGGTGTGATCTGACATCATCCGCGTTATTAAAAATTTTACCATTTAAAGAGTTTTGCATGGTACGAAACAAAATGGTAATCCGAAGGCGCAAGATCAGGGCTATATGGTGGGGGGGGGACAAAACATCCCAATCCAGTTCCAATAATTTTTGCCGAGTGACCAAAGATGTGTGGAGCCTTGAATTATCATGATGGAAAACAACAACCTTTGATACTGGCCACTTTGACAATACCGGCCGCTTTTCTTCAATTGCATCGTTCAGTTTGTCGAGTTGTTCTACATACAAATTTGAATTGATCGTTTGGTTCTGTGGCATGAATTCAAAATACAAAATTCCTTTGTAATCCCACCAGACTGACAGCATAATCCTTTTTTGGTGAATCTCTGCTTTTGATGTTGTTTGGGCTGGTTGATCTTGCTTCACCCACGATCTCTTGCGAGTAACATTTTTATAAACTATCCACTTTTCATCGCCAGTAACTAGGTTTTCGAGAAATGGATCATTTTCATTGCGTTTCAGAAGCGAATCAGAGATGCTAATCCGTTGCGTCAAATGAATTTCCTTTAGTTGGTGAGGGATCCATAAATCAAGTTTCTCGACATAACCAAGGGTTTTTAATTTTTTTTCAATGCATGTTGCGATACATTGAGCTTCTATGCAATATCACGTCTTGTGCTATGACGATCTGAATCGATAAAGGCCTTTATATGGTTTTCATCCACTTCAACTGGGTGGCCAGATCGTTGTGCATTTTTCAGTGAAAAATCCCCAGAACGAAATCTTTCAAACATAGGATATACGGTACAATCGGAGTCCTGTTTTTCAATTTTTAAAATGGAATAAAAACAAAACTATAGAACTAAAATATACTAATTAAAAAAAATTCCACAGTAAGATAAGTTAGATGCGCACAGTGTAGAGTGAATCTATCGACAAAAGCGGCAATACTATTTAACCCTTATAACTGCATTTTTCTTCAAGATGTTATATTGCACTTTCCGTTCTTTTAGATATTGCACTTTTCCCTCTTAATTCTATTTAGCGTTCAATTACTATCACTTTTTTTCAATAAAAAATGCCCTATTTCCCACATTGTTGCATTTGTGAATATACGATATAGAACAAGTTTCAAAATATATCCACCTATCCAAATATATGTATATTTTCCCTCCGATATATATTTTTTTTCCCTTTTGCATAATATCAAAGTGAATATTTCTTTTTTTTGACACATATTTTATTGTTTAGTTATTTTAATAAATTAAAAATGTAAAGAAAAATTAAATAAATTTTTTCATACTTTTACGGCTACGAATGGACATTTTGTCTTCTTATCCATTTACGTTTTTTTACTTTCTTGCATACGTAGTATGTTTGTATAGGGAATATATTGTAATCCTCCAAATATTCTACCTCGAGGTTTTGACTGATTTTTACGTTTTGTACTTTTAAGTCCAGAAATAACAGTGCTGGAAATATGTCTGTGTGTGTGTTTGTCTAAATGAATAATAACTCGAATATGTTTTGACTTAGAGAAACTAAATTTTGTATACTTCCTTATAGTATAATCAGTGTTTTTTTATTAACTATGGGATACTTCCGGTTTCCTATGTTGTGAAGTTTATAAAATAACGTGTTGGTGTGGATGAAAGACAGATATTATTTACGTAATACTATCCATATATTTTATTAAAGTAAAAAAAATACGACTGGTGAAAACAATTACTTTTCTTTTGTATGAATATTCAATAAAGTTGAAAAAATGCTTCTTGCAATTTTTTATTACATAAGTTTAAAATAAAATCAACATAGCACACCAAGAAAAATCTCGAAAAATCAAGCATGAAAATAATTAGAATGAACAAACTTTAAAACGTCAATGAGGTTTTAATTTTAAAAATGTATATACAGTATACAATTCATTCTTTCTTAGGATGTACACAGACATAAGAAAATAAAGTAGATAATTTACCATAAGGAGTACTGAATGAAACAATCTATGGATGTTTCCAGAAATACTAGAGGTCATTTATTCCATGTTAATTTTGTTCACATAGATACACTGCTTCCGCTACAGGTTTTAATTTAATTTGTTATAGAGCATTCATCGCTTTATGTGATTTCCATAACTTGTTTGTATACCTTTCCTTTTACATGGTATAATAAAACGGCTGCATATGAACTCTGACAATTTTTCAATCATCTCCAGTTTATATTTCTCGATCTTTTGCAGTCTCTATTCAAGTTGCTATCTTGATAACAGTTGACTAAATATTTATGGAAAAACTATTATCGTTTCCTAAACCGTTCTTCACCATACGACGGTGTACAGAATTTGGTTGTGTGTAAACATACGCAAGGGCTTCATAGTATATAGCATCATATTATTAAATTTTTCTGTAACATGGAGGAAAATTAGAACAGACCCACGCATTACCGCATCATTTTCCCGTTACTGTCCCACTAAATAGATTCAGTTTTGCCTTGTCTGTTTTCTTTAATTCACTATCTGATTGTTGAAGATATTGAGAATACTGACTTGATCTGTTTCTGTCCCACTAAATAGATTCAGTTTTGCCTTGTCTGTTTTCTTTAATTCACTATCTGATTGTTGAAGATATTGAGAATACTGACTTGATCTGTTTCGTTTACCCATCTCTAACCCACAGAGTTCTGCGATTTACAGGTGTAAGCGGCATTATTCCCATCGATTTAATATGTGAGGAAAAACAAATACTATTTAATTTAAAATACAATGAGAAAAAATAGTATTAGATAATAAAATTTATTACAATGATATTGATTGGGATTATTTTTACAATAATCCCCCTTGGAATGTATCAGGATAAATTGAAAAACGATTTAGAGACTAAGAGAATAATGATATACACTGATGGATCTAAATTAAATAAGCAGGCTTTCGCATTATTGTTATAATGGATACTAAAGGGATATAATTTTTTAAAGTTAGTGACAATGTACGTACTTTAAAACTGAGCTAATGGCAATTGACCATTGATTATATACAAATAAATAACTTAGAGAACGTATATTATAAGATCTGACTCTCTCATTTGCATGCTATAGGTAGCGAAACTAATAATACTCTTGTATATGACATAAGAATGAGAATTAAAATTCTGGGTTGATAAATTTAGAATGGGTTAAGGCCCATGTGGGTGAAGTATATAACGAGTTGGTAGATATAGCAAAGGAACTACTAAAAGAGAGACTTTCTTTGAAGTAAAGTGGTCTTATCGACAAATTAAGAAGATGATGCATCTTGAGACAAGAAATAAGAAAATTGAAATTACTGGAAGAAAACATTCAACTTCTTTCCTATTGTAAGTGAAAGAAGAATCGAATAACTTTTATATTAACCAAATCTATACAGGACATGGCGCAATTCCTTCACATCAATCACGATTCTTTGGGAAGACTAATATGTTGGTGCAACAAGGATGAAGGAAACATCATTTGATCTATTATTGTGAACTTGTCGATCAATTAGATGTACTTATTTTCCTGTTAATTATCAGCAAGTAGCAACAAACTTTGTAACTCGCAAAGTCTCGCCGAGGTTTAGTCTTAATAATTGAATTCTAGGAAAAACTGTCATTAGACAGTTAATTACTTAATGTTTATATTTACTATCTTTGTTATATTTTGTAATGTATTTATGTATAAAGTATTATAATAAAGAGCGGTTGTCTCTCGTCGAGATGTCTTGGTATCCAGCTGGTGCCTGGCTTCGGTTGAGTTCTAAATTTTGGTTAGGTTTGTTTAGTAATTTTGTGTTGGGCTCGATTATTATCATGACGGCTAGTCATCATTTCCGTATGGCTTAGCTAGGTCCTTAAGAAATATCTTACCCATCTATCTCTAATTCCACAGAGTGTCTTGCGATTTACTGTAATTACTCTTGTATAATATGAATTTCTTCCCAAAAACACAGGGTAAAAACTCAAAGTGCGCATTATTCATGGAATGATATTTACTGCTGCAATATACCCGATGTACGTATGAATAAACACAGATATTCAAGGGAGAAAATAAAAAGGTACACATCTAACTCAATAGTGGTATTGCCCCATTGCAATTCGTTTACCAAACACTTCTGGCAACACTAACTATTAATTTTCAACGATGAATTTTCTACTTGAAACACGATTTTTTTTTCTGGTGTGTACTGAATTATTCGAAACTTAAATGCAGTATTATAACTAGATCTCAACTCTTCATTTGATCCATGTTACAATACACTTTTCTTTTGCATACAACTCGCTTATAACGAGACCCTGGATATAACGCGGTTGGTTGGTTAGTTGGAGCACTATGGTGTACTGTTATGCCACACGAGGACTAATGAAACCGGGATTGACTGCGTAAAGCAGATTACATACTGCTACGAACAGCCATGCCAGCAATGAAATTTGAACCCTTGAACTTCGGTTCCGAAGAACACTGTCTTACCCATTCGACCATTGCATGGCAGGATTTATCAAAGGAATCAGAAATATTTATTTCATACAATGTTAAGTCTATGAGAGTTTAACTCGCTTTTAATTGGGAAATTCCTGTTATAGAGTGGAATAGATTTGCTATTAAAAACTATCTATTGACTTTCTCTTCTCTAGATTAGTCAATCCTTTCTCAAGAGTAATGACTCTCTGAGAAGTAAAATGACTTAGAAAATCTGGAAATTAGTGGAGAAGAATTTAGAGATTATGTATCTGTTTGAAGTTAAAGTTATCACTAACGAGATACCAACTCCCGGGGATATTCTAGCTGAAATACATGCTAAATCAGATTGAAAAAACTAATGAAAGTAGCAAGGATAGTGGCGAATGTGGAGATAAGCTGAACCATCCAAGACACTCGAAGACTTTTGAGTGCGCTGAAAAACTTCATTTTTCGAAAACAGTTGTGGAAACGACGATTTTTCTGTCCGTAGTCTTTTCCAAAGGATAGCAACACAAAAAATAATAAGATAGTTCAAATAAAATTAACCTACTTGTTTAGTACAACACAGAAATTAAAAAAAAATCAATAAAAGTATATATAATTATTATTCATATATTTTAATGATTTTTTCACGAAACCGGTTTTTTTAGGATCACTGGGTTATAACAGGCAAATACTACGGTCCCTTCTAGTTCCTGATAAGCGATTTTCACTTAAAATGATGAAGATTAAAAAATACTATTCTTCATATAAGACCTCTAAAAAAGAGGATATGTATGAGGTCTTAAATTTGAATACTCATGGACATTATGCATCAATTATGCGCCACTGCGATCCTGCTGCTGTCCTAATTTTGCAGCATGCACTAAAATGGTTTTTCAGTATTTAAATAAGTCCACAATCGTGTATATATATGCCTCATAAATCAGTATAAGTATTTAATGGAATATTTTACATTTAACAAGAAAGAGAATTCTTAGTCAGCTTAAAAATAAGTGCTCAGTCAATGATTTTTCTTTCTTTCTTTCCTTTTGTTTAAAACATCACTTGAGAAAATTAGTTTTATTAATTTTTGTCTTTCCTTTGACTACATCCCAAATCGTTGGAAGTTAACTTTTAAGTTGAGGGGATAATCGTAGTTGTCGATATCGCTTATCGAGAGAAAGATTTTCTACCTTATTGTGTGCATTGAAAATCGATACACCATTATTTTTTGACCCGAGGGAACACCTAATCATTTTTACCGAATGAATACCTTCTTTTCCGCCAATGCATGTGTTGCCGTCTTTTGTTACCGTACATTGAAGTCGGTTAATGGTCAATTTATCATACTCTCGATTTTTATTTTTCAGTCTATTCAGACAAGGAACTTAAGTTTATAGTCTTAAGTGACATACAATATAGTGTAACAAGCACACTGCATCCTTCTTCTTCCATACTATATGCAGTAAGAATTTGGATGTCGATTCACTTTGATGTTTTGAATGGGTAAGAATACTAGATAAAAATTAGATTTTATTTTCTTTCTTTATTTTTTTATTTTTGTGTAGCAATAAATATATAAATTGTTAAAGAAACATAATTTGCTGCTTTAAATATAAAAATATTATATATAAATCTTTATATATGTATATATGTGTGTGTTTGTATATATAATACATATGTATATATATATAATTTTAAAATTATAATATTATAAACTTGAATTAATAAAATAATATAACTCTTTGAGAATAAGAATATTATATAAACTAAAGTATTTATAAGCATATATATAGAGAGAATTGTTATAAATCTTGTTATATATATTTGCTGTATATATATATATTTTTGTTTTAAAAAGAAGATAATGTAGCATATATATAAAATTATATATAACATTTGAATAAACTATTTATGGATATATTATGTCTTACTTTTAATCTTATATATATATATATATTATAATATGTATAATATTATATAATGTACAATAATATAAGTCTCTTTTTCTATTTTTAAATATATATTATATAATATAATATATATATTCGTTATATATATTATATATATAATATATGTTTATGTTAAATGACATCGTATATAGATATGTTGCCATATAATATATATATAAAAACTTGTATAAATATTTATATTATATATATATATCTTTTAATTATATATATTATTTGTACATATTATATATATATATATATAATATAATCTTTAAATATTATTCCGATTATTTTTAATATAACTCCCTTAATTTTGAAAACATGTATATAAAACCTGACATGTATATATATATATATGTTTATATATATATACATATATATATATGAGTGTGTGTGTTTGTGTGTATGTGATGTATGTATGTATAATGTATGCATATTGCAACCACAAAAAATTCAAAAATGGCCAACATATGGAACAAAACATCAGTGACATTACATCGGGATCGTGTATAAAGTGAGCTGCAATGGTAGAGGAGACAGATGTACCAACAATCGCAATGTTGATGTTACCAGGAAAGGCACTTTTAGTAAAGCTGTGCTATCAGAATGATGAATCTACTGTTCAGCGTTAAGATCCTAATGCCATAGGAGGGGTATTCTATGGTCTTATGACAATTGCAGCTGTGAAGAAAATGATTTTGAAATTTGAAGCCAAGAGTTTTTTATACGATGCACCCCGTAGTGGCTGACGCAGCACAAGTTCTAAAGTTGTTGAGATTGTTCGGGAAGAAATGGAGATTGTAATAGGCTCGTCTAAGCATTAGGAAGTCAGCACACATGAAGTCGCACTTCGCACTGGCATTCTATACACTACTGTTTGGGTAGCACTAAGGCCATCCGATGCTATCCGTACAAAACCCAGAGTTATCGAGAACTGTTACCCGGCAATGTCGTGAAAGAGAGCATATGCGATGTGGGCGTTTCAGAAGATGACGAAAGATGACGATTAATTGTCTAATGTGTTGTGGACCGACGAAGCCCATTTCACACTCAGAAGGTCTGACAACTCCCACAACTGCAGAATTAAGGCTACCAAAAATCTCAGAATTTTCATGAAAATTCCAGTGTACGAAGAAAAGTTTACGGTTCAGTGTGGATTTAACACATCTATCGTTATCAGGTCCTTTATGATTCCCGTATACTATATCCAGTTACTTCCTTGAATATTATAATTTGTCCAAACCCATGCACCCCCATTCTGTAATGTATGTAGAATGTTCCACAATTTAAAGATTGCAATTTTAATTAAATTGTTTAAATCGGCTACTTTTTAGTCGTCAAACCAGACTGTTTCCATCTGGTCCAAACTGATTTAATTTCAAGTCATCAGGAAAAATTACTCGAGTCCAGTCATAAGCTGGTCATTAAAATAATTTAGCCTACTCAAATTTAATTTCCTTAAATTTATTTATAATGTTTTTTTTATTCCGAACTTCTATCCTTTAAACCTGCTTGTACTTAATCTTCGCTCCAATATTTTGAAAAACATCTTCTCTCAGACAATTTTTCAAAACGTCTTCTATGTTCTGAACATCTTATGAATCCGTTTTTCAAATATACTCTTTTTAATTTGCAGTCATCTCGTTCGGATTAACAACGTAGCCCACCAGAGCCTAATACCCTATTTAAAACCAAGACTTTATATTGTGATAAAAAAACTGCCTCATCCATGTTTCACTAATTTTGAACTTTAATAGTACCTAGAACATTGAAACATTTAAAAAATATATAACTGGTATTAAAGATAAAAATCTATCAGCTAATCTAAAGAAAATATAGTTAAAAATTCTTAAGTAATTTTATTTTAAACATTTTTTACTTTTGACATATTGCCAGGAAAATTCTCCTTTCATAAATAATTTAAAAACTTCACTTTGAGTATAAACTCTTTAATGAAACATAGTTCTGGCAATTCCTGAATCATTTAAAATTCTGTTATTTTTCTCATAACATTAATTATTTATCTACTTATTAAACACAGTGAAACTTCCGTCTATCAAGTACACATTATTTGTTTTCCTGTATTGATTTCTAGATTAATTTAGTACTCTATGGTACCAATGTTATTTTTATACAAATTCTTTCATATATAGAGACATATACAAAGGTTTTCGTATATAGAAATGAAGCTCTAATTACGTGTATTCTGAATTTTATATTGAACTGAAGCAACTAATTATCATTATATTATATTAACTTCTTATTCGTTTGCTGCTCAGTCAATGATATTTGTTCAAAGATAAGATGTTATTTATATTTATTTGAAAAATTTTATCTGCTAATTGTATATTTTATTAGGTATATTACAACTTGAAAACAATTAATGTTTTTTTTTTTAGTTCTCGAGTTTTAAAAGTAAGGCATCTTAAACAAGATTATACATTGTTGCTTTTTTCTTGAAGTTTGGTTCTTCACCATTTTAAAAAAGTAAACCTATGATTTTGGGCTAAGGAGTACCAAAGGAATTTTGTACCTTCGCTACATAATCAAAAGAAAAAAGCAACATAACCCAGAAAAAATGTCAAAAAAAGAGAACTTTTTTCTCTCTTTTAACTAATTCCTTATTCTTTCTGAATCGTCAGTTTCAGCTTTTAAATTTATTCTTTTACTGCTTCTTTTTTTTTTACTTTTCGGTGCAGTTATAATCATATTACTCCAACTTTCCGTTAGTTGCTTAAAGTGTTCATTTTTTTCCAGCTTGTGTTTAGTTTTTAAGGCTATTTAAAACGGAAATTCCTTTAAATTTTTATGAATTCAATCATTAAATAAGCTATATTTTTCTGCGAATCCTTCCTGCAGTTTGAAGAGGGAATACCGTTGCCAATTTCAGCAATAGAAAAAAAAATGAAGGTATATGCTAGAAAAGCAATGTAAAAAGTAGAACAAAAACTGAAATGAAAACACGGAGAAAATTAACGAAGGAGAAAAAAAAAGTTTAAAAAGAAAAATATGGGATAAAACAAATATAAAAATTTCAAGAATAATTGAAAAATAAGATCTCAGAAATTGAAAATAAGTTAAACAAAAAGAGTTGGTTTTTATTTTTACTACCGAAAGAAGAAAATTATACTGAATAAACAAATTAATGAAACTAAATTAAAAGATAACAGTATAAAAAATAATAAAGTTAATTTAAACAATACATGTGTAATAATTATTGCTATGCGCATTTTTTAAAATAAAGATAATTGTTTCTAGATTTTAAACGCTGGTTGAAGACAAATTAATGATAAAAATTTTCTAACATGCGTTATGTAACTCTCTGTTTAATAAGTTAAATAGACGGGAAGAAATGAGTATAAAAATTGTACTGCATTTTTATTATTTGTATAACCTGTAGCATTTATAAAATAAATTGTATTGTTTCTGGAAATAACTACTTTCTTAAATAACTTTTCCATTACATTTTTTTGTGGATTTTGATGTCTTTTACTTATAAAACGCTTTTCAGTTCTCATCACCATTTAAGATGTATCTTTTTAACTTGACAAAAAGCAACCTTTTATTTTGCTTCTTAGAGAATGTGAAAAAAACAATTTTTAACTTTCTGTTATAGAAAATTATTTAAAAGGTTGCAGTGTAAGCTTCTAAATGCTTTTAAGATTCCATACTCATAGATGGAAAACATTTAAAATCCAAAGGTTTTGCTTTCATATTTATAATAACAGAATAAATATAATTTGTTTGAAAATAATACAATTTTTAGTTGGTAGTCATGTGATATATAAGCACATAAATTAGGAAAATAGCATAATAGTCTATTAAAGGGAGGCGGCTGACCGTCCATTGGCAGAGGATTTATAAAACAAGATTTTAGAGCAGATTTATATAAATGCGAAATGGAAATTGTTGTAAATATTTTTAATAACGCAGAGGCATTAGACTGTTAAACATTCACCCATACATCGCGGCTTAAATTCTTGTCTTTTTATTATGGTAGCACCATATAGACAGCCAATATTACTTTCTATTACAACACAAGCAAACAAATTGGGTTTTCTTAATTTAGAAGCAAGTACCAAGTAGAAGACTCCCAAGGATTGGTATGCCACCCCCAGAGGTTTCGTTTGGGAACTTGGAGGACATTGCGACCAAGAACTTATTTGACATGTGCCATCCGCTATTAATGAACACGATGGAGTTTCCGTCCTCGAACCTCGAACTCCCGACCCTTTGATTATGAGATGATTGCATCTGTCGACTGAGTTACCGAAGATAGATGGACAAGATGATACACCAAATGGCCAAAGATATATAGACCAAGCACCCTTGGTACTAACTGAACAACCAAAACCAGTAGAGTCACTTGACTGGAATGATTTATCACCTTTTTTATCGCTGACGTGAATTCACGTCATTTCAAACTCCATTCCAGGTTGACGCTAGAGAGAATTCAAGTTATTTCCAGTTAGGCTTGCTGTTGACTCTTATCCTGTTGCCACTTATGTAATTTCATGTGATTCCAGATTCTATTAATAGCTACCACTCACTAGAGTTCACGAGATTCCAGAATCTATTCCTGCTGATTGCGGACGTAAATGTTTGTGACTTCAGATTCTATTCCTGGCGTGACCGCTGACGTGAATACACATCATTTTAAATTTTATTCCTGATTGTGATTAACATGTAGTCATGTCGTGTAATTTCTTTCTTCTGTATCAACATTATGACATATATCTATTATCATAAGAAAAATAAGAATAGGAGAGAGAAATAGGATTCACATTAATACCATTTTTATTTTATTTAATTTTTATTTTGATATTCTAAGTCTTTGACATTTGAACATGTTACCATTAAACTTGTTTCCTTATATCGATGGCCGAACAATGGAAGATTGGTTAGGGTGCTGGTCTTCGGTACCGCAGTTCGTGGATTCGAATCCAACTGTGGCATGGATATTCGTAGCCATTCGGAATCGGCTTTAAGCTATAGGTCCTGGTCTCATTAGCTCTCGTGTTGCAAAAAGTAGACCATAGCACTCCAAACCAAACTACACTTTATATCGATGATACCAACTTCAAAACTTTGTTATTTTCGCGGTACTCAGAATTAAAAACGTAAAAAATTGCTTCAAACAATGCATAGTCCATCTATACCACCTCTACATCACAGATGAAATAGAGGAAAATAATCTAAAAAAATAGTTTACAGTTTTATAACTTTCCTACGTATGCTGTTTTGGTTGAATTACATTTATAGCTCCATAATATTTCATAAACGATACCGAAACGCTTAAATGTAGCCGCAATTGCATTCCAAAATACGGCTCTAAACTTAAGCGAATAATATGAAATGCAGCTGGACTGATATATTGTTTGGCACAAGCTTTCCGGCTCATTAGCGCAACCCAATAATACACCAGACTTCAATAGAAAAAACTCCTAATTTAACTGAAAATATGCCACTTGTAACGCAATAATTCATCCAAGTTGGCATGACAAGAGACGTATAAAAAAATTGGGAACATATATGAACAATAATACATTTCCCAAGAAAATCACAGGTATTCGTATTCATTTCCATTCCTCTTTATATACAGCACAATTGGAAATAAAAAGAGGTAGAAGTTGGCCAGTGGTCAAGAAATATTATTCAATAAGTAGAATAATGAGAAATATTCAGACGATAGGTACGCTCAATACCGAGGTGTAAACATTTAAGAATTTTAGAAGGAGAGAGAGAAGACTTCGAAAAGAATATTTATAGCTCTTCTTTTTTGTCAACATGCTGAAAAATTAAGGGTGGCATTTTTTTTAGAATTACTTTTCATCATATATAACTACATAAAAAGAATTATCCTGCTAGTCTCACACAAACCTATTATTCAGACACATAACTATAAAGTTTAGATTTAACAAAAAAATTAACTAATAATTTAATAATAGGTATTATTAAAAATATATAAACTAAACTTAAAACTTTATTATAGTAATCATAATATTATTGTTATTATTATGATTTAATGTAACTTACTTTATGCTTAGGTGTTACAATAAAGGTTTAGTGTGACAGTAGAATACTTACTTTTTAGTAAGTGGTCTACTAATGTCGTTCCTCGTGTTTTAATTTCCTGATTTTATTTTTCTAATCTACTGACTCTGGACGAAAATGCCTAGTCTCTTTTTTAATTCTTTTGACGTTGTAATTTTTCTCCAGTGAACACACATAGCACTAGTTTTCAGGCCTTAGTTTTTTGTCTGTAGGTGGAATTATCTCTAAAATGTCTCTCTCGGTCAACCTCTCAAAAATTTAATCAAAAAACTAAAAAAAAAGAGCCGCGGTAGAACAGTCGGAAAAGGCAATGATTTCGTAACTGGAGGGTTGCGAGTTCGTAGCCCGAGCCGGCCTAAGATCCACCGTATTTGTTAGAGGTGAGTGAGGCACGTAAAATATGTTCGTGGTCACAACATCCACCAAGTTCTCAATCAATACCTCTGTGGGTCAAAGCAAGTCTATAGGTATTCTGCTTGGACCCTACTTCAAAATTACGAGGACCCACTTGAACATAAGTCTACTTGAGCATAAGTCGCTCATTAAAACAAAAGGCGCATCCCTTTGCCTTAGTACGAATAGCGTCCGGCTTAATCGTGCTTGGTTTGACCATGTGGCATCAGAAACAACAACTCAAAGATAAAAATTCCCGGTTTAATGAAAAACCTATCTGTAAAAATAATAATGTTACGTTGACCTAGTGTTTGAGAAAGAAATTAAAACTCATTAAGAAACACATGGAAAATAGGTCTTGATTAAATGATTTTATACAATTAAATAAATGCCTAAGGAATACAACTAGTTGAATCAACTTATCATTTGTAGAACGAAAACTGCTCTCGAGTCGGCGTCGATCCTCTAAAAAAAATGGCTATTTTTTCGAAGGGGGTCATCCACAAGCCACGGATGCCAGCCGTTCACCTTCCTCTTCTGGTAACAACGTTGTCCGCTCCAAAAAAAATTTCCACTCCGCGGAGACAAAAAAAGAGTCCACTCCAGAGCGGCGGGGGGGGGGGAAATCTCCCCAAACGAACGGACACCTCTATTGGCTGGGAGAAGTCCGAAGTCGCTCTGCATTCAAACCAGTCTTGCCCCGGCATGTCCCCGTCGAAAACACACGGGAACCTGAACCGAATGTAACTTATTGTTACACTATCAAAAATCCCTCGCTTTTAAACCAAAGAGAAATCGCGTTCAAAATTAACATCTTGTGGGCACCTATACGACTAATTTGACATTAAAAATGCAAAATATACAGTCAAAACAGTGATAATGACAAAAAAAATCAGATTCAGTACAGTCAAATCATTAAAAACACTGTAATGAAACCCGTACGATATAAGGGCAAAACAGGCAAGGGGTTAAAAAACTTAATCTATTTAATCCAAACCTTCATATTAAACACATTGTCCCAAGTCAGTTCCTCAGCATTTTCGCTATCAGAAGAAAAATTACTTCTATAGCGAAAAATTATTCTTTGGGCCAGTAAGCAAATTTCTAAGCTATTTCACTTATAGTAAATAGGTTTCTCTTAAAATTTCAAACTTAGTTTTTCATATAAAATATAATTGATATCATACCGTTTTCTTTATCAATACTGAAATACCATCGACATTCATATGATGATCTATATTGAGAAATAAATTCTCTATATAATATAAAAATATCTTTAGTTCATCATCATTTTCAGTAAGTTTTGATGAATACCTAGAGAATTTCATATACTTGTATTGTTGAAATCGAGAAAGAAATATATATTCATTATTTCGAAATCGATAACGAGTATCATTTAATGCGAATCCATTTTTTTTTCTTCTGTCCCTAAATTATTTCTCGAATATCATCATTGCCAATAATGCATAAGAAAAGTAAAGAGGAAAAATGATTGCTTATTCTAAGCCTCAAGGGTTCTGAAAAATTGTAATGACACCTTAAAAGTATTAAAATATCATTAAACTTTCACACTTCGTCACTTGTAAAAAAATAAATTTCAGAAATGGAAATAAAAACAAATATGTTTCCAGAAGAAATTTCGACTTTTTAAAATTGTTGGATGAAAAATGTCGAAAGATTGAGATTTTTTATTTAAAATTTAGGACTTTTTTTCTAAAACTCATTTTTAAAAATGCACTTACTTCCATCTTCGATATATTTTTTTGTGTGGGAGAGCATTATTGATTTGTTCAAGGTGATAAAGATGGTGATGATTGTTACAGTATTAGATTGTTACCACTTTTTCAACAGTTCATAACTAATACTTAATTTAAGTAATCCCCTATATAATAATAGCCTAAGTTATCTGTCCGCAAATTTATGAAGCGGTTGAACCTGGAATGGATAGAGGCATCCATTCAAAGTGAATAAAATTTATCTTCATCTAAACTATCGATCCAATTCTAAAATAAATTTGTATGAATACGCTACATATCACAGCAAAAAATACTGTCGTCTTTAAAACGTTCGAAATCCACCCCTTCGCCCCTTTTAGAGAGTTTAATACCATTATTTCAAGCCCTATTTTCCCCGGTTAAGAGCCGGCGATTAAATTTATCCATTTATCACTTAATAAATAGGTAAAAATAACAATTTTTTCTAGCATTGTGACGTCATTCGTTTAAACATCTCATTTAATCATTTCATATTTTAAACTATTTAAATATCGTCTACACTATTATAATATCTTTTACCACTGAACTTAGATATTACGTAACTGATTTTCTTTTATATTTGGCTTAAATAATAGATTAGGTACATACGTGATAATTTTAAATTTAATCATTGATTATTTTTTGTTGCAATAAAAATTTTATCACCGGTATTAACAATAAAATTTTTTCATATAAGTCTACGAGTCTATTTCACGGACTAATAAATATCTAACTTTTAATTTATATATATTTGGAAATTAAGAAGTTTGTTCGTTAGTGTGTTTGTTTGTTACACATAACCACACGGTTTGACTAAATGAATTCAACGTGATTCTAAACTGCATTACAGGATCGGGAGACTCTAGAGGAGTATGATGATAAATAAATTATTGAGAGTGAACCAGATAATTCTCAGCCAAAAAACAAACCATTTTTCACCTGCCTCATTGGGTACTTAACACTTCTGGAATATTAAAAATTTTACTAATCCCGTCATATGATGGGCTATATGCTAGTCTAAAATAATCCAGTAAGTCATATATGACAACTAGTTGCTTTCTCCCCCAGCCAGTGGTCTGGAAAATTAAGGTTTCCCCAAAAAGTTTTTACGACTACTCTAACAGATTAACATACTATTAAAATTGTTAAATAACCTAAGAGTTGCAGATTGTCGAGGAACATCATAGTTTAATATCAACAGATGATCCCAATAGTAAATATGCACATGTTCAGTGTTGACCGAGAACTATTGTAGTATGATGTCAAATAGCACGACGTTACACGACGGTGTATCAAATTTGGCACCGATGAATTCAGATATGCGTATTTGTATAATGGACAAACATTTTCGGATATTTCACTTTTATATGATAGCTATATCCATTGCTTCTAGACTTTGGTCATGGTCACTACAGTTTCTGAATTAAGATATTTGTTTCAACATTTAAATTAGGTTTCAGATTATATTAAATACTAGATATTTAAAAGAATTATTTAAAATAAATTTCGTGATTTTCATGTTCTTGTTTCTCATGCCATATGAATAAACCAAGCACGATTGAGCCTACAGGTTCTCGTATCAAAGTCAAGGGGTGCACCTTTCATTTTAATGAGCACCATTAAGGTGAAAGAACGACTTCGCTCAAGTAGGTCCTCGTAATATTGAGGCAGGGACTAAGCAGAAGATTTACAGATATGGCCTGCCACCCCCAAAGGTATTAATTGAGAACTTGGAGGAAACTGTGACCATGAACCTATTTTACAGTCATCTTTAACGAACACGGCGGATCTTAAACTCGGGTTCCAAACCCGCAACCTCTCAGTTACGCGATCATTGCCTTTGCCGACTGAGCTACTGCGTCTCACTGAATTTTATAAGATGAAAACATATTCTATTCACTAGTTTTAGCTTTTCCCTGCATTCGGATTGGCTCCTGAAACCCTGGTTTCAATCCTCCCCCACTCGTTTCGAGTTCCCCCCCCATCTTCTCTCGCACTGCTAGCTTCAACTGCAGCAGAGTTCTCTACTGCTCCAATTTTGGAGGGTCAAACCCTAAGATTGCCATTGGTCCTCATGACTACTTTTGATTGGATTAGATTTTCCTTTTTGAATCGCATTTACGATTTTTCACCTCTTCTGTATTTTGGACAGTTTTGTCACTCTTTCCACGGAAAAAAAATTGTTCATAAACATTAAGATCTTGTTAGTTAATTGCTATGTACTGTAGTAATCACAGTAATCGTCTGCATATGTCGATCTTCTTACTTGTTATACCCTTGCAGTATGTATCTTATACTGTTTAATTCTGTTTTTATTTTATTATCAAATACTTATCCTTACTGTATCCACGCAAACTCAAGCAAACTAATTCACTGTAGTTTTTCCCCAAATCTGCAATCCATCTGTATTTTTTTATGCATACACAATATGGATAGCTCATGGATTTATTTACTAGTAACTTCTGAACTAGAGGGCTAGGCTCAAGAAGTTCAGTTTCTGACTCTTCTCGTGAGGTCCCTTGAGGAACAATACATTCTACTTAAATGTGACCCCTTAAGGACCAGCACGTAAATGCTATACGAGTCAACCGTTGTGAAAACCGTTTAACGCCATCTAGTAATTAAATCTAGCATTTAAAAATTAAAATAAAACATTCATATCTCCGATTACCCACGCGACGCTGGTTTCTCTATATCGATCAGAGATCGTAGAGTGGAGGAGACGCTGGGCTGATAAGAGTGAAATCGATGCTTTGCGTAGATTAGACTTTGATCGCGAACAGATTAGTGTTTAAAAATTCAAGAAATATAAACTAAAGAAAGAAAAAGTTGTTTGCTCTCCTTACACTCCACTAACATAGAAATAACTAGATTTTTAGCGAGATTATTTAAAGAGGACTAAAGCACCTATTTAAAAATATTAATCACGACAAATAAAATGCTAAATACTCTTTAATTTTGCAGACGTCTATATAATTTTATGAATGACAGCGGAAAAGATTGCAATGTGACAAAATGGGGAAATCAAATTAAAAAGACAGAAATATGCGAAAAAAATTTAATCATATGTAACATTAAGTTACATTCGGTTCAATGTTTTTTTACCCCTTCTCTTAAGCCTTAGTCAAAGACATACAGAAAGGACCGGTTTGAACTAGGATGAAACTTCAGACTTCTCCCAACCAATAGAAGGGACCGTTGGTTTGGCGGGATTCTGATCCCTCCATTCTTAAGTGGACCCCCTGTTTTTTCTCCACGGGGCAGTCTGAATTTTAGAGAACAAGGTTGTTACCAGAGGACAGAAGAGGGTGAACACTTCTGGCATCCACTGCTTGCGGGATAGACATTTTTTGGAGCGACACAAGAAAGGGGAAAATCGAGGCAATTTTTTAGGGCCAACGCCGAGTTGAGGAGTCTTCGTTATCTACAACTGATAAGTTGTTTTCCAGTTGTATTCCTTAAGCATTTAAATGTATAAAATCGTTTAATCAAGACATATTTGTCCATGTGTTTTTTAATGAATTTTAATTTCTTCTTTCTCAAACACTAGGCCAACGTAACATTATTTTCACTTTTTTATACTAAATTAATTCCGGTATGAAAACATCAAATTTTTTATAATTTTAAAGCTCATTTTAAACTTTGTCCAATGAATTAAGTCACTTAAATTTACACAGACATAATATAGGTTACCAAGCTGTTTTATCTCTATCACGCCCTTTACTTCCGAATAATTTGACCTGTCTAAACCCTTTCGCAGAGATGACATAAATCTTCATACTTTGCAAAATTTTATAAAAATTAGTTCAGCCATTTAGGAATGCATAGCAAACAAGGATTTTATATAGATCGATAACTGATTTTCACTGTTGTTTTACATGATTGATGGTGTAGTTTAAACTTTTAAAAACTAAAAATGTTACGTTATACACTGCCAATGATAACCACTCACTTGCGAGTTTACACATTTTGTTGAATATCTAGAAAAATACACGAGGAATTATTCTGAAACCTCAGATGTGTAAACAGGGTAGTAGACGTCATATATTTCAGCTAATAATTTTTCCTTAAACTACATAGGGGACCGTCAACAAATTGAAAAAAAACGAATATGTTTTGGATAACCCTGTAAAAAATAATGTATGAATAATGTTGAAACTTTAGCACATGATTAGGATTCTTCTTGTAATAATCTGTGTTCATTGTTATGAGGATAGCACGTATACTGTTGAAGAAATTAAGGTTTTTATAAAAACAATCCCATATTTCTCAATATCAAATAATGCTATTTTCACGACGCATGCCAAACAACAATGTACACAATACCCTGCAATTGAAATTAAAAAATAATAAATATTGAATGGAAAATGAGCAAGTTTACTAAATAATGTTTCAATGCGCATGCGCGAATGCAATCAAAATATAATGCGCATAATGTATTAGCTAAATTTATAGAGCAACTTTTGTGGAAGTCTCAAAAGTACAACTTGAAAATTCTGAAAATGATCGTCGACAGTTCGCAATCCGCTGTTTCAGAAAGAAATCAAAAATATGAGGGGCTGTATCCAAATATAGTATTTTGTATAAATGCAAAATGTGCGTATACTATATTGTGAACAGCAGTATCAATGTTTCTTCTACAGCCAGAACAAACATTCGCTTTTATGACAGCCTCAACTTTAAAATATCAAGCAGTGAAAGAAATATTACACATTTCCCATTTACTAGCCACTGAGATTTTTAATAACATTTGAAATTTTGGTCCCTATGGGGTTTCGGGAAAAATTCTTAGCTGAAATATATGACGTCTACCATCCTGTTTACACGCCTGAGGATTCAGGATAATTCCTGTTGTATTTTTCTAGATAATCAACAAAATGTCTAAACTCGCAAGTGACCGGTCATAGTTGGCAATATAGTGTATTTCATAAGGCAAAATGTATAAGTATTTCTTTGCAGGGAAATATTCCCTAATGCAGTATGTTATGCTTGAACTTTAAGAAATTTAAGCTTTTTATGATATAATAATGAATTTAGTGCTATTTTGGTCTGTTCAAAAGTAAAATTTTTACATTAGTAATTTGGCCTGTAGAGCAACATATATAAGTTCATTTCTTTTACAACTATATGTATAATCTACAAGTATATCATATTCTGTATACTTTTCTAATCGTTTTTAAGTATTCCTTCACGTAAAGTTTGAAATCGACAAGCTAATAAAAACACAGAATGTTCAAATAATTTTTAAAAAAATTTATTAATAAGGAAAATTCTTTCTTAAAAGTTTCCCGCTAAAATATTCTTTTTAATATCACAGGTGAAAATAGAGAGTAAAATAATTTGAAAGATGGTTTCTAGTTATCTAACCTTCCTAAACTTGTTAGTTTTACAATATCAATAAGAAAAGTTACACAAAAGAATATTTTCACATAAAGTGAAAATATTTTTTTGATTTTTACGCAGTTTGAAGTTATTTCATTTTTAGAAGTAGTACTTTGAGATGTTAAGCTTAGTTATATGAAATAAGTGTTATTAATTTCATAAGTAATTTTATCAATTCTGTCATACCAATTTCATTCTTAGATTGATTTATATTAGTAAATATAATTTATCTAATACTTAATTATCTTCCGTCCATGTAAAATATTTTCATGGTATTAATGACGATTTATATATTACTAAAATCGAACGATATAAATATATTCATATTTCTTAAATCGATAGTGAACATGATTTAAAGAAGTCCATTTTTTTCTGCTCTCAGTTTATTTCTAAAATATCTTCCAACAAAAAAAAAGTAAAAAAGAATTAAAGAAAAAAAGGGTGAAAATGATTGGTTTTTCAATGCTTCAAGGGTTTTAAAAGTTGTAATGTTACCGTAAAAATATTAAAATATCATTTTACTTTCATACTTCGTCGATTAAAAGAAGAAAAATGAAGGAAATGTAAAAAATGCTTTCAGAAGAAATTTAGAGTTTTTTAAGTTTTCGGTGAAAAATGTATAAAGCTTGATGATATTTTTTCCTTTAATATTCCTGGTTTCTTAATGATCATTTATAAAGAGTGTAGTTCCTTATAGATTCCAGTCTTCCTTATCTTGTAGAAAAGTATTAATTTTTCAGTCGTTATTAAGGTAGCTATTATTATGACAGTTCGAAGTACAGTCCTATGTAATAATAGTTCATATCTATTAAATGTTCTCAGTTTATGTAAAATATTTCCACAGTTTTAATGGATGATGAGACATGTTTGTATGTTATTAAAATTGAGCAATATTAATATAATTATTTTTTAAAATCGATTTATAGAGCCTTAAGGATACTAAAATTTCAATGTGGCCCTAACAATATTAAAATAACACTTTACTTTCATTTCTTAAATCGATTTAAAGAGCCTCAAGGATACTATAATTGTA
>CM063506.1:85070343-85100343 GCA_032207245.1 Pardosa pseudoannulata
AGACTTCATAAATGAAAATGCAGTTCCTTCAATCTTTGATATCTTTTCCTGCATCGGAGAAAATTATTAATAATTTTTGTGGGTATAAAGATACGGATTATTGGGACAATACAAGGTTGTTAATAATTTTTCAACTGTTCACCGCATTTAATTTAAATAATATCGAGCAATCAAGTAAGTCATACATGACAACTGATAATTTTCGCTGCTTCTTAACATGCCTAGGTATGTAGTCCTAGTTTGAGCTTTTAAAATGTAAAAATTATGTGGTATGTTTACCGTTTATGGGACAATATATATAAGTGCATCTTTCCAATAAAATACTCCATAATGCAGTAAGTCGTATATCTCCATTACCACTTTAAGCTTTAGTTATCATATAATAAAAAATTTAGTGCTAGTCTGAACTGCTATTCCATGGTGCAGTAAGTCGTATATCACCATTACGACTTTAAGCTTTAGTTATCATAGAAAAAAAATTTAGTGCTAGTCTGAACTGCTATTCCATAATGCAGTAAGTCGTATATCACCATTACGAATTTTAAACTTTAGTTATCATATAATAAAAACTATAGTGCTAGTCTAAGCTGCTATTCCATAAAGTAGTAAGTCTTATATCACCATTGCGAATTTTAAACTTTAGTTATCATATAATAAAAAATGTAGTGCTAGTCTTAACTGCTATTCAATAATGCAGTAAGTCTTATACTACCATTACGAATTTTAAACTTTAGTTATCATCTAATAAAAATATAGTGCTAGTCTGAAATGCTATTCCATAAAGTAGTAAGTCATTCATCACCATTACGAATTTTAAACTTTATTTACCATATAATAAAAAATATAGTGCTAGTCTAAACTACTATTCCATAATGTAGTAAGTCGTATATCACCATTATAAATTTTAAACTTTAGTTATCATATAATAAAAAATATAGTGCTAGTCTAAACTGTTATTCCATAAAGTAGTAAGTCGTATATCACCATTACGAATTTTTTAAAGTTTACTTATATAGTAAAAAATACAGTTCCAGTCTGTACTGCAACAGTCTAAAATGCTATTCCATAATGCAGTAAGTCGTTCATCACCATTACGAATTTTAAACTTTAGTTACCATATAATAAAAAATATAGTTCTAGTCTAAACTGCTATTCCATAAAGTAGTAAGTCGTATATCACCATTACGAATTTTAAACTTTAGTTATCATATAATAAAAAATATAGTGCTAGTCTAAACTGCTATTCCATAAAGTAGTAAGTCGTATATCACCGTTACGAATTTTTTAAAGTTTACTTATGTAGTAAAAAATACAGTTCCAGTCTGTACTACGACAGTCTGAACTGCTATTCCATAATGCAGTAAGTCGTATATCACCATTACGAATTTTAAACTTTAATTAGCATATAATAAAAAAATATGGTGCTAGTCTGAAAAGCTATCCCATAATTCAGTAAGTCGTATATCACGATTAAGAATTTTAAACTTTAGTTATCATATAATAAAAACTTTAGTGCTAGTCTGAAGTGTAGAAAAGGAGAAGTTTTATGCTATTATTTTTAGTTATAGGGCAAAATATATACATTTCTTTAAAACTCCATGAACAAATTAATCTTTTGTAAACATTTCTAATAGTTTTGCATCTAGAGGTTGTCACAAATTGATTAAAAAATTAAAATAGAGAGTGATCCAATCTATTACAAAATGATTTTATCAAACTGGTGTTTTCAGTATGAAAATTTCATTTAAAATTTTCAGCTTCAGAAAATTTCCTCATAAAAAAGATCGTAAAATAATCTGAAATATGGTTTATAGTTCCATGTTATCTTCACTATACCAATAAGAAAAGCTATTGCCATAAAAAGAAATTATTCTTTTCCCTTTTATGCAAAATTCTAAAATATTTCACTTACAGCAAATAGTTTTCTGAGAAGTCAAATTTAGTTATATGAAATAAGTATGATTGATTTCATACCTGTTCTATTAAATCTGCACATACTATTTTCATTTTTATGGTGATTTATATTAGAAAATAAAATCTATATCTAATAGTTAAATATTCTCAGTTCGTGAAAATATTCTCAGACTTTTAATAAATGCCTAGATTTTTTATAAATTACTAAAATTAGGCGATATAAATATATTCCTCTTTTGAAATCGACAGTGAAAATGATTTAATGCGGAATCCATTTCTTCTGCTCTCAATTTATTTCTAAAATCATCTCTGCCAAAATAGAATAAGAGAAAAAAAAAGACTGAAAATGATTGGTTTTCAATGTCTCAAGGGTTTAAAAAATTCTAATGTTACCGTAAAAATATTAAAATATCATTTTATTTTCATACTCCGTCGTCTAAAAAATCAAATGGAGAAAATGAAAAGAAAAAAAATTAGGCCTTTTTAAGTTTTGTATGAAATATGTTGAATGATGGATAATATTTTCTTTCAGTTTGATAGTTCTTTTTATAATCATTCCTGAAGAATGTATTTTATTACGCATTCCTTTCTTGTAAAATGGAAAATAATATATTTTTTCCGTTGTAAAGTTAGCGATTATTGCAACAGTTCAAATTTTAGTGAAAACTTACTTATACGAATACCACTCAGAAAATATACAGTGTTCCCTGGCAAATTCGCGCTTTATGTTTTGCGGCTTCAGTGATTCGCGGATTTTTCCAAAATATTTATCAAAAAATAAGGATGATAACAATCATGTTCGCAGCCACATTAGGAAAAGGAGTGTTGTTTCATGTTGATGCTTGCGAGAGAAGGATCTCTGCATGTCAAATAAAGAAATGAGTTGAATTCTCTCTTGGTAACATGGCAAGAGCGATGCAACAATTTGCACAAGACATTGAAGACAATATGGTGAGAGCTGTCGAGTTCATCAATCGCGTTACGAGATTATGTCCTTGTACAGGGAAATTTTGAAGGAAAAGAAAAAACAAAGACCCATGACCATGTTTCTCTCCAAGGTAAAGCCCAGTGGCTCTACCGTCAGCGCCTCCAGCAGAAGAGTCTCTGAGTAAGCCTAAAACTTCTACGAGTCAAGTGAGAGCCTCTCCTCCGCCATCAACACAAAACTCTTCACCTCTCTCAGAAATCAATGTTGATTAATATTTATTAATGTATAAGGTTTTGTAATTAACCTTATTAATTAGCGCTGACATATTTAAGTAAATAAGTATACTGTTGTAATTTTTGCCTTAAATATGTAAATTATAAATATTGTTTACATATTTAAAACATTCGTGTACCCGCATACACGAAAATTCCTAAGGGCAAATCCTACTTCTCAGTTTTTCAGCTTTCTGGTCCCCATTAACCGCGAAAAACGAGGTATAACTGTATTTTTTCATGTAAATTAATTATAAATTATTACTTCGTAAATGTGAATAGTAGTCGTTTCCGATTAGGAAAATATTAAATCGCTACTGTGCTGTTTTTAGATTTGTTTTGGTTTGGAGCTCAACGATCAACCGTTCTGCTACACGTGAGCTAACGTGACTCCTACTACCTTACCTTCTCCTACCTACTCCCTAATAACAGATCTACTCCTTAAAGCCTATTCCGAACAGCTACGACCATCCACCCCATCAGCGGGATTCGAACCCACGAACTACGGAACCGAAGAGCAGCACTCTATCATTCGGTTATGGTTTGACCTCAAGTTTTTATTAAATAAATGTTCACTCTACCAGTCAGCTATCGTTTGACCTCAAGTTTATATTAAATAAATGTTTACTCTACCATTCGGCTATTGTTTAACCTCTAGTTTTTATTAAATAAATGTTGAGTGAATATTAAAAAAAATGATATTTAGATTAATATCTATAAATTATAACAAAATTATTTTTCTTGTATATTAAATACACCATGTTTCTGAATTCATTAATCTTTTGTGGACGGATTGTCGACCTGTATTTCAAGCAAGTGGACCAAGCACCAAAAGTACGGGATATGTTGAGATGTACATCAAACGCTTCCCTCCTCTACTGTCCGCTGATCATCTGTTATTAGGGAATGAGAAACATCCTTGTAAATTTCTATTATTAGGCCTGTATTCATACGATTACTTTTTACTTTACACTAAACTCTCCCTTATTTCATTCCATTCTGCTTACTGAAGATAGTGATAATAACAAAGAGATAATAACAAAAAAAGTATTAAAAGGGAAACTTCATAACACCGTCTCTATTTAGTATTGAAAACTCTCCCACCGCTAAAAGGTTAAACACATACTTAAAATTCATACAACGAACACTTTTTAAAATGAACTAAACTAAGATAATATTAAATGTTTAGAGAAATAAGGAAAAGTAATTTTAAGCTCTCTTTACTTTATGAAAAATAATACGAATAGAAATCTGTAAGGAAAAGAAATAAATCTTTAGTGAGATGTCAATATGAATACTACAAGACTGATCTCAAAATGTGCTTTCTCCCTTCGAATACTGAATAAAATTTACATTCCAAAATTAATGTTAATGTGCATAGTAAAAGTGTGTTTGCGTAAATTTACTCCCTTCGTATAACTGAGTAAATTTACGTATTACAATTTACGTAGGGGATTGAATATTCCTCAATATCAATGAATGTTTCGTATAACTGGATATATATATAAGGTAATAATTTATTACATAAACTTTGTAGGAGTCTCATCGAAAGGTTCTTCGTATAACTAAATATTTTGTATAAGTTAGGTTTGTATAAATGAATTTCCATTGTATCTACCATTTACCGTCCAGTTCATTTTTTTATCTAATTAGAGTAATATCAAACAATCTAGTCATGTATTACTATAGCTGATTTTAGGCTGTATCTGACTTGCCTAAACGTATAGTATTAACTATAACTTTTAAAAGATAAAGGTGTTATTATGAACGCTATTGTAAGATAAGATTTAGAAGGAAATCTTTGCTACTACCACATACCGTATCTACTTGCGTATAGCATGCACTTTTTTTTAATTTAAGTCAAAAATTCAAGATGTGTGTTAGGCCCGAACTCATTTTTACTACTTCTCATAGGACACAATGATGAGTTAAGCTCTTCGATATAACATATTTGAATATTTATAAATATAATGCTACCACTCGACTGCTTTGATTGTATTATCTTTATTCCTCTTCAATATACAAGAAAAGAGTGTTTTCAGAAAAAGTGAAGATGGAGATGAAATCTAATTATACTGTTGCATTTAAGTTGTAGTTCAGCAAGCTGAAAATAAAGTAAACCAAGTTTCAAGTGGAAAATACGGCCTTCAGTGTTATTTAGTGTTGCTAGCTAAACTCCTCGGCGCAACAGCCCCTAGAGGGCCAAGGCCAACTTGCCAATCTCCGTTTCCGAGACCAAGTGTCCTGGGATGCAAAGCATATGTTCCTGTTAGGTGGTCAACCTTACTTCGGAACTTCCAGTGTTTAGTTCCCAATATGCTTGGTCCTCAGTTTATCTACCCACTGAAGAAATAAAAGGCTAATTCAACCTTGTCCAGCACGGGGATCGAACCTCAGACCTGTTTCGTGAGAGCCCGAATCGCTACCCCAACGCCACTGGGATTAATGTTGCTAGTAGTGTTGTACAAAAGAAATGAAATAGGGATAAAATATGGTTTCAGTAATACTTATACTGTTTAAAAGTATTACTTTATTATATTCTTCCTTGAATACCTGTCTTATTCCATACCTATATCGGGTTATTCACAAAAAAGAACTCGATGTCATAGGGAACTAATCAGGCATGTAGCGGAACAGATGAGGTCTGGAAGTGGAACTCTCGACTGAACTTTGTCAATATTTTCCTCTCGTCCCAAACTATTACTTTTTTCAATTGCCTGCTCTTTTTCATCCTTTCTTTCACTTGATTATCATAGAGAAGCATGTTCCCTTTGGACATTAGATATTATTTCCTCTTATGAACGTTGTCTTAGCTGTCTATTAACCTTTGCACTCGAGAGGTGAGTCTCGCTGACCACATGATTTAATGCCGCAACTCAAAAGGTGACTCTCGCTCACCACTTTGTTTGGTGCGGAAATTCGATGCGCTGTGTAAACTATTTATGTTTCTTTATTTGGGGATTGATATCTTGTTTATGTTTCTAATATCGTTCTTATCGTTCTTTTTGTCCTAAGAACTGCGTATATGATCTGACAAAGACGACGTAATGTCCTTTTCAAAATACGTAAGATTTTCTTATTTGATTTAAGTGCGGCACCATGAAGCTTACGGCATTTTCGGCATCCATTCGAACTTGACAGCCTTCGCCGAAGGAACATAAAAATTAAAATTTCTTATCCCTATTACCATGGAACGTAGTAATGAAATAAGCTCCAGCTTCGACTTCAACATCTGAATTCGACAGCATCCGCCTAAATGGAAAGATGCATAGCGTTCTAACAGGAGTTAATTTGGTTTGATTTGGAGTAATACGGTCTACTTTTTGCAACACGATGGCTAATGAGACCGAGGCCTACAGCTTAAAGCCGATTCCGAATTGCTACGAACATCCATACTACAATGAGATTCGAACCCACGAACTCCGTACTGAAGGCCAGCACCGTAACTAATCGGCCATCGTTCGGCTCTAACAGGAGTTAAAAAGTATTGCAAAGTCTTCTCTCAAAATAAAATAAGCCCGGCGAAAGACATCAAACGACATACTATTGTGAAAATTGTTCCTACAAGCCGGGCATGCATCTAGGCAGTTGTTACGTTAAATATCATACAAAAGAAAATTACAAAAACTAATGTTTAAGAAATTATCTTCGTAAAGAAGTAAAAATACATTAAATATTAAAATATAAAAGTTTTATGTGTTACTTTATGTGTGAAATCATTTTAAGTTAGAGGTAAGAAATTCACCAAAAGCGCTCCGAAATTCATTGAGTTGCTAGTAAGTAAGCGCGGAAACGGTCACGAGTACAAATGGTTAATCCAAGCGCTTCTGGGAAGCTCCAGTACACCTCCACTATTAAAAATGAGGTTATCTCCGTAATCAGCACTCACTCCCCACCTTGTTAAACCCCATAGTCATAAATTTGATGCTAATTTTTTTTAACATTACTGAATAACAATTTGAAACTAATGTCAACTATACAGCTTTTATGTGTTAGAAACAAAACTTCTAATTAACACATGTGTGCGGGTACATTTCGCAGCGGAATTGTACCGGAAGCGGGCGTTTTGAGCGTAAATTTAGTTATTCGGTTAAATCTCAATAGATCGAAAATTATTTAATTTTTAACCAACTTTTCGTATTTTATATTTAAATATATAAACAAATATATAAATATACAAATAAACAAATATATACATACAAATATATATATATAAATACAAATATATATATATATATATATATATATATATATATATGTAAGGAAAATTCTCAGGGGTTTTCAAAACTTGAATCAAGGGTAAAAATTCCCGCGTCATTTTCCATTCCCCTTTTTAACCCCTAACCTAAATTGACCACTGGGGCTACAGGTTACGCCCTGAGAGAAGGGGCCTGGCCAATTATAAACCTACATGGCCCTAGCGGACAATTTAGGAAATTTCCAAATAAAAAGGAGATACACGCTAACGGAGACAGATTTTCCTAGAGATATTTTCCCACAGATGTTGACCCAGGTGTTAATGGTCTTGTAAATAGAACTTTATGCTAGCTGACCCTTCAGTTTGTCCCTATGATGAAGTGGGAACCCGTCCTTCGAAGTTGTCTTAATAAAGGTCTATAGCTGAAACGGTATCATTTTTATGGCCATGACTGCAACACCCCATCGAGAAGTCAGTCTCATTACATATATATATATATATATATATATATATATATATATATATATATATATATATATAGATATATATAGATATATATATATATATATATATATATATATATATATATATATATATATATATATATATATATATATATATATATATATATATTTATTTATATATATATATATATATATATATATATATATGACATGATCCAGTGTTAAGACGAATGGAAAACAGTCATTCTTGATAATAATAAGTTTATTAAATCATAGTTTCATTTAAAAGAAAAACTAGCTCCATTTTCATTTGTTCATGGCGAAGACACGCATAGAGTGTGTTGATAGCTCCATGTCCACGAGCTGACTGACTCATATCGGTTCGCTTAATCATCAATTTTTTCAAATATCTTTCCGCTTGACCGGATCATCCCAAAAGCTTACGCGAGCGTAGATCTTTTTCATTTATTTTATTATTATAAAAGAGCTCCCTTTAAAAAATCGCTTACAACCCACGTAATTTCCAACTACACCTTTTTTAGACCTGTCATATATATAATATATAAATATACATATATATAATACCATTTTCGCAAGGATAAATAAAAAGTTAATTTTCAATCTAAATTGATTTTTTAATCAACTTTCCCGTTCTGTGGTTCCGCATCGACTGATGTAAAAATGAGTTATTATTTGTCTAAATTTTTCCAGAATCTATGTAGTAGACAAGAACATTCGGCTTCGTTTTC
This sequence comes from Pardosa pseudoannulata, assembly GCA_032207245.1. Lineage (NCBI taxonomy): Eukaryota > Metazoa > Arthropoda > Arachnida > Araneae > Lycosidae > Pardosa > Pardosa pseudoannulata. The sequence continues at coordinate 85,078,869 of CM063506.1, forward strand.
CTGTTTGTGCCTTTATTTTTGTACCCACAAACACTTGTTACACTAACCAGTACTAGTACGTGTCTCGCTCTCGAGTATCAATCGTCAGAAAACGTACTAGTACTTGTCCCGCATACAATGTGTTAATAGTGACTTGTCGCCGACAGGTAGGTGAATTAAATGATTCCGACGCATAAACTCAAAGCCATATTTATCTTAGACATGTAAGTAAAGAATTGGAATATTACTATTTAAATATTTAACCCAAAGATTGTAATTATGAAAGAAATATTGAATATGAAAAAAATATTGAAAAATGTATTGGTTTCACTTCAAATAAGGCTTCCCTAAATAAAATATAAACAAAGTTTTTCATTTTCTAAGCAACGTCTCAGATACTTCTCAGTTTTAATTTCAGTTTCATCTGAAGTGCTGAGAGTTTCTCGATGTTTGTTTTAAATAAACAAACATATCAAATTCAGATTGGAAGAGAAGGATTTTTCAAAGGAGAAAGAGGAATGCAAACAAATGCTTTCAGATAGGGAATATATATCTTTGTATTTTATAATTAGGTACCATGAGTATAATGTGATTGAAATAAATAAAATGCTTTGTAATTTTTAGAATTTTTAGAATAATTAAAATCTGATTGTAAAAAAAGTTTTTCGGGAAAAAATGTCCCTGAAACCACTTTATTGCAATATTATGTATTAATAAAACTTGTTATTTTAATTCCTATAAAGGTTCCAAAACTATTAATTCTTCAAAAGTTTCGAAATTTCAATTGTGACTTTATACGCATATACCAGGTGATCCGAAAATCAGGACGAAATTAAAAATAAGTAATTCGAAAACGAATAAAGATACAAAGATACGGTTTGCACCAAACGGATGGCAAAGAACCTGAATTTTGTGTGTCAACGAAAAAAAAATAGTTCTGTTAGTGACCAACAGATGGCGCTGTAGTTTTTGATTGCACCATAAGATGATTTACAAATGCAAAAATGTGGACAACTTACAAATTAACTTAATTGCAGTTAATTAGTACTACAGCAAACGTTCAATGTGCTGTCCATCATTCAGTAATATAGCTGTGAGACGAGTCCCCACCCTGTTATACAGTTTATGTAACGATATGCTCCCAATGCCGCAATTTCACTTTCGGAATTCTCATAATAGGGTTATTCCATGTGAAATCGACACAATTTTAGAACAAATTCTACCTGACCCCCTCCAATTTTGATTAAATTTGGTACAGTAAGTGACTTGATGGTAATAAAGAAAATCCCCAAATCTTATGTTCAAATAATAATTGGTTTGGGAGTTATAAGGCTTTAAAGTTGCCAGATTTGTCTAAAAAATACACTATCGGCATACCTTTAAATTACACTTGCTACTCACCTAATTAAGCTAGAGATATGTGCAAGGTGTTATTTTAAACCTTTTTTAATGGGCTTTCATATGATATACAACACATGATGACTTGAAATTTTTAAAAAAAATTTAAATTAAAATTAAAATTTAAAATTTAAATTTCTCAAAAAGCTAAGTTTTTAAAATTTTGAAAAAAATCTCAAAAATTGCTCATATTATTGTTAATTAATCCTCAAAGTTTCATGTTGGGATCATTATGGGATCACAAGCTACAAAAGTTTTTTGTTTGATATATTTACTATTGCAATAACGAAAATGAGAACATGCATTCATTACTTTTAATCTGACTCATCTGTATAGGATGGCATTAATGTTTACACACTACCTTATCGACATATACTCTAGTAAATAGTACATTTAACATTTGTGAAGATTTTAGAATGAAGAAAAACCATTAAAGTACATTACTTTTGATGGATGGTGCTACTTATTTAGTTGAAACTGATAGAAAGCTTTATGTGTTTTGAGAATTTCTACTTCAGAAAGAATATACATTGGTCCTGTTAGAGTTAAAGGATTCACCTTACATATAACATCTGAAATTGGAATTCAAAGTACATCTGGCTTCATACATTGTGACATAGTACATTGGGATTATAATGGGATCACAAGCTATAAAATACCAAATTAACTTCCATTAACACATGGAAAAATTAACACATACAAGGACTGCCTTGCTATGATGATTTGTAATCCAGCATCAGTCAGCTGTCACATGGGAGAGTGTACATCATGGTCTGGGACTACATAATTAAAAACCATACTTGGTGAAACATTCGATGAAAATATGGTGGAAAAGATCATTTTCAATCAGTGGATTTCTGTTGATAGGAGCTCTTTAGAAACAATACAAAAGTCAGCATCAGAATTTCTTGACTTATTTTGGGAGAATATGTCTGTATTAGTTTATCATTACTTTGTGGTGAAACAACAAAATTCATTTATAAACAATATAAAAGGAAATTTAAAAGATTCAGAGTTTGTAGTTCTTGATTTTGCTGAAAATTACTCATTTGTTATACAGGATGAGACCCAGAGCTGCCACTGGACTAATGTTCAATCTACAACTCACCCATTTGTTGTATATTACAAAGGGAAGTTTGGAATTGACCACTTTACATACATTGTAATTTAAGACTGTTTGGAGCCCAATACAGTAGCAGTTTACTGTTTTCAAATGAAGCTTATTACTTTTTTTAAGACAGAATTTTAAAAAAAAGTGCAAGGAAAATATTTTATTTCTCCGATGGGTCATCTGCACAATATATAAATAAAAAAACTTTGCCAATTTATGCTTACATAAGGAAGATTTTGGAATTGAGGCAGAATGGCATTTTTGGACAACAGCTCATGGTAAAGGACCTTGTGATGGGGTAGGAGGTACACTCAAGAGTTAGCGGCTTGAGCAAGCCTACAACGACCATATAAAAATCAAATACTTACACCACAACAACTTTTTAACTGGGCACAGGAAAACATCACAAGAATACATTTTGTTTTTCAACCCAAGAAGAACATGTTTCTACAGCTATATTTCTAGATGACCAATTTAAAAATGCGTTTGAAATTCCTGGGACTCAGAAATATGCTTTTATACCCACAGAATCAAAAACAAAAGTCTTTGAGAAGACATTTTCCTTTTCACAAGATTTATTGATGCAAACTGCGATAGCATCACAATAAAAGCTTCTATTTGCTGATAAAAATGGCTATATTACTGCTGTTTATAATTGCAACTGGTGGCTTACATTTATGTTAAGAGAAAGAAGAGAAAAACTCTAAAGAGGTAAAAGTGACATTCCTTCACTCATCTGGACTATCATCATCTTTTTTTTTATATCTATATAAGCCAGATGTACTATGGATTCCAATTTCCGATGTTATGTGTAAGGTGGATCCTTTAACTCCAACAGGACCAATGTATATTCTTTCTGAAGTAGAAATTCTCAAAACACATAAAGCTTTCTACCAGTTTCAACTAAATAAGTAGCACCATCCATCAAAAGTAATGAACTTTAATAATTTTTCTTCATTCTAAAATCTTCACAAATGTTAAATGTACTATTTACTAGAGTATATGTCGATAAGGTAGTGTTTAAGCATTAATGCCATCATATACAGATGAGTTAGATTAAAAGTAATGAATGCATGTTCTCATTTTCGTTATTGCAATAGTAAATATATCAAACAAAAACTTTTGTAGCTTGTGATCCCATTATGATCCCAACATGAAACTTTGAGGATTAATTAACAATAATATGAGCAATTTTTGAGATTTTTTTCGAAATTTTAAAAACTTGGCTTTTTGAGAAATTTAAATTTTAAATTTTAATTTTAATTTAAATTTTTTAAAAAAATTTCAAGTCATCATATGTTGTATATCATATGAAAGCCCATTAAAAAAGGTTTAAAATAACACCTTGCACATATCTCTAGCTTAATTAGGTGAGTAGCAGGTGTAATTTAAAGGTATGCCGATAGTGTACTTTTTAGACAAATCTGGCAACTTTAAAGCCTTATAACTCCCAAAACAATTATTATTTGAACATAAGATTTGGGGATTTTCTTTATTACCATGAAGTCACTTACTATACCAAATTTAATCAAAATTGGAGGGGGTCAGGTAGAAACCTTGTGTTGATTTGGTATGGAATTACCCAATACAGTTTAAATAAGAAGGCTGTCTCAACTATGGACAGCATTTCGATGCATACAAGCTTCGACTACCATTACCTGCTGCAGTTTCCTATTTTATATCGTTTGTTGCTTTGCATAATTAGACAGCGCCATCTGTTGGTCACCAACAGAACTATTTTTTCGTTGACACACAAAATCCGGTTTCTTTTCCATCCGTTTGATGCAAACCATATCTTTTTTTATCCTCATTCGTTTGCGAATTATTCAATTTTAAAGTTTGTCCTGACTTTTGGATCCCCCGGTATATATATATATATATATATATATATATATATATATATATATATATATATATATATATATATATATATATATATATATATATATATATATATATATATGTGTATATATATATATATGAGTGTGTGTGTGGGTGTGTATGTATATACATATTAATCAATTAATTTTTAAAAATACACCAGAGCTATTAAAAGAATGTCTTTTAGATTCAAGCTAATGCGACTATTCTAAAAATAAGTCTGTAATATTTTGTATTCACAACTTAAAATAAATTTGCAGTAGTTTAAAAAAAATAAAATTTTTATTGAGTCAATACGTCAAATAAAAGTTTTTAAAAGGCAAATATACCAAAAGTATACGAATGTTTTACTTTAAACTACTTTTTTCCAAATCTATTATTTCGAACCTTGTGCGGAACATTACATCAAAACTAAGAAACGGGGAATTTTGAAATATTGTGATTATGTAGCACAATCATTACTTCTTATGTAAGTGATTTTATACTTTTAATAATTTCTTTATTAGCGTTTATGTATTTTTGTTACATTATCGATACAATATGTTGACCAAAATATTTTTATGCTTGTTGTACTAAATACTTTAAAAGGTATAATAAGTGTACAGAAACTTTTTTTCAAAACTATTATTTCGAACCTTGTGCAGAACACCACTAACTAAGAATTGAAAACTAAGAAATGGAGGAGTTTGAAATTTTTGGAAAATGCAACATACGAGGGTTGGAATTTTAATACTGGAAACAATACTGTAAAAACGCTACGCTACAAAACCAAAGAATATCTCGTATACCACACGTGAGCTACATACCTACCTTACCTATCGGTAAAAAGAATCGTCCTTTCTACGTCGTGCGCATGCGGAGTAACGCGAAGAACTCATCCTTGTATTAGCTTGCGGTCTAAAGTGTTGTCAGGATGTTTTCAGAACAATGAAGTTGGATAAAACGTCAATGTGCCAGAGATCATAGAACCGGACAGAGTCATCTAGGGCTTCACTATCCACCTTACTCTCCAGGTCTAAGACCTTGAGACTTTGTATTAATTTCGTACATGAAGGAACCACTTCCTGACATTCGCTTCAGAACTGATCCAAAGATTCTTGTGTCAATAGACTGGTCCATTCGAACTATCAACAGAACAGGCGCTGTAACAGGTGTTCTGCGACTTTCACATCATTGGAATAGGGTTATACACAATGCTGTCGACTATATTTAACCCTTTGCCTTAAAACAACGTATGGGAGAAGTGATCGTACTTCTGTGCCTAAAATGAGAATCTCGTACCACACACGTGAGGATTCTGTCTGGCCAAAAGTGAAAAGCTCGTGTCAGACACGTAATGATTATTTCTGGCCAAAAGTGAAAAGCTCGTATCAGTAATAAAACCATACCCCTTACAAAATTTTGACTAATATTATGCATTATTCACTTATAGGTTATTCACGCAGTAAATTCTATATAGAAAATATTTAAACGACTGAAAATTTTTAATTTGTTATATAACTAAAAACATAGAAATAATATTACTTGAAATAAAAACATTAATAATTTTTTTAATAAAAAGGAAATTAAATATAATTATCAAATTCTGTGGTTTCATTAAATTGTAAATGCAGTACTGTTAATGTCTACTGGTTTGCTCACAATTTAGTTAGTGATGAAACTGCTTCTGGTCACGACGCATGAGAAAAGCTTTCATCGAAAGTGGCACACACAATCATAGCTCGATTCATAAGGCAAGGAGTTAAGACTGTAAAACATGATGGCACGAATCACTTCTGTATTCCATTAAATAGTTGCCACTATCAAAGTTCTAACCCTCGTAATCTTTACCTATTTAAAAAAAATTTAATAACATTTTTATTAAGATTTAGGGATTTTTTTTTATTATTGATACAATAAGTTGAGAAAAATATTTTATATATATTGTTCTAAAGATTTTAGGAATAGGTTATAGAGTAGCCTTTTGAGAATATTTAATTTAAAATTTAAGTCTGTACATGTATTAGTTTTTAGAGAAATATACACACAATGGATTCTTATCAAAACAACAATTTGAAGAATATCTTATGTTACTCTTTTTATATTTTATTAATTATTAATTTAAGCAATTCTATCATATACTATTTTGTATACAAAAAAAAATTTACTATAGTTTAATTTTTTTTATTTATATATAATAATTTTAGTAAATATTGGTTTAGTTCATTGCGTAAAAATTGTTGAAGTTAATAATTAATAAAATATAAAAAGAGTAACACAGGTGAAATGGGGAATTTGCACATGTAGGGGATTCGAACAACTTAGTATTTTTATGATAATTCCAGACCCATAAATTTTAAAAATGTTCTCAAAAATGTAAAAAACTGTATCCATCATTATAAAAATCTCAATTTGTTATAAATGTCTCTTCTACCTGGATTTACCAAAGGACAGTCAGACAACCTCCCAAATTTGACATGATGTCAACATAGACTGTCGGTGTTTTCTTGAACGATGACGTCACAAACTCTGCAGAGGAAAAGTATCGTTTTTGAGAGATGTTAAAGAGTCCGCTATAAAACCCATTAAAAATCACTAATTAGGCCCCCAAATGAAAGAAAAATAGGTTTTGTCCTGCTTACTTTTTTGTTTTCTATTGTTTAAAATTAAAATTAGAAAACTCGAATATTCCTCATTGTTTTAAAAAAATCATTATGTTACAGGTTTATAAACGTAAGCTGCTCCTTTAACACGAATAATAAAAAATAATCCTGATTCTAATAAATAACTTCTCGTGTTTAATGCTATCATTCCTGACAATCCTTAATAACATCGTACTTCGTACAAATTAATCTGTTTGTAAAAGAAAAAGGTATTTTTGAATCATGCTATACGTAAAATATTTTCTTATGCATGACATAACACTACTACGAATAACTTTTTAAACCTTTTTTGCATAAGAATTATCCTTTTTTCCCTTAAAAACAAACATTTAATTAAATTTCCAGCTGGTGGGGAGATAACACGCACAAAACATTTCGCATTTATTTCTAGCATTTCTACTTTAATTATTCTTCCTGCGAAGGGTTTCGTTGTTCAGCCAGATTTTTTTTTATCTTTTAATATTTGAAGCGACAAAAATTAATAACAAGGTTTCTTAAATGCTTTTAAAATAAAGTTTTCTTTAAATTAAGTGTTAAAACGTCTGTAATAATTCAGATAAAGAAGTATACTATGTGAAAGATATTATATTCTTGTAAATATTAAGTTTCAGGTAAATGTTTTACTTGAAAAAAAAAGATTGATTTGCAAATGTGACTATTTGTTTTTTGCATGTTTGATGACAGGGCAACATTAATGCATCAGTGCATTTTAGTTCTTTTACTGAAGGGACAAAATTCTTTCTATTACTGCTAATACAATAAAGTTGTGTGATTGTAATCAAAGACCCAAAAACGTTTTTATCGAAATTTTTTTATTCATTTTCTGATAATTTCTACCTAACCTCTATCTTTTTGGGAAGTATCTAGCAACTAATGGTCCTACCTTGCAGCATAGTAATGCAGCATTAAAATAACATAAACCTTATCTGTAAGGATAGTTCTTAATCTAACAACATTTCAGCTGTCTACCGACTTACTGTGTGGCAATTGCTCCCCTGATATTTCATCTCAGCAGCTATGGTGTTTTCGATAATCTTTTTTGCAAGGTTTTGGACCCACGAACAGCATGGGCACCCTTATATCAAAGAATCGACCCTGTAACCCCTCCACCTGTGTGTTGCTCGGGAATGGAGCCACCCGGCTACTGAGCTCATAATGTCTCCGGACTTGACATTTTCTGACGAAGGTTGTGAAACAGATACCGGTGTAGGTGTTTTCGATAAAACTGTTAGACAAAGGGATAAAAAGTGTGTTCTTTATTAAAGTGGACAATTTCTATGGTAAATAAGATTACGAAGGTTGGAGCCCTATGAAAGCGACAGAACAGAGCTCTCTCCTACTCTCTCTGTAACTCTGTCTCTCTCTCTCTCTCTCTCTCTCTCTCTCTCTCTCTCTCTCTCTCTCTCTCTCTCTCTCTCTCTCTCTCTCTCTCTCTCTCTCTCTCTCTCTCTCTCTCTCTCTCTCTCTCTCTCTCTGTTTCACTCTGTCTTTCTCAGTCTGTCAGTCGCTCCCTCTCTGTTTTTTTCTCTCTTTCTCTGTCTCACTCTGTATTTCTGTTTCTGTTTCTGTTTTTCTGTCTCTTTTTCTCTCTCTCTGTCTCTTTATGTCTTTTCCTTCCCACTCTCTCTTTTCACACTCTTTTATCCCTCTTTTCTTTCTCTTCTCTCTATCTCTCTCTCTTTCCCTCTTTTCCATCTCTCTTTGGAGTTGAGCTTTGACGGAGCAAAGAAAATGCAACCTAACATTTGATTACACCAAATATTATTGAGACCTCTCGTCCATGAATTTCGGTTGCTCTGAGATTCATCGAACAATGTTTTTTTTCGTTTTGTAAATAAATATTCGTTGTATTCCATTAACATTGGAAGAAGTCCAAGTGTCTCTATAAAAAGAACCCTTCGTATCTACTCCAGTTCAGTAGGCGGGCGCTACTTCATATTGCTACTACAATTTCTTCTCAACAGCCATGGTTTATTCCATACTCAATTCATCTCAAAAACCATAGTGTTTTTCATAATCATTTCTTCTCAAAAGCAATGGTGTTTACCATATTCATTTGTTATTTTACTATTGATTGATAGATAGACTGACTGACAGACAAACTGACTGAATGATTGATAGTTATATAGATAGATAAACAGATAGATAGATAGATGGATAGATATATGGATGGATATATAGATAAACAGATCGATTGAATGACTGATAGGTTTATAGATAGATAAACAGATAGATAGGCGAATCGATGGATATATATAGATAAACGGAAAGATTGGATGATTGATAGGTTGATAGATAGATAAACAGATAGATAGATATATATATGAATGGATATATAGATAAACAGATTGATTTAATGGTTGGTAGGTTGATAGATAAATAAACAGATAGATGGATGGATGGATAAATATATATAGATAAACAGATAGATTGATTTAATCATTCATTGATAGATAGATAAACAGATATATAGATAGATGGATAGATAGATAGATGGATGGATAGATAGATAAACAGATAGAGAGATAGATGGATGGAAAGGTAGATAACAATGATGTTAAGGTTTACGGATAAATAAATAAATAATATTGTAAAAATTTACAAATGGAAGAAAGTATTAAAATAAGAATGATTTTTTTTAATCCTATTCTGCAGTGTTCCCTTCTGGTATCTTTGAAAATATTTTCTTTCGCTTCCATTTTCTTCGGCATTTAATTCCATTCTGCAAGTTATTTTAGTATTAAACATGAGACGGTAGAAGCGTAAAAGAAAGAATTCTTACTTTATTAAATGAAGTTACCCTCTGAGTCAAAATTTTAATTAATCTCTGACTTCAACGACTCTCTAGTTTTTTAATATTCTTAAAAGTTTTCACCGTTATTTTTGCTCCTTGGTGTAAGTCTGGATCACATAGTGATAAAATCGGTTTTTAAGTGGCATTTGGGTTTATTGATTACCCGATTTCACGTATATCGGAAACTTTTCCTCCCTTTATGTAGCCTGGGAGTACATTTTATTTTCTACTACGTAAAATGAACACGGTACTTAAAGATCACTATGTACTATTTTTTTAGGTTTTATTGGGCCTTTGTTCGTGGTGAAACCGAATTGTGATTTTCTCATGAAAATAAATCATCTGTACTTTGAAGTGATTTAGGGGTTTAATAATCTTAAATAAAGAATATTATATCAATTAATTTTGGCAAGATTTTTACTGCATTTTTTTCAAGATATTCGGTTAATATTATAACATGCGAATCTCAAAATACTGATGCCAAAACTTGTCAGCCGACTGTTGTGTTTTTCCACGCTTTGGAGTTCGTTCATCAAGTGCAGTCCACTCGGTTGACTGTCGATTGGACTCCAGTGTGAAATGATAGAGCCATGTTTAATCCATTGTCACATATTGAAGCATAAATTCGGGTTTATTACAATTAAACAACTGCAAACACAGCTTAGAATCATTAATTCGTTGTTGTTTTTTGGTCGAATTTGAGCTCGCGTGGCACCCACTTTGCTCAGAGCTTTCGCATACCCAAATATTTTTTTCACGATATGTCGAACACGTTCCTTTGATATCTTTAGAGTCTCAGATATCTCGATCAACTTCACTTTACGGTCATCCAAAATTATTATGTGCGCTTTTTTATGTTTTCGTCGGTAACAACTTCTTTGAGGCGTCCACAGCGTGCTTCGTTCTCGGTGCTCATTTTGCCTGGTTTAAATTTAGCAAACCACTTTTCAATGGTTGATTTTCCTGGTGCAGATTCTGAATAATATTTATCAAGCCAAACCTTGGCTTCAACAGTATTTTTTTTCGCTAAAAAGCAATGCTTTACTAACTCACAAAACTCCTTTTTTCCATTGTTTTCAAAGTAACAAAAGTTGCTTCACTCAAAATACTATATCTCACAAATTAATAGTCCTACAGCTGTCAAATTTATACACATGTCTTTCGAAGGTTAGCGCTAACTAAAAATCAAATTGATCGATACTAGTTGCTCCATCTATGTGTCAGCGAACTTTTCAGCCCACCCGTTATATATATATATATATATATATATATATATATATATATATATATATATATATATATATATATATATATATATATATATATATATATATATATATATATATATATATATATATATGTATGTATGTATGTATATGTACATATATATGCGTATATGTGTATAAGTGTCAAGGTGGTGCAACACTAAAAGACGAAGCTTCCAGTGCTCAAAGGTTTTCAAGCTACGCATAATTTATAGACTGAATTATGGCAACGAGAAACAAGCAGGCACGAGAATAAATAGAAATGTTGAACGAAATGAATTTGTTAAAATTGAAAACGAAAGAATATGTCCTTATCAACAATTTGTATTTAATCAATTTTTTTTTTGTTTTTGTTTGTGCGTGTAGGTCAACCTGCTACAAAATTATATTTTAAACGAGTTGAAACAGTACTACCATGAGCCAAAGCCTTCTGGTTGAAAGGCTTAAAGTTTATCACGTCACGCTCGTGAGACGACCATATGGGAGTGTAATAAGCACTGGAGTGCTATCTAGCACTCCCTCCGAAACAGAGGAAATTTCCTTACCTGTAAAACTGTTTTTACGGTTGAATCACTGTCCTTGCTATGAAACGGTCAAATCTGTTTTGAAACTAGAGTGAATGAGGAATTTTCACGTTTTCTAATTTTGATTTTAAACGATAGAAGACAAAAAAGTAAGCAGGACAGTAGCTATTTTTCTTTCATTTGGGGGCCTAATGAGTGATTTCTGATGGGTTTTATAGCGGACTCTTTAACGTCTCTCAAAAGCGATACTTTTCATCCGCCGAGTTTGTGATGTCATCGACCGCCTATGCTGTTTACATGTTAAAAGGCGACTTTTAAATTTGTTTCTGTGTAAAGTATCACATATAATAGAAATTTTTTTATTATGTCTGGCATTAAAAAATCATATTATATATATTGTATTGTTCCACTCTGTAAAAATACAGCAACTAATTGCAATGAGAAGATATATTTCAGCGTTTCCAAAGATCCACATACACGTAAAATCTGGACAAATGCGATGAAAAGGGATGAGAATTTAAACCCCAAATTATCATATAAATCATCTCTATGGGTTTGTGAAGACCATTTTTTGGTAAGTAAATGCTTGCTTTTGTTTAAATATTACTAGTTTAGAAAAAGTAAAGTATATAAAAATACATATATACCTTTAAAAGGACTGTTGATTAACCAGTGCTATTTAACTTTTAAAACTGCTAATTTTCGAGTATTATCACAGAGTTCAACTACAATAAATGTTTGATAAAGCATATAAATATCGTAAAACATATAAATATCTAAAGCATATAATTATCTAATAAATAACTCGGGGGAGGGGAAGGTTTTGTATTTTCAAGGTATTATAAATATTTTCTTCAAAGATGCATACTTTCTTAATTGTATCAATTCACAGTGATATTTTTCGATTAAATTGGTGACTAATTTGAAAAAAGTATATAATATTTTTAAAATACTTATAATGATATTACTTTAAAAATTAAATTTAATTTCAGAAACTTTATACATTTTTTAATTTAATATTAACATTAAAGGCAATAAAATTGTATTGCTATTTAAAAAAGCATAAATAATTAAGTAAAGCCTTTTAAAGATTTTAAATTTCTTTTCATCAAATTTAAAATACTTAAGAATTGGTTTGGTTTTGGAGCGCTACGATCTACTTTTTGCAACACGAAGGCTAAAGGCTTTCAATCCAGAGGCTTCTGTCAGCAAGCACAAAAATGACAACGAGCAAAAAAATAGAAGGGTGGATTCGTGAGTTCATAGCACAATAACTCGAGAGTAGAGAGTTTAGAGATAGAAAAACATAAAATATTTTTGCGGCCTGTGACATCCGTACAAAATAAACAAAAAATAATGAATTAAAATGATCAGAATCGAAAAAATTGAAAATTTTGAAAAAATAAAAGTTTTAAAAATAATTAAATTGCATTAAAAATCCGAAAAAGACCTAAAGAATAATAAATAAATGTAAAAAACAATTTTTAATAACTTAAATTAAGTTCTTGAATTTCTGTACCGTCGGGGACAGAACCGTGCACCCGAGGAGAACGATTACACTAATCAGCAGGCGTACTTAACCACCATGCAACTCACCCACGCTGGTGAAAGGCAAAATAAAGTATTTGTTAAAGTGAAAAAAAGATGGGTGTATTTAAATATTAGGCTCCACCCTCAACAGGAGAGCAGAAAACTAAAACAGTACGGAGGATAAAGAGCAGAGCAATACACATGGAATAATAAAAATAATTTAAAGTGCGAAAAGTGATGTATGGCCAATTTTAAACATTTTAAAACTTTTTTTCTTACATTTTTATATATTTTTAATAATTTTTGTGGTAGATATTTTTTTTTTGTTTTTTATTTTAATAGTATACATTATTAAGGATGTTTGGCACGAAGGCTAAAGGTCCCAGTCTCACAATAAATACCTTCTCTAATTTTTATTTTAATATTTTACATCTATCTCTATCTATAAAAAGCAATGCTACTACAAATGTGTGTATATGATACATGTATATTTATTTGACTTGTCTATATCTACAAATAGAAGAGCTGTGATTAGCGTGAATAAAATATTAATACATGTTAAGTAAAATTGGATAAATATATAACTGATTTTACATAACTTTTGGTTTTAATTCCCCGTATTTCTGCTTTCCATAAAATCCGGGGGTTTTTTCCAAGCACGAAAACATTGACATGCTGTTAATTTTCGGGAGGTTGTCTGACTGTCCTTTGGTAAATCCAGGTAGAAGAGACATTTAGGACAAATTGAGATAACTAAGCTATCTATATTGATAAAATAAACCTTCAGGTTTAAATAAAAATAAATTTTGATAGCTAAAAAATTTCAGGAACTTTCAAAAACAAAATCGGGAAATAGTGCGCACTTAAAAGCAATAAGAAAATATTGGTCGACATGAACGATGACATCACAACCAATCACGGAGCGTTTTGATGTCACGTGATTTTCGCTTAACTTTAAAATGAATTTTTTAAATGATGGACCCAGTTTTTTACATTTTTGAGAACATTTTTGGAATCTACGAGTCTGAAATTATCAGTAAAACACTAAGTTGTTCGAATCCCCCACATGTGCAAATTCCTCATTGAGAATGAAGGTTTACGAACAAGGTTCAAAAAGTGATTTCACAGTATCTTCGCAACATTAGTAATACCACCGTGATCCAAAGCCTTTTGGTTGAACGGCTTAAAGTTTATCACGTCAAGCTCGTGAGACGACCATATGGGAGTGCAATGAGCACTGGAGCGCTATCTCGCACTCCCTCTGAAAGTGGAAATTTGCTTACTTGTAAAACTGTTTTTACGGTTGAATCACTGTCCTTGCAATGAAACCGTCAAATCTGTTTTGAAACTAGAATGAATTGGTTTTCGAAGTTCAAAAAGTGATTTCACAAGTTTCTTTGCAACATCAGTGATATATCCGTAAAAACTGTTTTACAGGTAATTAATAAACGGAAGAAGCTTTTTTCTAGTTCCAGTGATCGTTTTCTTACCACTGGAAATATATGAGCCGGTTATTAAACAAATCGATTAATTCCGTAAAAGAAAAAGTTTAAAACTGTGACAAAATAATGCACATTATTTTTTAAATTCCTTTTATAATATAAATTCAACTAAATATTTCAGAATGCATAAATTCAAATGAAGATTTCCTGTAATGGCATAAGAGAGAAATCCAAAATTCTAATTGTCACTAATGCTACGATTTTTTATGTGACTGATAAAATCAATCGATTTGGCACACGAAAAAAAGTAATGAAGTTAAATTTAGAGTTTAAACTTTTTATACAGAAAGGAAATATTTCAACTCGGTTTGTTTTAAATGATTCAGAAAACATAACTAGAAGGTCCTGCTATCAACGGTGCTGTCTCATCTAGTATAAAATATCATTTTCTGGCAGACTGACCAAACTCCTCTTGCTTAATAAACCTATACGTGTTCCCCGTAATTTTGTATCTCCTTTCTTCCCACTCTATGACACCTTTCCGTACCATAATACACTGTAGCAAAACCACCACAAATATATATGTTGTCAATATAGATTATATATATATATATATATATATATATATATATATATATATATATATATATATATATATATATATATATATATATATATATATATATATATTATATATATATATATATATATATATATATATATATATTATATATATATATATATATATATATATATAATATATTATATATTATATATATATATATATATATATATATATATATATATATATATATATATATATATATATATATATATATATATATATATATATATATATATATATGTATATAAATAATTTTTTATAAATATAATATTATATTTATATAAATATTATATATATATACATATATATATTATATATATAATATATATATTATACAAATTTTGCAAGCGGTATCCAAAATGAGACACTAAGCATTAAAGGGGTAAAAAGTAGGTCCTAGTCTAATTAGTCCCCCTGTTGCAAAACACTGGACCGTATAGCTCCAAACCAAACCAAACCGGCTAGTACGTACGTATCTCGCGTAAATCAAAAAACAATTAGCTGTGTAAGGTCGATATTTTGTGTTTAGGACTGTTATAACTACCAGTTTATAAATTATATTCTATAAAGTTTAAAATGATAGATTCATCATTAAAGGCTATATAATATTCAAAGCTGTTTCGTTTATTTTCATTCTTAGTATTGTATAATACGTTGGATTTAAAATAAACATCTTACATACTCAGCAGAAAATATTCGTGTGTTAAGGGTTTAAAACAGCTAAAGTACTGTCAAATTAACAGGAGATCTTTTACTATTTTTCCCTGTTTAAAATGATAATTTTCAGAATGCACAAAGCAAGTACAATTTATTGCAATAAACAAAAGCAATAAGCCAATTAATCCTTTTCCTAACTTGTACATTATATAGCATGAGATATACACATCTCATGCTTTATATACATCAGATGTGATACACAATAATACGAAATATAAAACAAATAAAAACTTACATATAAAATAGTACTGTTTACTACACATGAGGTATAGGGACGTATAAAGCATCAGTTGTTTATATCTTTTTTGATGTACAGGATAGGCAAAAATCTAAAGGTTTGAAGATGCATTTATGTGGCATATGTTTAAATGCTATATTTTATGATCATCCAAAAAAAACTTTCTTTTAAACTTAAAAATCCTCGCATCTTGTTAACTTTTCTTTTTAAACCTTACATGTGCAATGATGATTCAGTGGTTAGAAGTAGTAATTATCACTGTCGCATTTATTGTTTTTGTATTGTATTTCTGTAATATAAGGCATACTATAAAGTAACCTTAACAAAAAATATCGAAAGAATGAAAATTTCCCAATATTTTTGATGAAAAATATTTTAATTGATTTTAAAAATAATGTTACGTTGACCTAGTGTTTGAGAAAGACGAAATTAAAACTCATTAAAAAACACATGGACAAATATGTCTTGGTTTAGAAATTTGTAGATATCGAAGACTCCTATGGATACGGTGTCGGCCACGCACATATAGCGTCTAAATTACTTTTTTTCGTGTCGCTCCAAAAAAATGTTTATCCCTCAAGCAGCAGATGCCAGCAGCGTTCACCTTCTTCTCTCCTCTGGTAACAACATTGTCCTCTAAAAAAATCCGACTGCCTCGCGGAGAAAAAAAGGGATCCACTCCCAAACGGAGGGGTCAGTATCCCGAAAAACCAACGGGCCCTTCTATTGGTTGGGAGAAGTCCGAAGTTTCTTTCTAGTTCAAACCGGTCCTGTCCTGTATGTCTTTGACGAAGGCTTACCAGAAGGGGTAAAAAACCTAACCGAATGTAGCTTATTGTTACATTGATATATATATCCATTGTATTTGTCCTTTATTTTATATTTTATTAGTAATTTTAAAGTTAGATTCCTATAATACTATATGTGTGTGTGTCTAATTGGTAAAATGTTATTTTCTTTGATCAGACCAAAAATATCTAACTCATGTTTTTAATTACCAAGGGTTTTTCTACATCATGCAGTCATGCCGAGAAAGGCACTCACTTAAACTCTGACACCAAACGAATATTTAATAAAAGTTCTTTATTATCCTCATCTCGTAGTGGTAGGCATAACACGCCCCATTCCATGGTAAAGTGTCAACATATTTTTTTTTCTTTTGAAGATGCCATCCTTGAGGAGTCTCTATAATCCTAAGGGGGAGAGAGACTAAGACAATCAAGCGCCAAACCGGGCTCATATGGCCTTGAGGCCTCCAAGCTTATCCTGGCGGCGGTGGGCAGATCGCGAGTATTAGGCCACTTAAGCTTGCACTAAGCCTTTCCAAGTACCCAGATAGCTCTCGTCGCGCCGCAGGTGCAATCCAGGAGAGAAGCCAGAAGATGAGCACTACTTGAAAGAATTTGGAATACTTACTGGATGCTAAGCGGACCTCCTGACGCCGAAACTAGTGGAGGTGTAGCGAACCAAGCGGGCCGAAAACTAAAGAATAAGCAAGGGGAAATTTTCTCGTTGCACCAAATAAGACTCATGGGAGCCGAAAAAGAAGAACAGGAAATTTTGAGAGGCTACAATAGCAACCCTGGGCCTCCAGACCATCACTTAAGAGTCATTGTGACAGAACTTTGGCCCACCCTGCGGAACCCCCTTGACTCGGCTTGCTCGAAAAAAGGCTCGCTGAAGCTTCGCATTGCTCCAAGAGTTAGAAAAAAAAGACAACCTAAAAGGCCCTTAAAAAAGAAAAAAAGACTAAGTGATTAAGACAACTGTTTTTTCTGTGGTTTGTGTAAAACATTTGGTCGCAAAAATGTCCAAAACGGTGAGAAAAAAAGTAAGGATTTCCAGTTTTTCCTGGAAGAATTGTTATCTGGTTTAGACAAGATGTAAATAACTTCGCACATAGCAATTATTAATTTATACTTTCGTTTTGAGAAACGCGGACGGAAATCATTCTCAATAACGTCCTTGATTTTAATTTGGACTGTTGGGAAAAAATTAGAAAAATAAAACGGGAATTGGAAGATTTTTGAAGAATTTTAAGGGTTATAACTTTTTATATATTATTTGTCTATGTAACGTTTCACAAACATCTTTTACCCATCATACGGATGGAGAGAAATGAGGATTGCGGTAGGATTTCCACAAGCGATAATTCTTCTACAGTGACTCTTACCTGTTTTGAAGAGATTCTCCCCTCCCATCCCAAGATTTTAAAAATAGCACGTTAGAACTTTCCAGAATTGAGGAATAATACTTCCCGAAAAAGGATTGAATGAGCTCCCTACACTATTATTTTCCAATAACTTTTGATTTCATTTTTCCATTTTCGTCTTGGAAATTCTAAGAGATTTTATCAAATCAGACGAGATCTCTTTTCGTTGCTTTGCTGAAAGGAATTGCTTTACATGACAGTTAGATGCCAACGGGTTTCAAATAACCAAGTTCCATCCCTTTTTTCTCTTTGGAATAAAAGATAAAAATTGAATATTTATCTTGTTTTCAGGGGAAACGTTATCTAGTTTCTTTTGATTTTGCTCATTCGTAGCAGTCTGCATGCAGGTACGCTATAGTAAAAAGATTTTGTAACACCATGTTTTGTTGATCCATTAAATACAGAAAATATTTTTCTATGAATTTGAACCTTAAATATAAATTGAATACAAACATCCATCCCTTTCTGTCTTTTGGATGAATGATATCGTTTTCCAGTTAAAAACCTTTTCTCTAGTTCCTTCTGATTTTGTAACTTCGTAGTAGTCTTCACGCAGGTACGGTAAAATAAAAATGTTTTTTATCACCGTATTTTGTTGATCCATTAAATAGAGTAAGTATTTTTCTGTGAATCTGATACTTAAATACACTAACACACAAGCACACAAATATTTTACACACTATATACATGATGTCCCAAAATTCTGGGAACAAACATGAAGGGGGGTAGGAAACTTAGAACTCTCTTTGAAAATTATTGTACTCTTGTGCAACTTCAATTCGATTCCGACGACGGAGAAGAAATCGTCCAAGCTTTTGAAAAAGTGAATGAAAAAGAAGCCTTCAATGCAATCAATGCCTTATATCAATATTTTGAAATACAATTTAATTCTGAAGATTTCCTTTAAAATCTAACGGATATGGAATCAGTGATAATGAAAAATTCCTAAATGAACCTGAAACATGCTTCGATCAAAGACTTTTTTTTCAAAAATTCAGTAATGGAAATACAAATAAATAGAAGTGCTCTCTGGGTATGTACTGTTGCATCATTTCTTTGCTCAATTTTTTTTATTATTTTTTCAATTCGTTACAATGACCATATGATGTTGGTCCCACAGGGGGTCGTTACACTGAGGTTCTACTGTATATTAAAGCCTCTTTTTATCAATAATCCTTATTTTAGCTTTTTAACAGTTATTTTCCTGTATAACTTCGATTAGTCACTGTAATAACAAATTGACATAACTAAAAAAAGTTTTAAATTTCTAATATTTTCATTTATTTATTTCATCAAACTCCAATTACCATTTGCCGAAATTAAAGCTTTCTGTTTACAGGTTATATAATAGTGAGTTACTATAAACCATATAGTGGGAAAAATAGGGAAAATATGGAGTGTGAAAATTATGTATGTCTAAAATTGTAACTTCCTGAAAGAATTCTCTTTTATAGTCTGAGAGATCAAATGCACTGGCTGCAGATAAACCAGAATGCTTGAGGAGTTACTCCATTTTGTAGCTTTGTGTGTAGCTACAAATTTGGTGAATTTAGGCGATAATATCTTTCCGCCAAAGAAAGTCCTAGAAGGTTCCAGAATCAGAATTTTGCAGAATATGTTGCAACTATTTAACAAGTTGTAAAAAGAGAATTATCTTTATGTCGGAGTCAGTACATATTCCACTGTGAGATAGAGTGGACCCTTTACAGCTCATAAGTTAAAGGTTATTGCCTGTTTCGAGCAGCCTTTTTAGCTAATATTTGGGGGGGGTATACTAGATGGAGCTAAACTAAAACCAGACTGATCAACCTATAAGACGATCAGTGTACTCATAGCAATCCTGTAGCACACAGCCTAGACATCTCCAGAGGTGTTGCTTGAATACTAGAGGGACATTGTGACCACGAACCTATTTTACGTGTACCGACCGCCATTAATGAAAATGGTATATTATTGTCCTGTTCGAATCTCTAACTCAGTTATGAGACTCTAACCTTCCAGTAATGAGATCGATGTCTTTGCCAACTGAGCTAACACGACTCTCTTTAGGAACGTTAATCCGATTAATATGGCCTTACTTATGACTTTTTTTCTGTTCCAAAAGATGAAATTAGCACTGAAAAGAACTGTATTTGAGACAGTTCAAAATGTAAAAGATAAAAGGGCGATGAGATCGATGATATCGAATGAGATCGAAAGATAAATGAGATCGATACCTTTGCCAACTGAGCTACCACGACTCTCTTTAGGAACGTCAATACGATTAACATGGCTTTACTTATGACTTTTTTCTGTTCCAAAAGATGAAATAAACATTGAAAGGAACGATATTTGAGACAGTTCAAAATGAAAAAGATAAAATGACGAAAACCATGAGCATGCTTTATGAAAATGACTGTTTTGGCCTATGTAAAATATGTTGGGTAAAATCTACAGTTCAAATTTGAAAGAATAAAAAAAATTTTGTAGCATTAACTCGGTTTTTAGTCACTTCTTGTAAGCCGAATATTTTGGATTATTTATTTTTAAGAATACGAGTATTTCAGAATTCTCAAAACTGCTATACAGCGCCAAGAATTTTTAAATAGAAGTTTTTGCTCATTACGATTACTGTAAATCGCAGGAAATAGTAATACATAACATTATTACTCGATTATAAAACTTCAAAGATTTGTTAACAAAACTCTTTCTTTAAACGGGCTTAAAAATAAGTTGCGTGGAATCTTTAGAGTAAGTTTACCTCTCCCTTTTTTTAACTCCAACGCTAACTTCTAAACAATTTTTTTTCTTTAAAATAGAGATTTTTCGTTCCGTGAATGTTCTTAGTTTGTCTATCATAGAACAAATGAAGATTAAGAGAAGACAGAATTAAAAATAATACTTTCCCATTCATACTACATTCGAAACTAAGATTAAATAGTATGACCATGAATTTCGGAGGAGCATTTAATGTAATATTTACATGCTTTTTATTTCTAAGGATTATATCAGCACTGGTAGAATTAAAAAGATGTCACCCTGAAAAAAAGTATTTTCCTACAGCTATACTATTTGGCTATAGATTTAATAACATTTCGCTTACTTTAGAGTACTACTTACATGTATATTTCTAGGTCA
>CM063506.1:85102843-85112843 GCA_032207245.1 Pardosa pseudoannulata
ATATATATATATATATATATATATATATATATATATATATATATATATATATATATATATATATATATATATATATATTTATATATATATATATATATATATATATATACATATATATATATATATATATATATATATATATATATATATATATATATATACATATATATATATATATATATATATATATATATATATATATATATATATATATATATATATATATATATATACATATATATATATATATATATATATATATATATACATATATATATACATATATATATATACATATATATATATATATATATATATATATATATATATATATAATATATATATATACATATATATACATATATATACATATATATATATACATATATATATATATAATATATATATAAACATATATATTTACATCTATATATTCAGTAGATTATATGTAGATAAAAGTATTACATAAATGTATTTATAAATGTAAATGTATATTATATAAATGTATCTAATATTATCAAATATAATATCTTATATTTTTAGTACCTTATGGAAAGTCTTAAAAATATTGTAACTGTGAATTACCAAAACCCATAACACTAAACACGCTAAAATTATTTTATCACTTAGCTTAATAATTTATTAGCTAAGTGATAAAATTTTATCGTGATTTAACAATTTCTTTTGTTTAATATTTAGCTAATAGAAATGGAAATAATTAAATTAACCCATTTTTAGTTTTATTTATAATTTATTCTAAATATACTTAATTACTATCTTACGTTAATACAATAAATTAAAAATATTATTTAATATTTATGTAGATGACAGGAATAATATTCTTATTCTATATAGAATGAAAAAATGTTTTGTAATATTTATACAGTATAAACTAATTTCATCATCATTTGTTTGATTCTCTATTCCTTAATTTTTAATAAAACCGGTCTGATGCAAGATTATTCTATATATTCTATATATTCAGTAAGTTATCTATGGATTTTAGAGAAGATAAATGTTAATAAAATAAATGTGATATAAGAAGAGAAAATCAAAACTCATTAAAAAACACATGAGCAAACATGTCCTGATTAAATGATTGTTTACAATTAAATGCCTACGAAATACAACTGGAATACAACTTATCATTGGTAGATGTGGAAGACTTCTCTGTATTCGAGCCGAACGATGGCCGATTGGTTAGGGTGCTGGCCTTCGATACCGGAGTTCGTGGGTTCGAATCCCACTGTGACATGGATGTTCGTAGCCGTTTGGAATCGGCTTTAAGCTGTAGGTCCCGGTCTCATTAGCCCTCGTGTTGCAAAAAGTAAACTGTAGCACTCCAAACCAAACTTCTCTGTATTCATCGTCGGTCTAGCAAAAAAATAGTGTCGCTTTTCCTTTGTCTCATGTCAGTCCAAAAAATGTCTAACCCGCAAGCAGCGGATGCCAGCAGCGTTCACCCTCTTCTTTCTTCTGGTAACAACCTTGTTCTCTAAAACAAATCAGACTGCCTCATGGAGAAAAAAAAGGGGTACACTCAAGAACGGAGGGGTCAAATTCCTCCAAACCAACGAACCCTTCTATTGGCTGGGAGAAGTCCAAAGTTTCTTCCTAGTTCCAACCGGTCCAGTTCTGTATGTTTTTGACGATGGCTCACTTGAAAAGGTAAAAAAAAAGCGGTAAAGCACCGAATGTAATTTATTGTTACAGGTCTTGAAACTGGATCGTCAAAAATCTTCCATTTGAACTTCCAAAGATGGTCATTGATATTTAAATCCATGTGAGGACAAACAACGCCATTCGGAAGCAAAATGCGCTGTGCCAGCAATCCCATTAATCTGAATGAACTAAAGCAAGAGAGAGTTTCCAAAAAGATGATGACTTAACCCTTTAAAGGTCACCAAAATAATTTCATGGGAATTTAATGTAATTTGTTTACAAATGTTATCTATAAGCCTTGTATATGTAAAATATATACATTTTTTCTTTACATTCCTTAGAAGGGTTTGCCTTAGAGAATACCAAATTAGGGTTTGAGAAGTGGTTTAGTTGAATAACCCCTACCCTTGTACAGCTTGAACATTATGCCTTTTTAAAAGTTTGACTATGCTGGAAGAACAATAAAGGATAATCCTTAAACAGGTATAATAAATAAACATCTTAACAACTTAAAAGTGTTGTTTGTATAGATACTTTTATTTGAGGTCATAAGTAAGATAAATTGAATCTGACTTCTCAAGTACAGAAAATTTAAATACATATATTTCAATAGAAAAAGAAATAAATAAGTTAAACATAGAACTATCATCTATTATGTATTTAAAATATGAAAAATATAATATGTATAAAATGTATAATATGTATATATAAATATATACATATATATAAATATATACATATATATACATATATATATATATATATAATATATATATATATATAATCGAAAACTCATCCATATCTTCAAAAAGTTTTTTTAAACTGCAAAAGCTCTTGATTCTACATCATTGGCTTCCATATATCACATATGTATGAGATTGGAGCTGTAAACAATTATAAAAAAAGATAAAGTAAAGTACTACAAAAACTAAAGTTTAAAAAAAAAGATGTTAATAGGTGGTTTTGCTACGAAGCCACTATCCGTTAAAGGGTTAAAAGGAAGTATACTGCATTGGCTGGCTATTTTGGCGATGAATGTTTACAATTAAAGCATAAACAAACTGGTTTCAAAAAACGACAAATATCTACAAACTGGTGAAATTACAATAAAAAAGGAGTAAATATATTTTAATATATTACTCCTTTTTTATTTATATAAAATAATTAGTTACTTTCCTTAATTTATCTTTTAATTATATGTAATCGGATATTACTTTTTTTACATCCTTCATATTTATATAATTAAAGAACTTATTATTCTGTCACCTCTTAATTCCTTGTTAACAGCATACTTTATTCACCACGGCAAAACTGATTCCTAAAAACAAATTTCAATTTTTTAGTCTTCTGCTCTGTTTTATAACCTCTCTTTTTTCCCTTTAGAACAGTTTCTTTACTACTCTCCTCTTTTTTTAAACCAAATGGCGTTGTTTTTCTAGACATATCATCGCATTTAAACACCTTTTCTCGATTTGCTGTACTTTTTCTCTTAACGAGATTGGGTCTGCATCTTTTTTTTTCCTATTGGCAAACTAGCATGCTTTGTATTATAGAGATTAGGTGTTACAGAGTGAAAGAGTGAAAAAAAATAGAGAAGCTTCTAGATAAAAGGATTTCACTCTACGCTTCTTTGTTTATCCAGGAGCGAGCATTATTTCTAACATGATTATAGAGCACCGGGAGTTTAACTTTCTCTGGAACTGGAATTACATTAACATTTGTGGTTTTTAGAGATTCAATAAATTTTCATGACGGGCATTTTTTTAGTTCTTTTGGAATTTATTTTCGAGGCACAATTGTGATCTGAATAACCTCTTCATAATAAGCCTATTGTCCTAATTTTGTTCCAGGAGACAAATTAACATCCCTTTCATGACAAAAATACTTAGGGGTCCCAGGACTGTTAAATTTTTTAAAACTTTTATGTATAGTATTTTTATTTTTAACCTTTTTGAGTATGGCTTCATACTAATAGCATATCAAATTTGATCTCGCATTATTCAACAAATTTTATATAATGCTCCCCCGAGGTAAACAAACAAGTTTTCAAAAAAATGTTATATTTTCATGTTCTATTACAAATTTACATCAATCAATGATACTTATGGCACAATGAAACAATATCATCGGAATTAATCCCTCCCTCCTTCAAAAAAAAGGCAAGGTTAGACGAAGTTATATGGGTTTCATTCAATCAACGATATTTCTGGCACACCGAATTAATATTATTGGAATTACCACCACTTATCAAAACAATATATATATATATATATATATATATATATATATATATATATATATGTGTGTGTGTGTGTGTGTGTGTGTGTGTATAAATATATATATATATATATATATATATATATATATATATATATATATATATATATATATATATTATATATATATATATATATGTATATATGTATATATATATATATATATATATATATATATATATATATATATATATATGTATATATATGTATATATATATATATATATATATATATATATATATATATATATATATATATATATATATATATATATATATATATATATATATATATATATATATATATATAATACTATTAACGGAAGAATTATGAAAAAATATCTAAAATCACTTTTAATCAGAAAAAAATGCGGCTTCAGTAAAACGAAAAAAATAGATTAATAATACATCTCAATTAAGTAAATATGTACACGAAGAGAGTGAGAGAGTGATTTAATAAGTGTCCTTTTTCATCAGGTCAAGTTATTCCTTTAATGATGAACTTGACATCTCCTTGGCAATTACTCTTCCACTGCTGATTTCTCTAAGACTTCTCGTGAAGAAACTTTGTCATCTCATTAGACAGATAATTTTCAGCCAATTCTGTAGTAAATCCTCTCCATCCGACTGCTCAAAAGGGGAAAAATCTGGTCTTTACGTTAAATTGTATTCGCCGAGGAGGCAGGTGTATCCCAAGTTCTCAAAATCTGCCTGTACAATTCCGATCTCCCTTGTGAAGCGTTTCACTTTTACCTTGGGCGACGCTGTTGCAAGTTCTCCTTTTTGGTTACTATGCGCCCGGCATATCTCTCCTTGGCTGATATCATAAACTGCAGCTCTATCTAGGTGAGTTTAAATGGAAAAAGTCTCTAATGAAACCCTAAATGTGTTTTCTTTTCAAAAAGAGTATTGACCTGATCTTATGACTTGTAAGCCATGGCCTCTTGCTGAGGTTATATGGTGACTGGATACGGAGCGGATTTGTCTCTTTCGAAATGGAATATGAAATTCAACTTCATTCTTACGACCACATTGATATTGCTAATAAAAAGAGGCGTGTGGCTGTTCTTGCTACAGAAAATTAGCTTCTGTGTGTTTGTTTTCTTGTAAAATCTTTAAAAGTATCAAAAAAGGTATAAAAATTATTAACAAATGTAAGAAAATGATTTAAATTCTTTAAAAGAAAAGAAAAAGCTATGGCCATCACATCCTACATTGTTCCCACCCTCTTCATTGACATGATATCTTCTCATTTGTCAACATATTCGTTTCTGATTAGCTGTCCTTCGCCTGGCAGGATTTCAAACTTCATCAAACTTTCCCGCACCAGTCTCCGACGTGAACGGATGTCCCTGGCTGCAAAAAATATCGTGTTTTATCTATCCCTAAACCCTGTCCTATCTAGTTTTTGTTCAAGAAACCCCCATTATCTTTCATTTTTCCTTTTTAGTTGTTTAATTTCTCGCTCGCTGCTATTCATGCTCACTGAAAAGAATTCAGAAATGACGGTCTCGGGCCACATATTTCTGCTGACCTATTTACTGAAGGTACTGAAGGTACTACATTACGCTTCAACTCGGTTATGGTTTGGTTTTGAAAGCTGATACCATATATCTTCTCATCCTATCCCTCACAAAAACATCTGCTTGGGAACATAGTTTCAAGCATCGGTACTCAACTAACTCCATTACTTTGCACTTCGCATTCCGTTGCCCCCTCTCAATTTCACCTATCTGCGAAGACTTCTCGGAACTTAATCCAATCCAGTCAGCATCTGGTGGCCGCGTAGCTTAAGACAGATACCCAGTTCAACTTAAATGTACATTAGAATCATTTGGTAAACAGTTTGTTAGAATCTTTAAAAAAATAAGTACCAAGGATAACTTTTAAAAATAGACATTTCATATAAAGTTAATTATTCAAAAGTGTTATTTGATTTTAAGAAAATATTTAATGCAATTAATTTACTTGCTCTTTGTTTTAAATGTGTGCGAAGTTTCATAACTCTTAGTTTACAACTTATAAAAACACATTGTAATGTTCACCATCCCTTTAAATATCCAGATTTATAATAGCCAAACGATGAACAAATAGGTAAAGTGCTGCTCTTTCTGCCGAAATCCATAGTTTCGAATCCCACTGTTGGAAATCGTAGCCGTTGGGAATTGGCTTTAAGCAGTAGATCCCTGTCTCGACAGTTTTTCTGTATCAAAACGGTAGACCGTAACGCTTCACACCAAACTAAACTAAACCGTCTTTATTATATACATATATATTGTGTGATGACTACAGGAAGCATTACAAATTATTCCGTGTATAATGCTCACCTATAATTTTGGCCATAATTTTTTTAAATTACATGTTATACAAGAATAAATACAGTATCTCTTCTTTAGTGAAAATTTCATCACAAGAAATTAAATGTTTAGTTGCCCCTTTGTAAATCAGTAATGCCTGAGCCACTTTTGCCAAATATAAATTGATGAATATTTTAAAGTTAATATGGACTGCACTGAGTAAAACAAATATGGAATAACTTTAAATACTGCAAATTGTTCTTATTAGCGATTAGCTATCATTTTAAACAACATAGAAGGCAATTTATAAAAAAAGAAAAACTTCGTGGTAAAAGATTTCCGTTGCATATATTCTCACTCAGATTTTAAAAAAAAGAGAGAGAGAGAGAGAGAGAAGGAGAGGGAGAAAAAAATTTAAGTTTTCCCACCAGATGGCGTATAAAATATGTACATTTCTGCGGAACATAGTGATTGGCCCTGCTAGAGCTACTTGAGAATATTAGCAAGAGAGCAGTGGAACAGGTAGTTGGTATTTGTCAGTCAATCAATTAGTCAGTCAGTCAGTCTTTTGGAGCAGGCAGTAAGCTACAGTTTTCTACCTGGTGTTTCTCCGTGTCTCTGATGTTTCTCAAGTGATGATACGTACTGGAATTACTGGAGGACAATACTGGGAAGATGGTTTTCTACTGTGGTTAGATTTTTTTGGTTTTTATATATTCATTCTAAGATTGCTGTTTTTCGCTTAAGTCAGTGAAACTTTTTTTTTGGTGCTTCAATACATATGTTGAAACTAAGAAAATTTTGTGCGTACAGTTCAATAAATACACATTTGGGTTTTTTTATCACAGTAGTTTATTTGGTTTTTGCCAACCACTTGCTCTATTTACAGTATTGGCCAACTCTTACAATTTATTTGGTATCACATGTAAACACAATAATCTAAAAGTGAATCTTTATAATAGATAAAACTATTTGTCATGTTGTTTATGCCAAAAAAAAGAAATTTATGTGTTAAGCTCAAATCATAAAATGTTGATCCAAATGATAAATTTATAATCCCGAAATTTTTTTGGATTTTTTATAGCATTGACACATACCTTCACTGAAAACATAAACTTGTTTCTAGAAAATATAAAAAAAAAATCTACAAACTGTTTTTTCTAAAAAGGGACACAGGCATTAAATTACTGTTTGTAGTTTAAGCGTAAAATGCTTTTATCAGATGAAAAAGGAGGTGCTTATCTCCCTTGCCCCCTTTTATCATTATGGACGATATCCTTAAAAATCGATAACAATTAATTTAATAAAAAACATTAGATTAATTAAAATGCAATTTAATATATTAATTAATTAATACATAGCTGTAATTAGATAAGCACCTAGATAGATATTTAAATTGGTGAATTTTTAATGACTGATTTTTATTTTATATTTACATTTTTATTCGTTCTCGTAAAGAATTTCTGAGAAAGTTTTACATGCAAAGTTTAAAACTAGAAAAATGTTGAATCTTCCGGGTTTTTTTACTTGCATAAATAAAATTAAAAAGTATACATTTTTTCCAGAAATTAATAATCTTTAATTAATAATTTAATAAATTAATCAAATTTTCTTCTATATCTTCAAATAATATTTTGCTTTTAACTAATGAACAAATTTAATTTTTAGAAAACAGGGTTATTCCTTCAGAGTAAAAATAGCAAAACCACTTACAAGATTGAACTGAAGAAAATAGTATCTAATAAAAAATTTTCAAATTCGAGATCATGAAATAGTACCAATATGTTTGAAATATAATATTTAGTTAAGCAAATATTCTTAAAATCTGATTTCATATATAAATCATAATAAAATCATTTCTAATTAATGTAATGTAATATAAAAAAGTGTGCTGATTATTGTAATGTAACATGGAGTTTCGTTAAGTAAACGTTCTTTAAATCTCATTTCCTATATAAATTATCCTTATATAACGCCATTTCTGTTTAGTGTAAGGTTTTTTATTATTTTTACAAATTGAGAGTACTTGTCTTTGCAACCTTCTTATTTGTTGACTTTTTTATATAGTAGCACAGTACAGATAGGGCAACATCGATCCATATGTTAGGGTAACACAATACAACCAAGCCTTACTCAGGAATCCAACCCATCTGGTGGCAGCACAATACCACTACACAATCTGGCCGTTTCTTCAAGAAAATGGGGAAAACTTGAGAGCAGCCAGTTAATAAACTTTTCAAAGCCCCTTTAGATTCCAACGAAGGCTCAAGGTACTAACTCAGTGTCACAGATTCTTTAGTTAAAAACATTCAATAATTAGTGAAAGTGTCTATACTGCTTTTAAATTTAACCCCATTCAAAATGATAATCAATACACAGCTTCGGTATATCGGTATTAATAATATTTGAATGTTTTCTCTACTTATTTACTGTGTATTTATTAATGTTTTGACAGTTTTGATTACAGTCAAGATTCCTTAGT
Source organism: Pardosa pseudoannulata (assembly GCA_032207245.1). NCBI lineage: Eukaryota > Metazoa > Arthropoda > Arachnida > Araneae > Lycosidae > Pardosa > Pardosa pseudoannulata. The sequence goes on from CM063506.1 coordinate 85,111,560, forward strand.
TTTTTTTATAATTAATTTCCATTACCTAATCAAGAGTTTTGTTTTTGTGCATTTGATTTCACACGTTTTGTATCAAGCCGCGTATTGGGTATTAATATAATATTTGTAATCTATATTCTTTATATACAAATTTATAGTGTTATTAATTATAACAGTTTTGCATATTGATAATATTCATAATTTCTATGTTAATTGTCAAGTGTCTATTCAAGAGTTTTGTTTATGTATTTTTGTTTTTTAACTTGTTATGTATTAAGCCACCTTCAAGGTATTATATATCTCAGAAGATTCTGTTCCGTATCAGCGTTTCCCCTGCTATTAACTTCTAATGTAAATCAGCTTCTATCTAATAATTCTTTATTTTATTTTATTTTTTTTTAATTTTAAATTCTTATTTGCCTTTCAGTCCGCGGTAGACTCTTCCCCAGGGCAGCACTTGCAAGCCCTACACCCATTAGGGTAGGCTGCTCCCTGAGGGCGCTCATACACAATCTGCCCGGCAGATTAGTGTAATGTAGTATGAAGTTAAAGATGTTCTGATTAGTGTAGTGTAATATGAAATGCGGTGTTTATTTAAGAAAACATTCTTTAAATCTCATTTCACTTCACCATTTCTGATAAGCGTGCCGAACGCTGGCCGATTGGTTAGGGTGCTGATCGTCGGTACCAGAGTTCGTGGGTTCGAATCCCACTATGGCATGGATGTTCGTAGCCGTTCGGAATCGGCTCTAAGCTGTAGGTCCCGGTTTCATTAGCCCTCGTGTGCAAAACAGTAGACCGTAGCGCTCCAAACCAAACCAAACCTGATAAGCGTAACGTAATACGAAAAAAATGTTTTGATTAGTATAATGTAATATCAAATATAATATTTAGTCAAGCAAACATTTTTAAATCTCATTTTAAATATAAATCATACTAACACCATTTATGATTAGTGTAATGTGAAAAAAGTGTTCCGATTAGTGTAGTGTAATATGAAATGCGGTGTTTATTTAAGCAAACATTCTTTAAATCTCATTTCATTTCACCATTTCTGATAAGTGTAACGTAATGGGAAAAAATGTTTTGATTAGTATAATGTAATATGAAATATAGTATTTAGTTAAGCAAGTATTCTTTAAATCTCATTTTAAATATAAAACATACTAACACCATTTCTGATTAGTGTAATATAAAAAAAGTGTTCTGATTAGTATAATGTAATAGGAAATATAGTATTTAGTTAAGTAAACATTCTTTAAATTTCTTTTCCTATATAAATCATACTAACACCATTTCTGATTA
>CM063506.1:85120343-85127843 GCA_032207245.1 Pardosa pseudoannulata
CATGTGCTCGATTTCCCATGTGATAGAGATTAAAACAGCTATTCTGTTGTGAAGCTGTAAATATAACTGTGGCTTGACAATTGCATACGTCAGCAGAAAATTCGAGAATCCTCAGTTTTAGCTCTGAGAATTGATATCTGGTTTAGAAAAGCGATAAAAAGGGCTAGACAGCCGTTATAAATTCAAGCTTTGGATTTGAAAAATATGGTAGAAATGCTATCTCAATGATTCATGTGACGCATTTAATTCGAATGGCTAGAAATGCTAACATTAGTAAAAGAAATATGAAATAGGAGTGTTCTGGCGAAATTTAGGAGTAATAATTTTTTATATATTACACACACATGTACACTCACGTACATACACAAATATATGCATATATGTGTGTGTAAATATACAAATAAGAAGGCTTTTATTATAATGAATTACCTTAAAAAATTGTAAAATTGAAATACGATCATAATAATAAAATACAAGATACTTTCTTGATTTCTATAGCTGTTTTTTTTTTAGTGCTACGGTCTATTTTTTGAAACACGAGGGCTAATGAGACCGGGACCTACTGGTTAAAGCCGATTCCGAACGGCTACGAACATCCATGCCATAGTGGGATTCGAACCCACGAGCTCCGGTTCCGAAGGCCAGCACCCTAACCAACCATTCGGCCATCGTTCGACTTTCTATAGCTGTAATACATGTCTCAGTTGAATCTTTAGGGCTTTAAATGTCAATTTTGTTTTTAAAATCCCATACATATAATCTGTGTACATGAAGAAATAATATAAAAGGAAAATTTCTCATCTCTTAGGGTAACATCCCGTAGGGGACCAGAGCCTAAGATTCCAATCTCCAGTTCCGAGACCAAGGTGCTGGGGTGCGAAGCATAAGTCCCGGTTAGGTGGTCAACTTTAAGCGGAACCTCCAGTGTTTAGTTCCCAAGCATTCTTGGTCCTCAGTTTATCTACCCACTGAAGAGATGAAAGGCTGTCTCAACCTTGCCCAGTCCATGGATCGAACCTCGGACCTGTGTCATTGGAGCTCGAAGCGCTGTCCCAACGCCACTGGGTTTAAAAGGAAAATTAGAACATGAAATAATTTCAAAATAAAAGTATTCTTTAACAACAGAGCTAGTGTTTTAAATGGTTTGGAAGCAATCGCCAAACAGCTTTACTGGCGACCGCCACTCGTGACAAATGGTTGCTTTTTCAATTTTAATTACCAGAAATGTGTCGGGGATGGAACTCTCCCAGTGGCTCCTTTGCGTGGGCAATTAGTTAGGAGTGGAGAAGTCTATCATTAATGACCTTCTCCTGGAGTGTCGAGTGCAAAGAGAGGCTGATTATGTGATTAAGAGAAGTTTAAAACGATGACGGGACGCGTACTTAAGAGTGATGCTGCATTCTGATGTTGTGTGTCATTTGTTTAATGGGTCAGAGTCGAAAAGATGTTTCAACTCTAATTTGCGAGGAGGGAATGGAAATTTACTTGGAACTTCCGCCATTTAAATAGATTTCTAAACAAAGATAATATTATTACATGTCAGATGGGAGTTTAAAATTTTGTTGTAAAAACTTTGTAATCCAAAAATTCATTACGTATATACTGCGCGTTTTTACTGGTTTTTCAAAAGTCTCGATGGACAGATAAAAAACTAGTTTCATAAATAGAATATTTTTCCTTTCTTAAATTGACAACTTATTTTTTATGCACTGTAAAACAATGGTTTGGTTTGTTGACAAATTGTTTTTATGCACTGTAAAACAATACAGTTTTGTTTTGTTTATTGCCAACTTTTTTTATGCACTGTAAAACAATACAGTTTGGTTTTGTTTATTGCTAACTTGTTTTTAATGCACTGTAAAACAATATAGTTTGATTTTGTTTATTGCCAACTTATATTTTATGCACTGTAAAACAATATAGTTTGGTTTAGTTTGTTGCCAACTTATTTTTTTGCATTGTTAAACAATACAGTTTGGTTTGTTGACAACTTGTTTTTTACGCACTGTTAAACAATATAGTTTGGTTTTGTTTATTGCCAACTTATTTTTTATGCACTGTAAAATAATAGTTTGGTTTGGTTTGTTCACAACTTGTTTTTTATGCACTGTAAAACAATACAGTTTGATTTTGTTTACTGCCAACTTATTTTTTATGCACTGTAAAACAATATAGTTTAGTTTTGTTTATTGCCAACTTATTTTTTATGAGCTGTAAAACAATCTAGTTTGGTTTTGTTTATTGTCAACTTCTTTTATGCAGTGTAAAAGAATGTCGTTCGGTTTTGTTTATTGCCAACTTATTTTTATGCACTGTTAAACAATACAGTTTGGTTTGGTTTGTTGACAACTTGTTTTTATGCACTGTAAAATAATATAATTTATTTTTGTTTATTGCCAACTTATTTTTTATGCACTTTAAAACAATATAGTTTGGTTTTGTTTATTGCCAACTTATTTTTTATGCACTGTAAAACAATATAGTTTGGTTTTGTTTACTTCCAACTTATTTTTATGCACTGTAAAACAATATAATTTGGTTTTGTTTATTGCCAACTTATTTTTATGCACTGTAAGACAATACAGTTTGTTTTTGTTTATTACCAACTTATTTATTATGCACTGTAAAACAATACAGTTTAGTTTTGTGTATTTCCAACGTATTTTTATGCACTGTAAAACAATATAGTTTGGTTTTGTTTGGATCTACTGTTTTGCTACAGCAGGTCTAATAAAAATGGGACCTACTGCTTAAAACTGATTCCGAGCGGCTACGAACATCCATATAATCAGAGGAATTAAACCGGCGAACTCTAGTACTGAAGAGCAACGGTCTATCGTTTGGGTTAAAACTAGATAAGTAGCTATATAGATTATTGATGTCTGGGGAAATTAGCAATTTCGTTTCAGTTGCATCAATAATAGAATAAAGTAAGTACACCAATGACAGAATTAAAAATGTGAATTTTTCGAGAGAAAGTGAAGTACGTGTTTGGTTTGCCAGATTGTATTCTTTTGTTGATAAGGGGAAAATTTTCAATAACGTTTAAAAACCTCTAGATGAGTCCATGATAATGAAATGATACGATAATTTCATGACAATGGGAGTTTTACGGAGTTTTACTGAATTGCCTAGAAGTGTAAGCTAGAGATCTAGTGATGATGTCATTAATGCCGTTAAGGTGGGTCTCTGCCATCACTATTGGATTCCACTCTCTCAAGGTTAGCTTATAGGAAAAGTAAATTCCCGATGGCCAGTTGGCATTTTAAGAAATCTTTAAAAAAAAAGTTTATCGTAGCAAAATGCGTGATAGAACATCACATTCTTTAGGATGTTATCTTTTCTATCTTTAATCTATGCATGTTAAATGTTCTAATTTGTGTAAATAAGTATACCAAACTTTCTCACATATAAATAAAAATTGTATATATTCTTCTCAGTGTTTTTTAAAAATGGTATAGATAGCATCATAGAAAATTTGCTGTTCTATCACGTGGTATAATCTGTTTAAAGAATTTTTAAAATGTGAACTGCCAGAGAAAATTTCATTTTCTCCATAGGTCAACATGGAGAGAGAAGAAACCAGCATGGCAGGTACAGACCAACCTTGCGGAAAGCGCACGAAACAGTCCATAGAAATCCATACCACCACGGTCTCTAGATTAAGGAACAGATCCTCCTTTGAACTATCCTACGCATTGTAGGATAGTTCAAAGAAGATTAACTGAAAATTGCCTATGCGCTGACAGAAGACAGTGATATCATAATGGAGTTTTTTGAACTCGAGCAGCAACGATTAATGTATTTCTATTCTTTTTTTTTTCGACGAGGTCTCATTTCATGTGTTCAGGAAGGTGGAAAAGCGAATGTGTAGGATGGTGGGACAATGGATAACTCAATTTAACAGTGTTTGAAGACATCACACTTCAACTTGATGCAAACATATCTAAGGAACAGATCCTCGTTGAACTATCCTATGCATTGTAGGATAGTTCAAAGAAGATTAACTGAAAATTGCCGATGAACTGACAGAAGACAGTGATATCATAATAGAGTTTTTTGAACTCGAGCAGCAACGATTAATGCATTTCTATTCTCTCTTTTTTTTCTACGAGGTATCATTTCATGTGCTCAAGAAGGTTGAAAAGCGAATGTGTGGGATGGTGGGACAATGGATAACTCAATTGAACAGTTTTTGAAGATATCACATTAACCTGTGACACCTACTTCAACTTGATGCGAACATATCTAAGGAACAGATCCTCCTTTGAACTATCCTACGCATTGTAGGATAGTTCAAAGAAGATTAACTGAAAATTGCCTATGCGCTGACAGAAGACAGTGATATCATAATGGAGTTTTTTGAACTCGAGCAGCAACGATTAATGTATTTCTATTCTTTTTTTTTTCGACGAGGTCTCATTTCATGTGTTCAGGAAGGTGGAAAAGCGAATGTGTAGGATGGTGGGACAATGGATAACTCAATTTAACAGTGTTTGAAGACATCACACTTCAACTTGATGCAAACATATCTAGATGAGGTCGAGTAATGAAACTGATGGGGTCGTGTATTATGAATGATGTCCTTCTAGGGCAAGACTTTCACTCACATTAATACCGTTAAGGAAAACGTACGATGTAATCCATACATATCCAAACCTTAATGGTCTCTGAAATTAGGGATGCCTAAGTCTATGAGGCATTTAGTGTGATAGGATATTAAAGCAAAACCATACAATCTGAGCTTTATTACAAACACTTCACTAGCCAAGTGAGAGAGTTCCTAAATGAGGCTTTTAGTAAGCGATAGATAGGCCGTAGAGGAGTCCCTCTTGGTCCCCAATAACCCCGAACCTTGCGAAAACTGCCTATGAAACTATGTTAAGGCTCTAGATTATGCTGACAAACCTAGAGATATTGAAAACTTAGAACAAAATATTCATGAAATAAAAAACGATCACTGTCAGAATGCCATTGCTGGCTTTCAAAAAGGACGGAAAGAACGTTTAGACTTTTTAATACACAAATACAAAGTATAGCGATGAAGAAAAATAACAGTAAGATTTAAAGTTTTTTCTGAAATAGACGATTACTGCAATATTATATTCTTATAAATAGAAAAGTTATTTGCTTTTACTTTCTTTTTAGACTTTTTGGAAATCCTATATATCAGACTTAAAGAAGTATTTATTCCAAACTACAGTTAAACTGTAAAAGAAAAGTCAGCGTCTCAAATATCAAAAATAAATTGTTTTTCGATCCAGAGAGAAAGAGTTGAATATTATATACGTTAATTATCTTTCAAATCTAATTATGACCACTGTTATATGATGTATATTATACGGCATAAAAATATTAAATTATAATTGTATAGAATTATATTTCATTGTGATGACAAAATCAGAGGAATTTAATATCTTGCTGAATTTAATTAGTTTCTGTACTTCTCTAAAAATTACTCTGCGAATAGTTTCCTGAATTTGTTTTAATGAGCTTGGAATTGTATCTTCATCCTCTTAGTGATCTGTCGCTTAAAACTTATTGTAGATAATTACACTTTTATACTTTAATAAAAGTTTGAAAATGTTTAGCAGCAAATCGTTTAAACTAGATAAAAGTAGTTTATTTTAGAATTTCAATGAATAAAATTACAGTTTTTATTGGATAAATTCGATTGAAATTTGAAACTCACCTTTATTTATTTTATAGTAGTTGAAGTACCCACTGTTGCTCCGTTAAAGGTGGGGTTAGTTATTTAAATAAAAATTTATTATTTTGACGGTGGGTGAAGAAAAATTTTATGTAAGACTCATAAAACTCTAAATGATTGGATTTTTTACAGACAGAAAATCATTTTTAATGAAAATCTTGAGCGTTAACAATGTTTTAAGTTTGTCTCGTTTTCCATCGGAAAAAGCGATGAATGTTCGCGCTTCAAAGAATGCCAAGATATTTTTCGTTTGATAGATTAAGAAATGATGGCCACACAAGAATTTACATTAATTTATGAACGGTGAACCAAAAAATAGAAATATTTGTAAAATTAATAATTTTTAAGAATTTTATAAACACAGTTAAAGTCGCTTATTGCACACACACACGTTCAGAAAAAAAACAATCGTGTCATTCGTATGAAAATTTACGATATTGTCAAATGTTTAAGGGAAATTTTTGGCCTTTTTCCGAAAACTTACGGAAAAAATTATGTGACGTACCAAATGGAAGAATTACTAAAGTGTATAGTACAATTTAAAAATCTGTATTGTAGAAATGTTTCAAAGGCGATCTTTCGAAAGAATTCGTAAAAATTGATAATAACCGTTATTTAAAAAAAGAAATGATATTTTGCGAAAGACAAACAATTGAGCTGTATGATTCATTCCATATTTTTAGTCTAACCCTTCTATAACAAAAAGGTGAAAATTTAAAATGCCACAAATCATCGCAAACTTGGTCGTGCTTACTGTATTGCCGATAGTCCTTAGAAATTAACCTTCAAAAGGTTAAAAAATTAGCACTTTGAAGTTTTTAATTAATATCGCCGTTGACTAATGAAGAAAGAAATTTTAAAATAAAAAGGATTTTTTCTGTCGTCAAGAATGTCTAGAATGCAAATTTTCATTGAGATCGGAACAATTCTGTAGACAAACTTCCTGGACATACTAACCCACAGACACCTTACATATATTGATATCTTACCCATAATACTTTATAAATACTAATATTTTCTAACTAAAAAAATTTCATTTCCTCAGTTTTTGAAAATTAGTAAATAAATATTGCAATTAACAATGGTTAACAATTAATGCATATATTTAATTATAGCATTTATTTACGATCTTTACAAAAGGTTTTTTTTAAGTCGCATTTAAGCTGACATTATACTGACAGTTTAAATGTGTTGTGACCGTTTTCAACATGAAGTGGCTTTCATTCGGGAATAACTTTAGAGGGAATTACTTTCGGATCAACTTACTTCTGTGAATCATTTTTTATCGGAAATGAAATTCACGACACATAAATCATGGACTTCTTTAACAGATCCAAAGTTGCAACATCAATTACGATGCGCAAATAAAAGTACTGGAATTGATGTGAAAACACCAAAGAGGTAGAAAAATGATGCTTTTGGAATAAGCACCTTACGTTCATTTGAATTTCATGCCTTAAATCTTCTTTTCGTGAAATTCTTTATAAAACTGTAAAAGACGCTATTCTTACTAAACATCGTGTTTCAGATATGCAACAAACATATAAACTGTTGTTAATCACACAGTAAACTCCAAAATATGGTTTTATTGATTACGTCTATCCTCAAAGACTGAAGTTAACATAATTTAATCGTAGAATGAACCACGGTAGTTTAGTCGGCAAAAGTGTCAGTCTTGTGAATTCGAATCCAAAGACCATCATATTCTCTAATGATGGTAGAGGCAGGTAAATTGGGTTTGGTTTTAATGTCCTCCAAGTTCAAATGATACTAATTGAAGTAGCAGGCCA
>CM063506.1:85132843-85142843 GCA_032207245.1 Pardosa pseudoannulata
TCGGTAACTGGGAATTTAACGTAACGAGAATTCGTTACAATATATATATATATATATATACAAATACATATATAAATACATATATATACATTAAAAGATAAAAACATCTTATAAAAATAACACTTATTCTTTAAAATATTCATTGTTATAACTATTAAGGCATTTATTTTATTGAAATCTCCGTAGCATTAGTATAAACATGATTTAAACGGAGTCACGGAATCGTCTACCTTAAACGAGAAAAATAACATTTTAAAGATATCAAGGGACCAGTTAAAGTACTGGGTTCCTTTATCTCTCTCCTCCTTTAAAGTTGAGGTATTACGTTCCTTAAAAAAGTGGCATTTCTCAATGGATGAATCGACAGAATCAACTGTTCACTAATAAATCCCTTGTTTTTCTCGGGAGAGTAATAGATCTTGGAGAAGAATTTTTGGAATAAAACGAAAGAAGAAGATCCTGAAAACTGATATAAGAGTGGATTTATTTTTTTATGGATTTACCCCCAACAAAAAGAAATAAGAAATGTGTTTTTACTCAGTTGTATGATTTATCTTGTATTCAGTATCGCTTTCCATTAAACAACTCTTATAGTATATATTCATTGTGCAATGTTAACAAAATATTATTTATAGTGTAACCCACTTAAGAAGTTTTTTAAGGAACCAAGAGATTAAAAATTCTTAAGGGGTATAACATCTTAAATGTGTAAATTTGAAAAATGTATCAGAAAAAATATTACTGTCATAATTCGTTTTTTCACTCCAAATAAATCCTCACTGCTTGTGAAGATTAATTTAATACTGGTATGGTCATCAAATGATTGCAAAATTAATTGGTTATACGATAAAATTTACTTTATTTTTAAAAATATAGCTTCTTAGCATAAAGAATATTTTATACATGTGATAAAACAACATCACGCACATTTCACAAAACAGGAACATTTAATTTCAAATCACAAAAACAATTAAACGATAGGATACAATCATCATAAACACTTAACATTGTCGTTTTCGATTTCACTTTAAAGCCAACGCGTTGTTGTACATCATTCTGTCTGTCTCTAACGGCTGTCGCGCGATCTTCTTAGCCGTTGCCACTCACAGTTTGTAAAAGTCATAGAGTTGTGTTCTGCTAATGCTGCGACTTGACATACATGAGAACATTTTTAAGGACATTTATTTCCAAAGAGAACTTTTGTGCACTAGTATTATAACAAAAGCCGCAGTAGCTCAAACAAAGTTGCCGAGCACATAACTGAAGGTTTGTGGGTTCGAGGCTCGAGCCAGCCAAAAATCTGCCGTGGTCGTTTAGGCAGCTGGAGCATGTTAAGTAAGTTAGTGAAAGCAATGTCCTCCAAATTCCCAAATGATACCTCTGGAGGTAGCAGGGCAATCATGGGGATTTTCAGCTTGATCCCTGCTTCTAAATTAGGAGGATGCACTAGGAGCATAAAGTCAATCTTTCACCGTAGCTATGTTCTTCAAAACGAAAAATGCATTCCTTTCACTTTATCCGTGTAGCCTTTTCTCACGTGCTTCGCTTGTCTAAGGGACATTCGACACAACAACTCTATATAGCAAAAATAAAATCAAGTATCTTCTGGCCTAGTTATCATAGAAACAGGCACTTTGTTTTATTTGAATTACAAAATTCTGTAGTTTTTTAAAATAAAAAACTAAAAAGTGCTTGTTTCGAGATTTATGTATCCCGGACTCCTCCCCCCCCCCTTCCTTAAGATTCTCTTCTTGTGTAGAAGGCAAAATTTATTCATTTACTTTGCCTATGCAATATTTCTCGCATTATACAAGGTCCGGCTATTAATTTCCAGGATTGATGTAACTGTAGGAGAATGAAAAACAGTAAAACGCTAATGATTGCGTATTGAAGAGCGTTTACTTGCACATGTGCAGTGCAATCGGCACCATTTTGAAGTAAGTGGTTCTCGTGGAAAGGCGCATTAAAAAGTAGCTCTTAAATTCCTATTGTCGAAATGAAAATGGAGCAAAGAATTAACATTAAATTTTGCTTCAAATTGGACAAGACAGCTGAGGAAACCTATTAAATGTTAAAACAAGTTCACGGCTAGGAAGCATTATCCCGCTCAAGAACTTTTGAATGGTTTAAACCCCTTCGGGACGAGCGGGAAAGCGTAGAAGATGATCCATACACAAGTCGGCCTCAGTCCGTAGGCACGCCGGAAACAACTGTAAACTGTAACGTCACTTTTAAAAAGCATTCCAAAAGAAGACTAAAACTTCTTTCCGAAATTTGTACAGAAGTGCATTACGGCTGATAGGGATTACTTCGAATCATATTAAATGGCTATGTGTTTAATCTTTTTTTCTTCTGAGTTATTCCATGAGTCCTGGAAATTAATAGCCGGACCTTGTATTTAAAGAAGTTCCTAGTATGATAAGCTATTTTAAACTACTTCAATCAAACTAAAAATTCTCATATACATGGGTCAAGGTCAAGGTAATTGGTTTTTACGGAGTACCTGGTATTGAAAAAAAAGCACTGCATTAACCTCCGAACGAAAAAGATCAAAAAAATAATTTAGAACAACAATTCAAAAGTATCCAAACGAGAAATTCAGCACACTCATAGACACTTCAGAATCGAAAGAGTAGAAGTACTGTAAGGTGTGGAATCGTTCACATATCACAGCTATGTGAAATACAACAAGCTGATTAATTTAAACGAATTAATCTGTACCAAAAGTATGAATACAGAACGTGGTGTTCCCAGGTGGTCACCCTCCCAAGTACTGACCGCGCTCGATGTTGCTTGACTTCGGTGATCGGACGAAATCGATATTTTCCGCATGGTATGGCAGTTGACTTACACACATGGGCGCCTTCAATGAACCAACCAAATAACTAAAATTATAAAAATAGCAATTCTCTTTAACAAACTGCTAATTTCCCAAGAGGTTTAAAAATATCACTTTGGAATGTATGAAAATTGAAAAACTTTGCTGATAACACAAAAAAAAAATTGCTAGGACTTCCCAAAGTTCCCTTGAAGAACTGTGAAATAGGAACAAAAAGTCCATCGTTAAAAAATGCAAAGAAGCTTATATATACCTAATAAGATATTATAAAACTTTACAGTTATTAAAATAAATATTTTACTTGAAGAAAGCAATGAAAGTAACGATAATAAATAGTCAAACAGATTAATCAATATCGAAGTAGGTAACCTAATTGTTCTGTAAATTTTTCTCTGACGGCATGATTTATGGGCAGATTATAAGATGTGTGAATCGGAAATATTTAAATCTGGATTCCACATGCTTCTCTAAGCAGCATTAAAAAAAAGTATCTCGTCTAGGAAATTTTTACGCCATTTCAAACCAATAAAACTAGATAATAAATACTTTGGATTTCGAATTTTTTTTATTATTTAATTTTTAATTTCTATGAAATAATTTCTCTCGCTTTCCTAATAAAATATTTTATTTTCTTCCATTTTACTTGATAAATTACCAAATATTTGTTTATGGGAATTTTTCATACAAGAAATATAGATTAATTTATAGCTGATTGCATGTTATACAAGGTCCGACTATTAATTTCCAGGACTGACGTAACTGTAGGAAAACGAAAAGCCGGAAGATGGTACTAATGATTGCATATAAAGCGATTTCAAGCAGTAGGGCAAATTCTCAAATTATGACAATTCTGGCTTTAGTTTCAAACTGAAGGGCAGTTTATTGTTTGTCTATTGGCTATTGTACACGGGAAAATGAATATGAAGGGCATTATAGTTGTTCGTGACGTTGCGACAAATTGCCTTATTGAAGAGCGTTTTCTTGCGCATGTGCAGTGCAATCGGCGCCATTCTGAAGTACGTGGTTCTCGTGGAAAGGAGCATTAAAACATAGCTCTTAAATTCCTGTAGTCAAAGTGAAAATGAAGCAAAGAATTAACATTAAATTTTGCTTCAAACTGGGCAAGACAGCTGCGGAAACCTGTGAAATGTTTAAACGAATTTACGGAGAAGCAGCATCCACTATACTCTCCAGACCTAGCACCCGCTGACTTTTTCCTGTTTCCTAAGCTGAAAAATTCGCTGAAGGGAACAAGATTTCAGGATGTCGAAGCCATCAAGAAAACTGTAACGTCACTATTGAAGAGCATTCCAAAAGAAACTTCTTTCCGAAATTTGTACAGCCGAGCACATACGTGCATTACGGCTGATGGGATCGAATCATATTAAATGACTATGTGTTTAACATTTTTTTCTTCTGAGTTATACCATGAGTCCTGGAAATTTATAGCCCGGCTTTGTAGATAAAATAGTTAATCTTCATCTTACAGTAATGTTTAAATTTTTATAAAAAAAAAACAATTCTCGCTCAATTAGAACAAATCGAAAGTTTTATTGCTACATCAGTAGCATACTGACAGCAAAACAAGTTGAATAAAGCTTTTAAAAATATAATACGCTTAACTCCTTTATGTTTTAAACACCTATAGCCTTTATCCTTAAAGTTCAGAAATGTGAAAATGTACTCTAAATATAAATTTTAGCATTTAAAACTTTTCAAAGTAGATAACGAGTCAAGCGTAAATTTTATTTTGTTTTAGTTCTATAAAGTGTATTTTTATTGTCCGTCTACTGACTGTTTAAGAACATAATGTATATAACTGTACATTTAACTGTCATTCATTCCTTTCTTGTTCAGGTTTGTCACGTGGAGGTGGGGACGTAAATTTGCCATTTAAAAAGTACACTGCAGTTTTTACAAATTAAAATTAAAGTGGGATTTTAGAAGAGCATTTCAATCATGTGTTAACCAGGTTTTTAAAAATGGACGTTTGAAATCTAACTATCTCAAATATGACAGATTCTGTAAACTTTCTAATAAGAAAGTAAAATGTATTGTAACATGCAAGTGTTAGATAGAAGAAACTAGTAATAATGACAAATGAATAACATCAGGTGATTCGACTTATTAACAATGTGAAAGTAAATATCTTAATTATAAAGTTCCGTCGGTTTAATGTTTACATAAGATTTCGTTATCATCTCTCCAAATTACCAAGATACCGTTGACGATGTTTTTGGCGACTAATTTTTGTCACCAACTTACCGATAGCTTTCGCGCTGTTTGGGGTCTGATATCTTTTAGAAAGTTCAGTACCCAAAATTTTCTTTGAACTTACAAGAGGGGGTTAAAGTTCATCAGTTCAGTCGCATTCTGAGAGTCGTTCAAAGCATATCTGAATCAAGGAGCTCTCAAGTGACAAGGTGATAGTGTGACACGCCGGTTATATCGTAATATACTGCCTTCGCCGTACGATGGTAGAATGGAAAAGCGCTGCTCTTTGGTACCGGAATTTGTGGGTTCGAATCCCGCTGAGAGCATGAATGTTCGGAATCGGCCTGAAGCAATAGGTCCCTGTCTCATTACCCTTCTTGTAGCAACATATTATACCGTAGCTCTCCAAACCAAACCAAAGTATACTGTGTTTCTATTTTAAAAGAAGATTATTCTTAAATAGTAATGCTGATCTGTATCGTCATTTATTTAAAAAATTCAATAAATGTACGTTCTGTTTTGTTTCGAAGATCTATTCCATCCATGAATACATAAGATCAGAACGATACAATTTAATCTTCGAAATGGGCTCAGGATTTCGATTTAAATAATCAAAATAATTTTTTAAAGGGAAAAATCTTTTTACTGTTTTTCTATAGCTTAAAAAAATTCAAAAGATTTATGCTCTTTTAAAAAGATTTTTTTATATCAGTACTTTAATAAAAAGGTTTTAAAAAATGAAATTCTTTACTGTTTCAAAAACATTTTCTAGCAGAGGTAATTATATTTTCTTTTACTTAGAGGAAATCGATTAAAAATTAATAACACACTTTATAAGATTCTTAATGAGTGGCTGTTGCAGTTTTTATACATTTGTTTACTTTTACGTTTTGATGATATATTTTATTGACAATTATTAAATTTTAGTATAAAGTATTCATAATGTTATATATATATATATATTTGTTTCCCTAACATGCTATTATATCTGTGCAAATGTTAAATATTATGAATTATTTCTGAATATTAGTCATATCAATCACAAACAAAAGAAATTCAATAGCTTAAATGTTTCAAATTTTAAACATATTTTTGTAATAAGCATAAATTTTAAGAGGAGCATCCAGAAAGTAAGTTCCCCACATATCCCCCTCTATATTAAACGTAATTAGCTGTGTCAATTGCGCATGTGTAAAAGATCTATGGCTTATGAATCAAATGCCAGCCGGACAGGTCCCGCCTCGTGGCAGAAGCTTGGTAGCAGTGGTCCGAAATGGAAGCTCTTATTCTTTCTGCCGTCGCCTGCGAGGTTTGGTTAAAGTTCTTGAATGCACAGAGCATTGCGCCAATTCAAACTCTGTCAGGTCTATGGGCTGAACATCATAAGTAAGCATATGATGCTTCACTGGTGTAGGTAGTTTTTCGAAGGTCTTCAAAGTGTCCATGATGAAGAGCACAGTGGGCAACCGTCCCTCATCAATGATGATCTTGTTGAGCTTGTGCGGCAGCACAAACGCTGTCCGTACGGAAAGTGATCTGCATGGTGTTCTGAGACAAGAAGGGTATTCTGCTCGTTGACTTCCTTCCACGTGGTGAAAGAGTAAACGCTGACCGTTACTGTGAAACACTGAGGAAATTGTGACGTGTCATTCAAAACAAGAAGTGTGGAATGCTTACTGCAGGTGTTGTGCTCCTCCATGACAATGCTCGTCCACATACGGCTCGACGCACAGCAGCTGTTCTGACAGACTTTGGCTCGGATTTGTTTGATTATTTACCCTACAGCCCTGCTCTTGCTCCCACCGATTTTCACGTTTTCTTGCACCTCAAGATATTCCTGTCCTCCGGTGAGCGTTTTGGCAAAGACAAAGAACTGAAGACATCTGTCACGCGCTGGAGTTCTACGACAGAGGGATACTAAAGCTGATCCCACGATACGACAAGTGTCTCAATTCTGTTGGTGGCTATGTTGAAAAATAGGTGAAACATTTCTGTACTTGTTGCCAGTAATAAATATGTTCCTAAAAGTGTGAATTCTTTTTTATTTTTAAATAGGGAAACTTACTTTCTGGGTGGCCCTCGTATATAAATTGTTCTCATTATGAACCACTACGATTAATGTTTTCGCAAAACGCAAGCCACTTTAAACCGGCTCCTATTGCTTAAATCTAAATGGATACGAACATCCATGTCGGCCGCAGGATTCGAACTTACGATTCCGGTATAGAAAGATAATGCATCTCTCCAGTTTGGCCATCATCCGGCCATAGTATAGATGTTTATTTCATAATAAAAAAAATATACAACTAATATAAAAAAGAAGTTATACAAATAGAAGATTTATACTAATATGAACTTTTTATTTAAAATATGTTCTAAGCTTTTCTAGGGAACTTTAAAATCGAAATGTTTTTCGAATTTCCCTCTTTGAATTCAGACGAAAATTCGTAATATATGTCACTTGGTGAACAATGAAATAGTCAAATACTTGTTATGACAGAAAAATGACGTTTCTTGTCGTTCCCTAAAGTACGTAACTATTGTGACGTGACAGCAACATTAAGTCAAATCACCGGATGACTGTTGACAGCACTTTTTCGAAATATTCTGTCAATCGTTCTGCCAATAAACAATAGAAATACGTAAATGAAATATTCTCTCGACGTTTTGTGGTTAAAACAAAAACATAAATGTGAGTTTTTAAGGCTTAAGAAGGACACTTGTCGTCGAAGTTATACATGTGTGTTTCCACAGAAAACTCTATTAGTTATTTGTCAACCTTCAAATAATAAATGACGTAAAGGGGAGAAAAAATGACAATTCAGAGGAGAAAAAATTCTGTTAGAAGTATGCGTCATACGATTGTGATGTCATGTTTTTTTTTATATAGGAAGTAACCAATGCATTAATAAATATTTTTTGGAAAGAACTAAAGCGAGGATCTGCGCCTGCATAAAATATTTTCTTTTTCGAAATTTGTTTTGGTTTGGAACGTAACCATCTACTGTTTTGCCACATGAAGGGTAATAAGACCAGGACTATTGCTAAAAGCCGATTCCGAACGGTTACGAAAATTCATACTAGCAGTGGGATATGAACCCATGAACTGCGGTACCAAAGAGAAGTGACCTAACCATTCTTTGGCTTCAATTTCAAGGAAGGACCAAGAAAGATTGTACTAATATTTTAGAAAAATCGATGAGTAAAACTATACTGGTAAATTAAATATATGTGTATTTTTTTAACTGATTGTATTCAAAGACACTTGTAGCTCTATCTAATAGTCAAAATGGTCTCAAACTTGGTATGGGGACTAATGACGACATGGAACGTAGAATTCCCAGAAAAAATGATATTCGTTCATAAATATAGTCGATAGAGTTTTAGCAGCTTTGTTGTAGCTTTCCAAACCGAGCATAAAACACAGGTATCAAAGTAAAAGGCAAATTTATGCTTCCGTATGCAGCAGAGTTACCTATTTAATCTAAAAAGAGGAAGACAGCTCTGAAATATATTCTCAACTTAAGTGAGCCAACTGAAGTATCTCATTCTGTGAAATATAGCCACAGATCATCGTAAGTTTGATCGGTTTTAATGTAGCAGATCAAGAAGATATATAGATTTCCTAACTATTAATGCATTCATGCACCAATTCGGGACCCTGCTGTCACTATAAGGCATTCTAGGTTTGTTGCTGGGAATGAGGGTCATCCCATATATTTAGACCACTCCATGCGGCATCATTTGAGATACTGAGGCGAGCGAACATATGAGTAATTAGAGAAAGTTGAGAGCAGGCGATAACAAGAGAAAAGAATTTGGATCCGATCCGGAAGAAAAAAGTATTAGGAAGAGAACTGAATTACCTAGCGAACTTCATGCTGAGGACTACGAAATTACTGCATTTGACAAGAACCTCGACCGCAGCTAAATAAGGGATTATTATCGATGAATGCCATGGAGGGAATAATTAAGAAGTTCAAGAAAACAAGGTCACTGACAAATCAAACAGAGTACGTAAAATTGTGTCAGAAGAGATGATAACAGATGTCACAACTACAATCCTTCACGGTTCACAGGAAAACATTGCACAGCTCCATATATACCCCTATTGGTGATGTTTAGAATTA
The DNA here is from genome assembly GCA_032207245.1 of Pardosa pseudoannulata. Lineage (NCBI taxonomy): Eukaryota > Metazoa > Arthropoda > Arachnida > Araneae > Lycosidae > Pardosa > Pardosa pseudoannulata. Next base: position 85,142,027 of record CM063506.1, read on the forward strand.
TTATTTTTTCCCCAAATCTTACTTCCTATGTCATTATTAGTTTAATACCAAACTTCATGCTGTTTCGATTACTAGATCGATGTAAATGTAGATCGAATTGTGTCATTTAAAGCAAAATAGATGCATGTACCATAAAACGGAATTTTACACGCACACACATACATCAGGTGATCAAAACGTCCAGAAAAAAACTTATTAAAGAAATTGCTTATTCAGCAACGAATTAAGATAACAATATCGTTTACATCAATCGGATGGTAATGAAGCTAGAGTTTTGGGGCATAATTTTGTTACATAAACGAAATATCGCATATTTTATGAACAAATCGTAGAATCGGGAGTTCTCTGATATTTTGTGCATCTCTTGCTTAGAAAAACGGGTGTAACGCAATTTACTTTTTCTGAAGCGTCTTTTTACCTCTTTACAAAACCGTTATGTCGGGTGATAAACAACAACTTGAGTTTTAAATTATACTTTGAAATGATGAAAAACTCCTTCTGCTGAAGATAACTGCAACTGAGGCTCACACCATGCTTCGTAAAGATTAAAAAAGGATATTTATGAGAGATATTTGTCCATTTCAGAAGAGTGCAGGCGATACTTGTCTCTTTCGATTTAAAGGTTATTGTTTATAAAAGAATTTTCCTTAGTTGAGACAGTCAATCAGTATTTTTATTTGAATGGTCTGAAACGACTTCATGAAAATGTGGGGAGAAAAAGACCAAATTGTGGGCTAAATTCTAGAGATAAATTCTTGCATCTAAACAACATTCTTTCAAACATTATTTTGTTTGTTCTTTGTCATCTTAGGAGTGT
>CM063506.1:85147843-85160343 GCA_032207245.1 Pardosa pseudoannulata
GTCCGCTGAACAGTGTGCTCCGATACTATTCTATTTGGCCCTGCATTCTATTGGGTTGTTAACCGAGCCACTGTCGGATCCGGTTTTGCTTCACCATGCTAGACAGTCTCCGACGACCTTTTTCTTTGATAGCGTGCGGACGTCCATCACCATGTTGTCTACTGCTGGTTTCACCGTCATTCATCCACTTTGCATAAGTACTAACAACTTTAGATCGCGAACAACCCACGAATCATGCAGTTTCGGAAATACTTGTTCTGAGCCTTCGATCCATTACAATCTGCCCTCTATCAAAATCGCTTAGATGCGCAGCCTTTCCCATCATACACAGAAGTCAGTTAAAGAATCATTCTTCATACTCTCCAGCAGCAGTTAAATACCACTTCCACCTGATCACGTGCCTTCCACGTCATACAGGCGATTTCATTTCAAAATGTACAGGTGGTCATAATGTTTTGGCTCTTGAGTGTATTATTAATACTCTCTGTGAAATCAATCCCTCTTTATCAATGCAATCATTTCGCATTTAAAAAATAGTTTGACTTGGCCTCTCAAAACGATAATCATTTTTTTCAATGACGAAAATACACACATCTCCCAAACACGACAATCGAAAGATTGCCTTTACACTGCTGCACTTAATGCATTCCCCATGGCTATTTCCTACTCTCAATTCCGTCACAAAAATATAAATATACATATACAGGCTTGCAATTCCGTCACTTTTCTCACTTTTAGTCACTTTTTTTACAATTGATCACTTTTAGTCACTTTTTTAACTAAATAGTCACTTTTAGTCACTTTTTTCATGATTTATCCCAGCAAAAGTCTGATGTTGAAAAAAGTAAATCTGAATTAATAAAAAAATATTTTAATAAAAGACCAAAAATGGGATGCTCTAATCTTATTTTTCTTATTAAAATGTAATTAATCATATGGTTTCCAGAATTTAGTAATTTTAAAAAGTCGTAAAGAAGTTCCTGAAATGTACATTTAATACATTAAAGTAATTTACGTCAAAGCACACATTTCTCTTTTTTCTTTTCTTCACAATTTTTGTTTAGATACTCTAATCTAGCTATGTACATATTTCAAAACCTCATTAATATATACAGAAAATTGTGATTATAAAATTAATGTATTGTATGTGTTCAAATCTAATTTATAGATTTATCTTGAATAAAAAGCAATGTTGAGTTGTGTTAAACAAAATTTTTAACCTTTTTTGTATTCGACGCTAAAATCATGTCTTAATGAATCATTTGATTTCGAGTTAAAATAAATAGAAATATCTTAATAATAGCATCTGTAATCAAGAGGAGAAAAAAATCGCTTTTTTTTTCAATGTTTAGTCACTTTTTGGTCACTTATTCCGTATTATTTGTCACTTTTCTCACCTTTTTGAAAGTACCTCAGCAGTTGCAAGCCTGCATATACAAAACTATTTGTTTCACGTCTAAATATAATATCCTTGTTATTACAACTTTTCTATTTCTCTTACCCTTTTTCTGTTTTGTTTAACTTTCGGAGACTAACGCATAGTATACTAAAACATCATATTTTTAAAAATGAAATAAGTATTTCGTCATTTGCCTAGATGGTCTCTTTCAGAAAAAGTTTAACATGTCTACCTCTAATAGCACTCCGCGGGGAATGTTCCATTCTCATCAGCAGAATAAAGATTAAAGACTCAAATTCTTCCAGTTTTTAACTGCTTAACCGATTCCTAAAATAAAAAGTTAAACCATTTGCAAACAGAATGAAACCTTTCGCAAAAAAAAACTATTCTTTAAAAAAAAGTCATCGATAATGGCTTAAAATTTAAAAATATCAACTTATTATTTTTCTTTTTAAAAGTACTTTCTTACTATTGAAACAATTCATCCATCTTCACGATGTTTATGACAAACGTAGTAAATAAAGGCGTGTTTATCACACAATGCAACGATAAGAAATTTTTTTAAGCTCACTACAGGTTATCGCTAAGAAATATTTTCAGTTTTTTTTTCTGCAATTCTTAACGCATATTTCGAAATTTCAAAACCTCCTTGCTTTGCGCCTCGTCTCAACCAAGAAATACTAATAAATCAACCTAAGGCATTTGCTATTCATTTTTTCCTTTTGCGAAATCGATTGAATCTACTGGGACAAAGATAATTAACTTATATAAGTTACATCAGACTTTTAAATCGTACTTGTTTTTCGAAGTTTAAAAAAAAGAAAAAATTCAGCTTTTAGTTAAAAATCTAGTTAAATTTGAACAAGATTATTTTTATTACTAGAAGATTGCTTTCAAATTCCAAATATTAACCAAATTCTTTCAACTGCAATCAATCTGTGACCTACAATTTTAACCTTTATAAATAAAGACTTAAATTGAATTGGTCCTAATAACGTGAAGTGAGATAAATTTCGCATTTGCACGGTCTATATTTTAGGCTGAAGTATTAAAGAAAGAAGGTGAAATGAAAAGAATTTACTGATAAAGCACTTTTGTACTAGTTCAGCCAAATCGGGATGGAATGATAACCTAATGAGTAGGGCGCTGCTCTTTGGTACTGGAGTTAGCTGGATGGAATACCGCTGCTCTTAAGGATGTTCGTTGCCGAACGATGGCCGATTGGTTAGGGTGCTGGCCTTCGGTACCGGAGTTCGTGGGTTCGTATCCCACAGTGGCATGGATGTTCATAGCCGTTCGGAATCGGCTTTAAACTGTAGGTCCCGGTCTCATTAGCTCTCGTGTGCAAAACAGTAGATCGTAGCGCTCCCAACCAACCAACCAACCTTATGGATGTTCGTAGCCGTTCGTAATCCGATTTAAGCTGTATATCTGGATTCCATTAGCCCTAGTGTGGTAAAAACTGAACCATAGTGCTCAAAGCCAACCAGTCAAACCAGTATCATCAATGTAACAAATCTATAAGTTAGCAACAAAATTCCATTAAAATATAGTTATAAACGAATGCATTACTTTGATAATATTAATTAAACAAATGCATATTAACTGCTAACCACCTCAATAATCTATACAACATTTTATTTAAAAAAAAGTCATCGATAATGGCTTAAAATTTAAAAATATCAACTTATTATTTTTCTTTTTAAAAGTACTTTCTTACTATTGAAACAATTCATCCATCTTCACGATGTTTATGACAAACGTATTAAATAAAGGCGTGTTTATCACACAATGCAACGATAAGAAATTTTTTTAAGCTCACTACAGGTTATCGCTAAGAAATATTTTCAGTTTTTTTTCTGCAATTCTTAACGCATATTTCGAAATTTCAAAACCTCCTTGCTTTGCGCCTCGTCTCAACCAAGAAATACTAATAAATCAACCTAAGGCATTTGATATTCATTTTTTCCTTTTGCGAAATCGATTGAATCTACTGGGACAAAGATAATTAACTTATATAAGTTGTATCAGACTTTTAAATCGTACTTGTTTTTCGAAGTTTAAAAAAAAAGAAAAAATTCAGCTTTTAGTTAAAAATCTAGTTAAATTTGAACAAGATTATTTTTATTACTAAAAGATTGCTTTCTAATTCCAAATATTAACCAAATTCTTTCAACTGCAATCAATCTGTGACCTACAATTTTAACCTTTATAAAGACTTAAATTGAATTGGTGCTAATAACGTGAAGTGAGATAAATTTCGCATTTGCACGGTCTATATTTTAGGCTGAAGGATTAAAGAAAGAAGGTGAAATGAAAAGAATTTACTGATAAAGCACTTTTGTACTAGTTCAGCCAAATCGGGATGGAATGATAACCTAGTGAGTAGGGTGCTATTCATTGGTACTGGAGTTAGCTGGATCGAATCCCGCTGCTCTTATGGATGTTCGTAGCCGTTCGTAATCAGATTTAAGCTGTATATCTGGATTCCATTAGCCCTATTGTGGTAAAAACTGGACCATAGTGCTCAAAGCCAACCAGTCAAACCAGTATCATCAATGTAACAAATCTATAAGTTAGCAACAAAATTCCATTAAAATATAGTTATAAACGAATGCATTACTTTGATAATATTAATTAAACAAATGTACATTAACTGCTAACCACCTCAATAATCTATACAACATTTTAAATGTTAGATAAATTTCTAGAAACTCTACCTTAAGAGCATGAATACAAAGTCTGAAGTTATCTTGAAAGAAAAGAATAATTTAATTATAGAGTAATAGCAAACTGGATTAAATATTCATTGCTAAACAAAAGACCTAAATTTATTGCAAAAAATAATGAGGGATTTTATTTACTCACATTGTTCTAACAAATAATTATAAAAACAATTGGCCTGATTATAATTTCTTAATTACCCAAAATGTTTTAGATTAGATTGCATAATATTGTTTATATGACATGCCTATGAGAAGTCAAAGAACCAATGATGTCTTGATAATGTCTTTATTCATGACTATTGCATAGTTTCACATCCAAATATCAAACATGGCTTCAAGTGGCTAGCGTTAACATTCTAACAAAGAAGCTACATTTGGCCAAGGTTCATACAGCAACCCTTTCTGAAGACGCTCTCTTTTAATTCTTACGCGCCAAGCACTTTTATATGGAGTTATTAGTGATTCATGTGCCTGCATTAAAGAGTGCACTGCGTTTTCTGCCTTTAAACCCGTGAATTATTAATTTTAAACCTGACATATATATACAAATTTAAAAAAAAAAACGTATTCATTTGCGTCAAGATAAATAACGATAAATTTTGCGTTAAGATAATTAACTTATATATAAGTTACTTCAGGCTTTTAAATCGTACTTGTTTTTCGAAGTTTTAAAAAAGAAAAAATTCAGCTTTTAGTTAAAAATCTCGATAAATTCGAACAAGATTATTTTTATTAGTAGATGATTGCTTTGACATTCCAAATAATAACAATCTTTCAACTGCAAACAATCTGTGACCTTACAATTTTAACCTTTTAAAGACTTAGAATGATTTGAAGTGAGATACATTTCTCAATTGCGCGGTTTGTAGTTTGGGCTGAAGAATTAAAGGGGAAATGAAAACAATTTTCTGATAAAGCACTTTTGTACTAGTTCAGCCAAATCGGAACGGAATGATAGTCTAGTGGGTAGGACGCTGCTCTTCGGTAATAGAGTTAGCTGGATCGAATACCGCTGGATGTTCGTAGCTTATTTGGGAAATTATGTCATGCAAATCATGAAATCCGTATTTTTTAGTACAGATGCGTAATGCAGTGATTATTTCCTATTTTCCATAATGACTACGTAACGTACAACCCCTAGCAATTGGAGGATATTTACTCGAACTTACTAAAATTTTTATAAAGCAACTTGATACATTGACAGGGAACTCGCAAAAGATCTTCCTTTAGCCTTAAGAACAGCGCTTTACGTTTGCGCTTTAGACACAACCGATAGACCGATAATCACGCTGGCGTATCCCTTGCTCTGGCAAACCATTGTGTGTTGATATTGAATTATAAGTTAACCAAAGATAGTTCGTTGAATTATGATTTTTATTTAGTATTTACTTTCTAAATACTTTTACATTTATCATCAGAGAGATAATTTCATGAGATGAAAAATTGATTTATTACGATGATCTATGAAACTAGCTTACCCATCAAAATGACGGGTATACATAGAGATAGTGTCATGAATTAACCCTTTATCTTCCAATTCACTGTAGATGTTTTACCCAGCAAAACACTCAGCAGTCACACATAACACTCCACAAATAATATTTTAAAAGACTTGAACACAACACTCACCACTCACCCTTCTAAGAGAGTAGTACAAGTCGTAGTTCTTTTTTTAGTCTTGTAGAAGTACAGTTAGTTACAGTCTAAAGTAAGTAGTTCTTTTCAATAGATATACATCATAAAAGGCTGAAAGGAAACAAATTTGGTTATGTATTTTTCTCGTTAATATAATAATTGTAAGCATAAATTAGAAAACTAAAAAATAATTTCGTAATTTGGGTCATGAAATCTGAAAGCCGTCAAATTTACGGATCCCGTAAATCTAGTGAAAATAAAACAATTTTAGAGTAAAATTTGAACGTCACTTAAATGAGAATATCACTTCAATCAATTCGGAGAATTTTTAAGTAAAATTTCTCGTCGCGCAAGGTGGAAGAACTCTATTTAAATTAATGCTATTAATAATTTTACTTTTTTTATGCTTACGTTCATATATACTATCTAATTTCGATTTTTTAGAACTAGAAGAATGGATTGCTGCTTATAAAATACTTAGATTGGCTTTTTTTTTATTTCGTGCAATATAAACAGTTCGTTTGTTTGCTTATTTAACGCACTGAAAAAAAATATATTTCTGGAATTAAAATTACGTCTATCATTTTCATTTCCTCTGTTGTAAAAATTACATCTGTTAGTTTCAAACAAAATGAACAATTTTATGTAAGCAAAAAGAAACATGTTAGAAATAATTTTCATTCTCGAGGCTAAGTTAAACGCAACAATGTTTAACCAGTTCTTGCAGAAGTTGTTAAAAAATTCATCTCTTTAGCTCAGTAATTACTGTCTTAATTGGGATGTTCATTATTTATTTTTTTGAAAGACTGAAAGAAGTATCCTGTTTTTTAATACATAATACTTGCTTGTTATTAATATCATTTGCTTAAAACGAAAATAAACTTTAACAAAACTTTTATTTAAATAATTATCAGATTGTTACTCGTTTTTCAATTATTTTTTCGAAGTCCACTTGAGTTAAGGTTTCAAAACGAACACGAGTGTTTAAACCGACTAAACTAAGTTGATATTCTAACGTACTGGAGATATGGTAGGCGAAGCCGTCAATGAAACAGGCTAGAAAACTGTTTAATCTTGACTAAATATTTTATTCAGGTGAATAAATTATGTACAGATATGTACAGGTTCAGTATATTTCTAAAGATTCTGGGATCTCGTACTGAGATAACATTCACACAATTAGGATGCGTGGGTACTGTGTACAATGTGGCTAGGGCTACTAAATCACTGGAACAGTTCGCTAATTAGTGCCGGTACGGAACGCTGACACTATCACCTCAGGACTAACGATTAGTACAGTCGGCTTTCACACCAAGGTTCAGACGCTCAGAGTGCGCATCACGCTGAAGTTCGTGAAGGAAACTCGGGATGCAAGATGATCCAAACTGAGAGCAAGGGTCACGCTCAGCGACCTACTTCTATGCACGAAGTAAAAAAAAAAATAGTAAGATAACGGGAATGGGATCCCAAAGTCGAAAGTCGACTTCTTAGCAAAGAGAGACGCTGGCGGTCTCTAAAACAAGCAAACTCCGGAAATCGCAGAGACAAGTGGACTCCTCTCGAGCTCCACACAACAGCTCCAAAAGTAACTCTCAAGAAAGAGCCTCAAAGAGAAAAAGCCCCGTCTTGGCTCCGCCACTCTTCTTTTACAGCGGTTCCGGTTCCCTCCACCCGATTCTTCTGAAACCTTCCAGAACCAGGATGATGCAATCTTGCTGTCACTTCCCGCCTGAATCAGCTGTTTCGTTTCCAGATGTGGCCGAAAATCCGTCTTTAAATCAGCCGACCCAAACAACTTAATTTCCTTTTTTCGCTACCGCTAATGGGCGCACCTGTGGCACTGTAATAATTTGCAATCATTTCCCAGAGTCTTTTCACTCAATAATCTCACAAAGTCTCAGACGCGCTCCAGCACACGGACAGTTTTCAATTAAGTCCGGGACCTAGTACACAACGTTTATTGTTAGGCACACCCGTTTCTACGTGCCGCTAACCGTAATTGTTGTAATCCTCTTTCGTTAGGGTCATGTAACAGATCGTTACAATATATACAGGATCAGTGGGTGAGAATCAAATAGGATTAGAAAAAAGGTATGAAATAATCCAAAGCAAACATTTCTTTTGAATATGATCACAATTAAGTGTGCAAGTTTGTTGGAAATAGTCTACTGTTTTGTTACACGTGGACTAATGAAACCGGGACCTACTGCTTAACGTCAATTTCAAACGGCTGCGAACATCCATGCTAGCAGTAGTATTCGAAGTCACGAATTCCGGTACTGAAGAACAACGCATTACCCATTCGACCATCGCTCGGCCAAAATTGAGGGAAAATCCAGAGTAGCATCATAAAAGCATTACATCCTTCGAGGTACTTATCATAGGCATAATATATAATTTTACCAATCCTGATTTTGTTTCCTTTTTGTTGTTAGCATTTAATGCTTGGTCAAGCGCAGACAAATTAAGTAGAGCTTGAATTGCAAAATTTGCCTGTTGGAAGGAATAGAAGCAATCAACCAAAATGAAATAGATCGTAAAGTATTTTTATTTATTCTGAAAGAGAAGTCAAAAGATAAATAATAATAATTCTTAATAGCTTAAAATTTTTGACTTTTGGTCATGTAGTGGATTTATACTGTGTTTAACATGGGTTTGGTAGTAATGGATACTGTTCTGATACAGAGTCTTATAATTTTTTTTTTTGGGGGGGGGAGGGTTTTGAGAAGTGATACCAAAATTGAAGCTATTCTCTTTAAATTCATCCATTCATGTTCTCCTAATAAGTCTCCTATGGATTATTGTGCACTTATACTTTTAAAACAAGTTCTTTGTAAGCGGCATCCCAAATCATTGGATGGATTCCAGAAGATTAGGAAGGAGGAAAAGTGGAACAAAATTAAACTTGTTGATTTAAGAAAAGCCTTGTTATCTTGGAAATCAAGATGTAATATGCTAGATCAACAAATGTACCATCAGATTGAACATATTATGAATATATTATTTGTTTACACACACCATATATATGTATGTGTATATATGTGTGTGTGTGTGTGTGTGCAGGGGCGTACTCAAGGGGGGTTAGGGGCTTAACCCCCCTTGAGTACACCATCTTGCTTACTGTATAAATCAATAAATTTTTAGCTTGTTTGTATACTAAATAATTCCCTATTTGTTGGCACGTTATTTTTTCTTATTTTTTGGTCAAATTCACTGGTTTTCTATAGAATATTGTCACGGAAGATTCGAATGATCACACCGCTTAACTTAACAGTGATGAATTTATTGAAGCTAAGTAGCAACTCGCAACTTTACAAGATCGGGAAGTTGCATACAACCAACAGGACCACCAAGAAGATGTGTGGGATCAGCGTCATCTGGGTAGTAATCCCCACGAGCGCTGGCTTTTTCTCTTGAATGGCTTGTCAGTGGAGGTCGGCTAAGTGTTAGTAAACAGAAGGAGAGAGAGAAAAGTAAAGGATAGAGTCTGTGATCCACGAACTTCATGAGATTAATGTCCGGGAGTAAATACTCACGTTCACTAGTATTTGCCTACAACTAGTGGGTATCAGCTTTTATATCCAAACAGAATATTTGAGAAATAACTAATTTACATAATAAAGAAATATCTAGAATGTTCGAGAACATAAGGCAACAATAAATAACATTTTTTAAAATTAAAAACCCACACTTTGGATCAACTGCCATGGCAAGGATTGAACCCACAAACTTCGGGTCTGGATCTCGTGCTTTGACCATTCGGCATTTTCGCTGGCCGCTGCAAAATTCTTTATCTGCAGCAATATTCACATTTATACGGTTATTATTTAGGTAGATGTTACACTATGAGTAGTTTTTTCCGGCTTAAATAAAATATTTTACCTCTTACTATAAAAAAACATGTTCTTAAACTTCAAATCAAATCAAAATTTAACTAAACAATGTTTCTAAATAAAAAGTCAAAGTTGTCTAGCTGTCTAAATTAGAGAATTACATACTCGAATTTCTTTTAGTAGTTTCATAAAATTATGAACTCCCCCCCCCTTGAAAAAATTCTGCGTACGCCACTGTATGTGTGTGTAATAGACATTTTTACCCATTACAAATGTAAAATGAAGATTCATATTGACCTGGGAATGTGTGAGTTCATTATAGCAGTAATTCAAAAGGGCGTCTCTGGGCGAAACATAACATTATATAGGTGTGTGAGTCTGCCAATCAGTGTTGTAATGGTTAATCATGAGATGACGCGAAAGAAGCGAAACTAATTATATAAAGACTTATATAAGGAGGGCTGGAGCAATCAACAATTATAATATTAATATAGTGTATGCAAAGTGGTCAATTTTCCAGACTAAGACAGAAAGAACGAAAGGTTTTTACTGTAAAATTATCAATTATAGGATAGAATCGTCCGAAATTTATTTTAAAATATAATTACCATATAAATATTATTTAAAACATAATTTATATATATATATATATATATATATGTGTGTGTGTGTGTGTGTGTGTGTGTGTGTGTGTGTGTGTGTGTAATGATATTTTTCCTTTAAAAATTATCCAACGTTATTATGTCCGTCTTAAAATAATTTCCTGGCTATTCTATCCTTTTCTGGCAACCGTGGTGAATATCTTTATTTTTCTTACCAGTCTGGCAACTTTGAACCACCAAACTTCTTGTTGGATAAGTGCTTTAAATAATTCGTGATTCTTAACCTGTGTTCTCTAGTGACTGGCAAATAAAACTTTTGATTGGTTGGCCCATAGAACTATAAAATCGAGATGTACGTGTTTTTCGGACAGAAGTTCGTGTAAGAAGCTGCCTCAATAACCTCTGTTCATTTTTATACTAAATGTCCTTTGTTTCTACTTTCAACGATGTTTTAACACGACTGCATCGCATTCAAGATGGGTACAGATGCATTACAGACGCCGTGTTTTTTTTCCGCCAAATTTGGCGATTTTATGAAGCGATGAGTGGGTTGGTGTGTTTGCCCTGACTTTGGTGGTGGGGTATGGCAGCTCTAATGTGTTCTTGCACCCCATTGGTGAGCGTGACTTCTGACGTCAGTATCCGGCATTATTCGAGAAATCTGCATCTTAGCTGTTCTTTTGGTTTACAGTCACCTAGGTCAGGTTGTATTTTTTTTTTTCTTATTCTTTTCTGGGATTTAGTACTTTAATGGTGGGTGTAGTTATTTCGGTTCTTACCTTTTTTTTAAATTGTTAAAAAGTATCAGGTGAGGTATGAGGTGGGTTTTGCATTTCATTTTAAACTTCAAACATGTGAGAACAACAGTATTCCGAATCTGAGGGTCTTTTTTTTTTTTTTTTTTCAATAAAGAATTATTTGAAAGTTTTTTTTTAAGGTAGGTAGGAGTGTTGAAGAATATTTGTGTCACTACCCTTTCCAATTTTCATCTGTTATTAAATTAATTTTGCATTTCTTTATTACAAGGGGGGTTGAGGGGGTACCCCCCTCACATGTTAGATTTTTTATGTTAGTGCTTATTAAAATGCTATATATTGTGTTTATTCGGTTGATATATATCATAAATATTACTAATCTGTTAATTTTTTAAATAACGTAAAAAATGATAATTATTATGCTAATTTTCTTTTAATAATGTTTTAAATTGTTAATATGATTTTTTCTTTTAAAGTTTAGTTTTGTTAATGTTGTGTTTCAAATATGCCATGTGACCGCCTTTTTATTATTATTATTTTTTCAGAAAACACGTATCGGCGCCATGTCTTTCTACTTGGCGATTTTTCAAAACATGCGTTTATCCGTTGGTCGCCAAAAAAACATAGCGGACGGGACCGGCGTCTATAATGCATCTGTTCCTCAAGATGGACTCTCTTCCCCTTGTGAAGGAACAAATTACCCATTACACACACACACACACACACATATATATATATATATATATATATATATATATATATATATATACATATATGTAATATATATATATATATATATATATATATATATATTTATACATATATGCAAAAATCCTTGCAAAGATGTTTGACAACCATCTATAGAGTTAGTTCTTAATTGTAAGTTCTTTGTTATTGCGTGTTTAACAATATAAATATTTTTTCCAACAATACAATGAACCTTAAATCTGTATTAGTATTATTGTCTTAATTCAGCTATAGGCCATTTTTCTGGTTATAGTATGGTCTTTTTACAATTCTGTAATTTTTTAATTTTAAAGGATATTAAAGCTTGCAGAGGTATATTTGAAGTTACCCTAGGGCTTGCAAAAATGCCGGACCTGATAACAGTATATAATTAAAAATTGGGGGAATTGTTTTAAAGATTACCCTCTCCTTTCAAATTTTAAAAAAATGTTCTAAGAAAGCATAAAAACTCTATAAACAACTTTTTAACTGTCTCAAAATGGATACTAGATGTTAATAGGTTAAACGTACACAGAGGTGGCTCGTGGTTTATTTAAATGGAAGTTTACAAAACAAAATTCAAAATTTAAATAAACAAGTACGACGTAAAAAAATGTAATATTTCATTTCTTACTAATATATGTTAAATAATACCGACTTACTTACAATTTTTAATCAAACAAATTAATAGCGTTTTGCTTGAATTTGGACTTTTTTGTTATTATTATTTATTTACTGGCATATAGCCCGTCATATGACGGGATCAGTAAAAGTTTTAGTTTTCCAGAATTGTAAAGTACCCTGTGAGGCAGGTAAAAAAAAAA
>CM063506.1:85165343-85525343 GCA_032207245.1 Pardosa pseudoannulata
CATTATATAGGAACACTGATATTTTTTAAAATGCAACACTTATATGATTCTTATGACATGAAAAATTGATGCAAGATATGTATAATTTAAGCTTTAGAAAAAAATCGATACAGTAACCTCAAAGTAACCACTTTGAGGCCCTATTTTTTTCTTTTTCCTTCCTACTTTTTTTTTCTATTTTAATCCGAACCAACGCGGCAAAAATAAAGTTTGTGAACCGCTGAGATAGGTCTCATAATTATTTGTTACGTTTGTTCTTACACATAACAGTTTAGAAATTATTAATTGTTTAGTAACATATCGTCCTCACAGCGTATAAGAAAAAACTTTTTCGAAATCGATTTCAATATATGAAATCTGCATCGATTTTTCTCTAAAGCTTAAATTATACATATTTTCCATCAATTTTTCATGACATTAGAATCATATAAGTGTTGCACTTTAAAAAATATCAGTGCTCCTATATAACGTTTTATGTGAACTAAAATAAAATAATAAAGAAATGCAGTTACTTCATATTTTTCGTTTCAAGAAAGAAAGATACCGATATTTGAAATAGATATTTGCTTAGAATTTATGAATAAAAATGTATCAACAGCGTTTCGGTAAATTCCAATTCTTTATATACGGTAACTTCATCAAAGACATGAAGTGCGTTCAGCAGAGTAAATATAAAAATCGGAAATAAATAAACTCAAAACTATGTTTGTTTTAAAGATATTTGGAGAAACTGTGATTAAAAAAATTAAGTTGCAAAGTGAATTTATTTGTTTTGCTTTCAAATGAATCAAAAGAATCAATTTTATGTAAATCTATTCACACCAAATTTCTCACTTCAAAAGAAAATTAACCTTTGGAGAAAGAAAAAAATCGTAGGTGTAAAATTAGAAATGGTGATATACCTTTTGAAAAAATACATTTTTGGAGTTTGGAGGGGGGTTTATTTCTCATATTTAATTGCCAAAATGCAATTTTTGTAAACCATTCAGAAAGTTATTTAGGAATTATACATACTTCTTGCTGTGGTGTAGTACATTGCTGTTGTTATTTCAAAGCCATTAATAAACCCAAGTTTACTTTATATCGTCTATAATTATAGTAAAATGCCACTGATATATATTACAACATTCAAGTATAGAACAAAAGACAAGGAAATATTCTAAAAAAAAATATTTAAAAAATTAAAAGAAGCACTCCACGTGCTACGCCTGAAAAAAAAAATTGCCAATGTCCAAGAGAACGCTGCATTCTTTTCCTTCCTTCTTTCTACTCAGGCAACCTTAAATTTTTTCCATTATCCTGTACTGATGCGTTCGTTGTTTCATTGTCCTTTGCACAATGCGTCCTTTCCCGGCTCTGCCCAGAAGGACCGGGACTCCAAGGATGGTCCTGAATCGCCTCCTGGAGACCAATCACAACTCTCCAAAACTTGGTGAAGTTTAAGTGCAATCGTTTTCACACCACACGCTTCCTGGAGTCGCGAAAAAAACTTGGGCATTCAACCCACAACGTGTGAGTGCGGCGAGCAAATCAGTTTCGCAAACCTTATGTCAAACATAGCTGCACTCTCACACTTCTATTTATGTATAGTATCTCATACCTTCAAGGTGGTAGGGCAACTGGTGTCGCGAGCTCGGCTGTTTTTGGTTTTCCGAGGTTGGCAACGCGGAAAGAGATGGAATGGGAAAAAAATAAAATGGAGGTTGTTGTCGATGTCGAATGTATTATTTTTCAATACTAAAAAGCTCTCCCAAAGACTATTTTTTAGAAAATAGAACAACTAGATTGCCTGGGCGAGCCCTTTAATCCAGAGATTTCTAAGAATAAGCAGAAAATAAAACTGTTCAAAGAAGAAAGAGGGGATAGGGAGATGGATTCGTAAGTTCATAATTCATAGAAAAAAAAAAGAGGAGAAAGCTTGAGAGACAACACAAATATTTTTGTGACCAGAGATGAAGTAAGTAGTTTTCTCATTCTGGGGCGATTTAAAAGGTCACCAGAGAACCATCAGAATTGCAGGGATTCGTCCAATCAAATTACAAGTATTTTCGATGTTAGAAATAGGTACGAAATATGATGTATGGCAAGATTTTAATTATTTGAAAGCTTCTTTCTTACATTTTTATATAATTCTATAAATTTTTGGGAAGATTTTTTTCATTTTTTTTAAGAAAACAAAAGAGAAAATTTAAACCCATATCTGGCTTTTGTGTATGCAGAAAACGATTTTTTTTAATATTAAAATATTGGTGCCATAGAAATTAGAAAATGGCAATTTCTGAGAGGGGGAAACAGACTTGCTGAAATGCGGTTTTGGTGATATCTTTCTTAATTTTTACAATATGGTCTTAGACTTATTTAATTAATTGCCCCATAATATTGGCTACAAATTTATAATATAAAAATATTGATATTTTTCGTGCATGCGCCATACAAGAGTATTTAAGTGCTGATATTTCGCCAACAACTTTTTTTAATTTAATTTGCACCATTATGCAGACCTAAAGTTAGAAAGGGGGAGATCATCAGGTTTAATCTTTATTAAATACATGTATATATTTGTGTGTATGTGTGTGTTTTATACTTTCAAAGTAAAGTGAACTATGTTCAGTTTTTATAAAACAGGTTTTACATATTTGTGTATGATTTATTCTCCTCTATCCTGTGATAAAAGTACTACCTACATTTACTAAAATTAAAGAGGTTTAGAGAAATGGAAAAGGCACCATGAACCATCATAGATTCGTCGTAAAGACCGTCATTTGGATTACTAATTTCTACTATTGCCTCGGTAGCTTTGTCGGAAAAAGCGTCGATCTCATAACCAAAAGGTTGTGAGTTCGAGGACAAATATACACCGTGTTCATAGATAACGGTTGGGGTACGTAAAATAGGTTCGTGATCAAAATGTCCTCCAAGTTCAAAAGATACCTCTGGGGGCAACAGGGCATGCCTGGGGAGTCTTCCGATTGATCGCTGCATCTAAATTACAAGGAGCCAACATGGGCAATGTTACTCCCATCCATAACATTCCTTAACGTACACGTGCTCCTCGGGTGCTGAAAAATGAGTAACAGCTTCTCACTCGTGTTTGCCATAAAAATATCTGTTTGTATCACCAGCTCCATTAGAAAAAAAAATTCTACTATTTTTCGTATGTTTACAGGCACTATGTCTTCTCTATTATCTTAAAGACGTTTACAAAGATTTACAGCAAAAACGGCCAAATTCAAATAATTCTGTTTTTAAAAAATCTCTAAATTCTCCAGTGAAATTTATGACATAGTGCCTTTACTTTCGATATATATATTCATTTAACCATTATATATCAAATTCTTTTACTTAAGTTTTAGAATCTGCTTTTAGTTTTTATTATTTATACGATTTTATATATGTAATATATAGTACATATATACGTCTGTATATCAGTATATGTAATATATAGTACATATATACGTCTGTATATCAGTATATGTAATATATAGTACATATATACGTCTGTATATCAGTATATGTAATATATAGTACATATATACGTCTGTATATCAGTATATGTAATATATAGTACATATATACGTCTGTATATAAGTATATATAATATATAGTATATATATACTAGGACCTGCACGCCTCGATTAAGAACAAATCCCATCCTGACCGCCTCCTCAAATATCTTTTTCCATATCATATACTTGGATGTGGTCAGCGTGATGGGCTAAAACCCTGAGGAGTCGCGGTCAAGCCTGGCAGACATGCTAAACATCTACCTGTAAACACAGACAACTTTCAGGTTAGATCTGTGGGTTTAGATGCCCTCTCGCTAGGCAGGTAAAAGAGGAGCAAAAATATCCCTTTCCTGCGGATGATCAAAATGGAGAGAATTCTCCACGAACGCCTGACACCCGGCAGGCTAGACGGCTCGTTGAAAGGTATTAAACAAAGTGAACTAAATCAGGCGTCTCTATACAAATTGACCAAAACTCAAATAGATCATGAGTATTTTTCATTTATTCGGAAAAAGACTTTAAATTATACAAAAAATTATGCATATATTATTTTAAAGGATATTTCTGTTTGCAAACTGTTAAAACTAGTAAGTTTTTGTTTTATATATGTTTTACTCCGTCTTTGCTTTCTCTTGATATACACTAAGGCAGTGGTGCGCAAACTGTGGGTACCGCCGAACTCAAAGAAATTTGACAAAAAAATATAAGGCTTTTCTCGGACAAATAACAGGAACCAGTAAAATAGTGAGATAAAATAATGATTTTAAAAATATAAGTTTTTTTTCACTACCCGGTGGCGACAAATGTTTAAGGAAAAAAAATAGGGAGTCACAAATGAAAATAGTTTGCGCCACACTAAACTAAGGAACAAAAAAGGAAAGAAAACCGTATACCTTGGAATTTTCTTTCTCTCTTTCAGCAATCACCAACTTTATCTTTCCAAGTGTAAATCCTTGAACAAATTTTAGTGGGTAATATCCCCCGTCATGAGATCGACGCCTCTGCCGATTGAGCTATCACGGCTCATGATGTAGTGTAATATTCCACGTCATTAGCCACGCTAGCTCAGTCGGCAAAGGCGTTGATTTCATACCCGGAGGGTTGCAGGATCGAGCCGGAAATAGATCCACCGTGTTCATTAATGGCGGTTAATCTCGTAAAATAGGCTCGTCGTTGCAATGTTCTCCAAGTTTCCAAAAGACACCTTTTAAGGGTACCAGTCCAATCCTAGGCTTGTCCTTACATCTAAATTACATGGACCCACTTTGTTTATGTTGTCCTAGGGAGTAATGTTGGTAACCTATATGGTAGTCTCATAATTAAATGGTCAACCAAATCAGCGAAGTTGTATGGTAATAATTTAACAGGCAATTACCGCGTTATTCAGGAGAAAAATTCATAATTGTGCCAAATTTTCAGAACAAGAATCCAGCAGTTAGAAAAATTATAATTTTAATAGTACTTCAAATATTGCAAAATTAAAGCCTTTAACGGTATCCCAAAAATATTAATTTTAAAATGGAAAACAAAAAATGTTTCAATGGGCATAGTACTAATAAAGTTAAATATCAACAAATTAGCGGTTGAAATGTTCCTTAGCAAGATGAAAAGTTTTGGGCATTTTAAATAGGACACTGGGCTTTTTGCGACCACATCTGAATGTTTAGAATGCAAGTTAAAGACTACATTTGAAAAATCGATTCGTAACATGTGCAAAAATTTAAAGAAAAATTAGAAAAATTGTCTAAAAAAAAAACTGTTTCAAAAACAGTGCAGCGACATGCAGGTGTGCAGCTTTTTCTACCATTATTGTAGCTTTATACGAAAGTAAAAAATATAATTTTCTTCCCCACTACCACAAAAAAAATAGTCTATATAAAATGAGTATGGATCGAGCCCCAAGTACTAATACACCAAATGGTCTTTCATAATTTAAAAGTCCCTCCCCCGCCTTAAGAGACAATAAAATAAAGTTAAATACAATCTAAAATCCCCCATTGAATTTCAGTCTTTTAATACCCAAAGTAATTTAAATTATTCTTATAATTATATTTTCCCTGGTCTTTCTTTTCTCCTTAAATTTTTTCCCTTCCTCTTAATTTAACAGATAGATGAATCGATTTTCAGAAATTAAATGGGATAATAAATGCACTGTTTGACATATGGTAGTTTTTCTTCATAAACTGAAGTATGTCCAGATACTAAAAAAATTATTACTCAGGAGAATATATATATTTTCCTTGAGACACTTTGACACCCCTATATACTACATATATATAGCATAATATATAGATAGCTTCTTTATCTTAAATATTTTATTTGATGCATAATTCATCATGGTGCCCAAAATGAATTTTTCATTCTTGGAGATCTTTTCTTGCACTTACAAAGAATAAAAAAAAAATTAACTGGAAAGTTACAGTATATATATTTCTATGCTTTTTTTTCTTTTAAATTCTGTAAAAGTATTAACAGTATGTTAAATTAACCGCAACCACGTAAAAAATACACTTTTAATCTATTATTTTTAATATTTAGTGCTTTAATGTTTGAAACAATTTTGTTTGAAAAGCTTTTTCACCCACCAGTGTGATATAAAAACTCTTAAGTAATCGAATAAACATTCCAGAATTTTTAAATGATTATCGTAGAGCGTACCATCCATACTTACTGAAGTATTTTGAATGCCCTTAACTTTTTGAATGATCCTATTCAGCCTTTAAATTTCATGCAATAAATATTTCTTGAAAAAAAAAACAATTTTTTAATTATGCGGGGTAACTTGCCTATTAAGCATTTGCCTATATAATGCAACAGAATTTGACCATTTTATTAATGGAGCACCATATAGGTACGGCCCTTGAGACAATACAAAGTGGACCCTTGTAATTTAGAAACAGACCAAGCAGAATTCTCTCAGACTTTACCTACCATATTCAGAGTTATCGTTTGGGAACTTTTGAGATCTCTAACCTATTTTACGTATACCAGCCATTAATGAACACGGTTGATCTGTGGCCGGTTCGCCCCTCGATTCCCAAACCCTCCGGTTAATGAGATCGACGCTGTTGCCAACTGAGCTACCGCAGCTATCCTCATGAAAAATTATCATTTAACAATGAATGTTCATCACGAAGTTTGTAGCATTCATATATACTAAAACTAGTAGTTTTTGAAAGTTTACAAGACTAATATTCCTGGATTTTCATTTGTTACACAGACATTAAAAGTGAGCGGTAATTCTAATTCATGCGGTCGGCAAATGTGCAGTTCCACTCATCCGCCACTTACAGCGCTAGGTTAACACAAATGAAGATTCGTCGGGAAAACATCTTTTGAACTCAGTTAAACAATTTCAGAGGGTAAAGCATGTAACCAGGGCTTGAATTTCTATAGCAACTGGAGAGGTTTACATACAGACTGTAATGTTTCGTCAGCATGTCGCAGAATGGTGTTGAAAGTTTGCAGATGATTCAGAAATGGTCACCGACGACTGCTGGGACATTATTGGCCAGTCTCCCTACAGCCCGGACCTTGGCTCACCTCGCTTCCGATTACCAACGTTGATGTGGAGATATGTTTGATCTCTCGAGGTTCTGTCCTATTTAGTAAGATACGTTAATTTTTTTATATATTTTTTCATTTATTTTAGCTTGAGTAACCGATAAGCTTCAATTTTATATTTAATTTGTTGAGAATTTCAAATTTTTTAGAAAGTAAAAACAATTTATAAAGTTAACGTTTTGATAAGGTATTTTCTTTAATTCAGATAAATTTAGGTTCCGTTTTAGAAATGTGTGCTTAAATTATATGTAGAAAGATACAGTATAATGTTTACTTCATTTTGAACTAGTCCCAATGAATTTAGTTAAACATCGGGAAAGATATCAGAATTCTAAAATTTTGAACTTTTTTCTGCTTGGAAATTCATGCTGTGGTCTAGCCATCTTGTATTTGGATACCGAAGCCTCCAGTTATTTCTACCGTTGTTAAGGAAGCATAAATAGGGACATAGTCCTCGTGTGTTATTTCTTCGCTGGCTGTCTTGGTGTTGTATCAAAAGGCAACATTGCGTCATCGTCTTGGTGGATTATCATTTTGTTCCAGCTCAGAACATGCAAGGGCAGGATTTTAAAAGGTGGGAATATTCAAACTCATCCCACGAAGTAACAAATGTCTAATTGATATGGAAACTATGCCGAAAAATAATCTCTTGTACGTACTACAGCTGGTTGTATTTGTGGTATAAAACAAAATGCATACGTTTCACTGCAGGCCATATAACCTTACTTTTTGATCACCCCTCGAATACAGCAAACTGTTAATAAATAACCATAAATGCAAGGGAAAAAATGTTTCTATTTTAACTTTATATAAAGGAAGACAACTTGAAAAATCAATAAGCTTGGTTTGGAATACTTCCGTCAAAATCACAACATGAGGAAAATTAGACCTGGACCTTTCGATTAAAGCCGATTTCGAACAGATTCTGAACATCCATTCCAGCAATAGTTTGAATAAGCAGACATCGATTTCAAAAGACGCGCCCTGCCTAATCGACCACTGTCCGGATCAAATATACCTGAAATTATGCATAGACAGTTTTGTAATTACGCAGTCTTTAAATTATTGATAACTTAAGTTTTCTATTAATAAAATAAAAAAAAAATCTTTTAAGCTGATAGTTTTATTCTAGTACAAAACTTATAATATACTTCGCTTGAAAAGCGTTTCCTTCTCACAAAATATTTGAATATTTTACAAATTTACATATCTCTAACACTTTTTTCCATCTCTAAGTTTACTATCTATAAATACCAGCTGAACCTCGTCATAACGAATTTCAAAACGTTGATTTGGTTTGGAGCACAACTCTCTATTGTTTTGCTCCCCAAGGATAGATAGAGACCAGGGCCTACTACATTGCTTTTGTTTAACCCTTTGAGTGCCAAGAAGCGCGATCATGCTCTTCAATACACTGGCCGAAAATGCGAGAAACGCGATCGCGCTCCTGACTCACGCATGAACTCATACGATCTCTATTTCATACTTGTCGATTCGTTATTATTTTTATATTCCTCACGCGTATTTAAAAGAAATAGTATTATGGTATACATTGCATCTTTGTTGAGAACAGTCCAGTTTCCGAACTGGAACACGAACATTATATTTCTAGGTAGTTCTTGCAAATTGTGTAATTTGTTTATTTGCGAGAAAATATTGTAAGTTATTTTTATTTATATTTTCATTCTTGTATAAAAAAAACTTTCTAGGCATTTTAAAAATATCGTTATGACTTCGACCAGAAGAGAATTCGGCAATGATGACGAATTACTAGAATATGTAGAAAGCATTGCGGATGACGATGACTACATTGAATCGAAACACGAAAACCAAAATATGGAAGTTTCAGAAGATGAAAGCGACAACAGCGACTTTATGAATCCAAGGCGAGAAAGATCGCGTATAATTAGTAACATTTCGGAAAATAATGAATCGAGTGACAGTGAAATTGGCGACGCCGACATTTCTAGTTCGGAAATAGAGGTAAATAAAAACACGGCCTTTCATAAAAAGTCTGGACCAAAACATGCACCACCTTCAGACTCCAAACCAATTGAGTATTTCAATTTAAGCAGCGTGGCACTTTTGGCTAATTCTCTAAAAAACATGTTGGCATTCAAAAGGTTAATGATGTTTGTGGGTACTGCTTCGTTTTTTAGTTCTTTATTTTCATTTCACATTAAAAACTTCTACTCAAATTCTACTCAAAACAAAAAGAATAAAATTCTTTTTCAGATGAAAATACTACTGAAGGTATTAAAAATTCTCTTTGTGCGTATACATCACTAAAAAACGAGCCAAATACGAATTTTATTACAAAATTGTAAGTGCGTGTTACATTTCAGATCCAATTTGTCAACTTACCTAAACACGTAATCGATTTTATAAGTAACCATATTTGGCTAAATCGGCCCTTTTGTCGTCTCACAATATCGTTAAGCGATCCTTTCTAGTGCATTTGAGAACATTTGGTGACATACTTTCCCTATATTACAATCATTCCTACATATTTCTGACTTAGTATTTTATTAAATTAACTATTTGTATATTTGAAAAAAATTTTTTTTTAATCTTGTTCTTCATTAATCGGAAAGAGAGAGTATAAATAAGTATCTTATAAGTACAATAAATAAAAATCTATTCGAGAACAAAGCTCGGAAACATGGTTTTCCAAACCGAGGAAATTAATAAATTTCTGCTTAAATATATATATGTAGTTAAAATTTTTAAAAAATTACTATCCCTGTCCTTTGGTCGATCATATAAACTGTTTGTCTTCATATAAACTCTTTGCTCAAGGCGATATATCATAAAGCCAATTCCATGCTCCAGAGAAATTATAAATAATGTGGTTTCTGCCAAAACTAGAAAATAAGCCTGAAGCGGGTCTTCGAAAATGACCTACTCTAGACTTATATAAAGTATTTTATAGACAAAGGATTTGTAAAATACATTAATCCTCATCTGATAGAAAGCTCCATGAATTTCTAATCAGTTGCCAACACCCTGGTTATGAAAAATCCTTTCACAAAACCCTTCAATTCTAAGATGAGGGAAAAAAAGATCAGCTCTTCCCACCATTTTGAAATAAGATTAACGATGTTGAGAAAGTTTTATTTTGTTCTTCGTATGAATTAAAGACAATGTGGTCTTCCTTTGAAAAACTCGTAGTTTACCACCGAGAAATTTGCTCATAGTTGACATAACTCGAAGAAAACTTGATTACATTAAAATTCGTAATTACTACGCTAAATTAGTATAGCAGAGTGTAGTTTAACGGTGATTTCAAAACTTGATAGAAATAAATTATCTTTGAAAGCGGTCGTTATAATAATGCTTGCGTTTCATATAAAGCTTTTGAAATTTTTCTGACCATAATCCTATTCTCCCATAGAGCTTGATTTTTGGAAACACTTTAAAATAAAATAACTATTTGAATATGGACTTAAAATCTATTCAATAATACGTACCTTGTGATACTAATTTTTCTTTAAAATCTATATCTGATATTCCAAAATTTCAGCTGATTTTACTTCATACCATACTTAAACAAAATACTTCAAAACACTTTAACCCATAAAAACACCATCTTTTACTACAAAAAAAAAATTTTTTTTTAATTATCGTATCTGTACATAATACGGTTAGTACTTTTTGTGCGCGACATGATTTGCCTGTAAGTAACGCTAGTATCACATTTTCATAGATAACGCTTCTGATTATCAAGTCTATTTTACTTTAGTTTACTTCATAGATAATATGGATCCGTAGTACATATGTACTTCAGGACCAACAAATTATTTATATGATTGCAATTAAAGATAGGTGTAAGATGGATGTTATCCTATCATTGAATTTAAGATAAGCACCTTTACCTTTACGCCTCTCAAACATTAAGCAATTTAAAATGCCAAATTCCAAATAATAATTTAATTGAGAAAAGAAAACATTTGTCTGCAATAGATCCCTGCTTACTGTGAGGTTTTGGGAACAGAGATGGCAGACTGTTTGGCAAAGAGTGATTGGGCTTTGCAGACATAGCTGCCTGTTGAACATATAGTAAAGAGAATAATTTAAACTACAATAAAAGATTTGGGATCTAGTGTTTGCAGAGAATCTAAGAGATAGGGGCTGAAGTTCCTTGTTGGACACTTGCCTTCCTCAGTATTTGTCTACGGAAGAGCCTACTTTCAAATCCTTACAAAGGATGACTATTTGCAAAATCATCATTACTGTATTAGATTGGCAAACTCTTTGTCCTTTGTGTGGAGCTGATAAGGTAATTTGTGTTCATGTGCCTTCGTGACAATGCTGTTTCTGCACATCATGGTTTTAGTTATTTTTATGTGTCTAAAATACATTAGCAGGGATGTTGCGCCCCTTCAAGCATTTCGTAGCAGTTTTCGGAACAGCAAAACTTAAAATTTGTATCAGGAGAAAGCATTTTCGGAGCAGCCAAAATGTTGATTTGGAGCAGGAGAAAGAATTTTTGGAGCAGTAAAAATGTTGATTTGGAGCAGGATATGTTTTTGTAGCAGTTAAAGTAGCAATTTCAAAAATAAACTTCAGTTTTTGAGGAGTCTGTCAAATAATTTAGAATGATCCGTTGATAGCATTTGGAACAGCCAAATATTCAATAATTGCTGGTATGGTTTGTTGGTTTTTGTATATGCAATATACATATATTTGTGTGTAATTGATTAGTATAATCCTGTAAAATACTATAACAAAGTATTAACAGTAATATCCAAACTGGAGAATCAGTAGTAAGCTTCTTTATTACAGCTTCAGAAAAAAATTATTAACAAGAAAGCGTTCTTTACAGCATGATGCTTAGAGATTTGTTACACATGATTACAAGCAATATCAGTAGGATATTTACTTTCCATTCACAAAATCACGTGAAATAGCACTAAAAAAATGACCGGAGAGCAGAGGAAAGCCATCTTTTTTCTTTCAATGTAATGTAAAAGCTATATCAAGTGTTTTTTTTGGTCAAGATCAGAAAGAATGTGCTTAGTCGTAAGGATGATTTGATCTTTCAAAGTGTTGGGTGAGTTCTGAACATGGATTAGTTCACAGAGGAGAATAATTCACAAGGTGGTAAGATGCAGATGAACATCACTACTGCATGACAAAAGATAGTACTTACAGATGAAGATACAAATGCCCTTTAAAGTTTAAGAGGTGTACATATAGAGGATAAAATGAACAGCAAAAAAAATAGATGAAGTTTTGTGCATTGCAGCTTTAAAAGTTATTTTGATATGAGTTTCGTCTCTCCATTTATTGTAAAACAATTGTACCTAAAAACCACCATTCCAAGTAAAAAAATTTTAAATTTTACTTGGAAAATAAAAAATTTTACATGAACACCTTCAGCAAGAAGGAGATGCATAAGACTTCGCCCCTGACGTTCTTTCAAGAATAGGTTACCCAGGGTGGTCCCAAAAATTGCCCTCCAATATTCCCTCATTTATAAATTATTTTTGTAAATTAACTGCATTTAAACTACTTTATTCAAAATTAACTAAATATAATTAAAAATTGAAAAAAAAATTAGGCAAAATGAAGCTTTCAATGCTGATATAAGTAATTTTAGGCATCTAATTACAACTGTTACATTAAATAATTAGCTATTCAAATATTTAAAAAGTTATTAAAATTATTCATCTTATTTTTCTCTTATTTTAATTTCGCTATTTTTTTTAATTAGTCAATATCCTTTTATATCCTTAACGAGATCCTATACTAGCTTTGCATATCACCCCAGTATGCATTAACCCCTTGAGGACCAGCACATAAATGCTATACGAGTCGACCGTTGTGAAAACCGTTGCCGTTTACGCCCTCTAGTAATTGAATCTAGCATTTAAAAAATAAAATAAAATTTTCAATTCTCCTATTACGCATACGCGACGCTGGTCTCTCAATATCAACCGTAGATCATCGCGTGGAGGTGACACTGGACAGAGTGAAATCGCTGCGTCGCGTATACGAGACGTTGGTCGCGAACGGGTTAAGACTGGGCGATGTAACGATATATCGTGAAATATCGATAAAGTGTACTCCATCGCGACACTGATTTCCAAGCTTTGAGTTCAGATCAAGATGTGAACGAACACCTATATATCTAAACCTTTTATATAAACGCCAAACTATGGATAAAGCGTTGCTCTTCGGTACCGGGATTCGCAGGTTCGAATCCCATTATTGTTACGGATATTCGTAGTCATTCGAATCGGCTTTAAGCAGAAGGTCAAGTCTCATTAGCCCTTGTATAACAAACAGTAGACCGTAGCACTCCAACCAACCAATATTTGAACATAATCTGTTCGATTTTGCAAGATTGTGAGAGGGACATGCGGTATATCGTGATCGGCAATTTTTCTATATCGCGAAATCGTTATTTCGTTAAGGACGAAATAACGAAGAATCCTGATAAACATTGGAAATAAATAAAAGAGAGAGGCACGGAAAGTAGGAAAACCTCGACGATTCACAAATACGGAACTTCAACTGAGAGCGGCTGGGTGGGGGTCTGCGTCAAGATATTCTTGTGACACGTTTGTACGCAACTGTAATGAAAACTCCGTGTTCGACCAGGGCAGCAAATTCTTGTGACATGTTTGTGCAGGCTCGTTTCGAACCAATATTTTTCCGGTGGTAAAGCGCAGAAAATTGTAAATTGTCTTTACAAAAAATAAATGAATAAAATAAATTTAAAAAATAAAATAAATCTGAATATTCTCGATTGGTGAATTTCCATTTTTTCCTGATCTACCATTTTTAATAGGCTGCTAACATTGCGTTATAAGAGCAATCGGCAATCGAGAAGAGTATTGGTCTCCCAGAAGATGAAAATCTTTCTAATTTCGAAAAATTTACAAATAGCAAGAAAATCTTTGAAAAAGCAGAAATTTCTAAAAGAATCGTAAATTTCCACGGACGCACTAAAATTTGCGGAAAAAAAAAGAACAGAAATCGGCTGTAGAAATCAAGAAGCAGGACTCTACCAAAAAGCGTAAAATTTCTATCTCTGTACATGCTATAAACATATTTCTATTCGTTAGGCACAATTTTAATTTTTAATTCGATTTTCTTTTGTCAATCTTGAGTCTGTAGTACGAAAGAGTAGCAGCATGTCTGAAGGATGAAATTCTTTCTTCTTGTTTCATGTACTTTTACCTGACAAAGTATGAAAAATATGACATATTCACTCCCAAAGTCTAGTATTCAGTGACGTTCGGCGGGAAAAATTTGTCTTAAGTATAACTAACGTAATTACTAAACGTGCGAAAACTGCAAAAAAAAAATTGTAAAATGGCGCAGTTTCGGCGCAATATCTGCTAAAATACCGTTTTTGGAGCAGATATCGGAAATTGGCGCAATTGGCGCAGCCGCAACATCCCTGTATTAGGCTGCCAAGAAATAGACAAATGGTGTTATAACAGTCTGACCTAAAGGGGAAAATACACTCTTATAGATAGTCTCTTTTTGTTCATTCTATTATGCCCTAATGAAAAATATATTTGCTTAGTGTTGATTTAAGATCTTACAAGCATTTTCACATTTTTTCAGGCTAAAATGTTGAAAAGTAAAATTTAAACTTTCATTAGTATTTAAAAATAATCTTATTGAAACAGTTTTATCAACTGCTAGAATAATACCCGACTGATGTTGCCATGCTTCTTCACAACAATAATAAAAATATAGAAATTTTTAAATCTATATTTCTATTAATTTAGCAAAGATCTCAGCATATACAATTTTAGAAAAGTATTTGATTAATTTTACCCCACATATATACTAAACAGCGGCATTAAAATATGTGAAAAAAATTTTTTACTGTTATTTCATAGATTTTATTTTAAAAAACATGCATTTCAGTACATTACAATGAGTGATTTGATTTTTTTTTTCTTTATAAGTACATGTTTTCAGAACTATTAATTTCTTTTGAACATTTTAAAACTTTACTTGTTCCCAATAATTCAAATATTTTTGCTGGTCCTGAAGAATTTGAATTACTGAGAATTGACTGAAGTTATCTTAGCTTTCTCAATGCACACAAATGAATTCCAGAATATTTTGTGAAAATTCTTTTAGATGGTGCTTACTCAGGGTTCATTCTAGGCAAGGTTCAGGGTGCGTGGGGCAGGGGGGGGGCTCTGTCTCATTGCTCTTTGATCCTAGCTATGCAATCCAACACAGAAAAAAGAATACAGTGTGACTTTATTGAAATACAATGCATCTTTTGGAGATAAAGTGAAAAAAAAAAGGTATAGTGCTTTTTTTCAAGTCCGAATACTATATTTAGAGGCTGTACCCTCCTTTTTTTTTTTTTTGCCTTATAGAACTCTGCACTTTTTTAGGTCTGGAATGAACCCTGTGCTTACAAAATATTACAGTCCACATTTCAAAGAACTGTTTAAAACAACAAATGAAATAGACAAAACAAAGTCATTGCCAGATATTTTTAATGATTTCTTATGAAAACTAAATCATCTGTGGCACGAGAGCACAAAGTCATACATCTCACTATAAGTTCCATTATTGCACAAAGCTTTCAACAAATGACTTTCTTCATGCATTTTGGCTTATTTTGTGCTATACACACTCATTCACCTATTTGCAACTCTGACCACAGACTAATGAGCTTCCTCTTCAAAAAAGAGAAAGCTACACACATACAAAATATCTGAAAAGATGCAAAACACACTGACAGTATTTTGCGTCATGGAAAACAACATGCACAGACAATCAAATGAATTAAAAGTGTAAATATAAATGAAACACATTATCACAAATCAAAGTCGTTCTGAAAAATAACAATACACAAAATAACATGTATAAAACTTTCAATGATTGCAACTTCTTTGATTTTCCTGCAACACAGTGAAATATGAATCTATGTACAATTTTATGAAGTATTACATGATCAAGCATATTTTTAACATCTGTGCAAATATTGTATAATCAACTACTCACTTTAACTCAGGCCTAGACCTTTTTCAAAAAATAGATTTTCATGATTTATTCACTAACATGCTTGATCTTCAACAGAATTTAAGAAGACTAAAACAGACTATTTAACTAATTACAGCAATGTATACACTTTAACAAAATATACTTTCAACATTACCTGATTTAAAAAATTAGTCTAGCATATTATATGCCTAAGAACTTTTTTTTCTTAATTTACCATAAAAATATCGCTTATGAAAGACTTTTAACAAACTGCTTAAAATTCTATGCATGAGAGCTTTAACGATTTCTTAAACATTTGTTAGGAGCATGTTTAAATTTCAAAAGTTAAGAGCAGCAATTATCAATAATGCTTCTGTTTTACAGCACAAAAAGGCTACAAAATGAAATCAGAAATGAAAAATGATTAACTATACTAAAGCAATGATTCAAAACTGGTAAAACAAATTAAAAAAATGAAATGCTTACATTACAAACAAATGAAATTTGAACATTCAATCAAAACTAAAAATGCTCTTAATGTGCTATCACAATAACTATTATCAAACAAAACAGTAAAATGTAAAGTTTAAAAATAAGAAAGAAAAAAACAGGGAGACTAGAAAAATGCATGTAAAAGAGCTTTTGATAAAATTAATTTTTCTTTGATAAATTTACAAAAAGAGCTCAAGAGTAAAACCCATATTAGAGCAATGTACATAATTACAATATTGGAATTAAAATTACAAAATACTGCTATCAAATGAAGCATTTAAGAATATATATATAACATAGAAAATTACAACCAATAGGAACAGAAAAAAAATTTAAATGTAAATTTAAGCAATTTTTGAAAAGTCTATTTTCTAAATTTTAAATAACAAAAAAATTATTACTTGATGCTGCACATATTGTAACCAAAAATGAAATATTGCTCAAATTCATAAGCATTCTACATTAACTAAAAACAAACTTTAAAACAAAAACTTTAAATTTTTTTTTAAAAATGACAACCACCTCCAATAAATTTATACAAATGAATAAATAATTCATTAAAAGGTAAATTTAAAAATTTAGGAAAAATGAGGGAATCCCTAAAGCATTCCTCCATATAAAAATAAATGAAATATTTGTCCACAGAACAAGATTCATTATTTATTAAGTATATCCAAAATACCAAGAACAATAATCACTGATCAGCCCGGATTGGATATCGCTTATTTTTAAATAACAGAGGGTATATTACTACATTAGGACAATGTCCACTAAAACTTTCCACAAACTCCATAGTAAAAGCTAAATGATTAGGCTAAAAGTCAAAAAGACACTAAAAGAGCCCATTAGGTACCTTTAGATTATAATGGTAATGTCTTCACTACACAGGCAAAAAATGTCATTAAAATATGGACATAAAAATTACAACTTTTAATTAACATTATTAAAATACAGAAACTAATTTAAAAATATCTTGAATAAAATGAAGTGAAACATTAACTATGTCAAATAAACTTAAAACAAAATTACTTCTTAGATGAGCAAGCAAAAACCTTTGGTTTGGCTAACATTAGAAATAAACACTCAAATAATGCTTTTGTGAAATATGTACAAAACAAAATATAAACTAATCTAAAAAAATATGTTAAAAAATCAATTTTAAAAAAGCCAAATTAGTAAAATATATAGTAATTTATGCTAAAAAAGGAAGGGAGACAACTTACATATTGTTATGGATAAGAGGGGGAACTGAAAAACTAAAAATTAAGATATAAAATTTTGAATGTAATGCAGCAATGAATGATTTAGAGAAAGTTAAATCTCTCATTAAGCATAATTAACAATACTTTTAAAGAAGAAGTTCAACCTTTTACCACCATTTTTAACTCTTCAGTTCCTAATACTGCCTTCACTTCAATCAACAAAAAGTGACCCGATAAGTAAAAATTTAACTTACTTCTAAAATGAAAAAAGAAATCACAAAATATCTCCCAAAAGTAGTTACTTTTAAGTTTGTCAAAAATATTAAGATATACCATCTGAATTTGAGCTAAAGAGGTGGTTGTAAAGTGCTTTAGATATATTAGAAATAACTTTCATATGCTCACTAAGTAAAACACTAACAAATTTAAATTTTATAACAAGATGCTTCAACCAGAATGCACAGTAGCATAATTAAAGAAAATATTAGTCTATAACTATCTGAACTAATGAAGGCAAACTATTATTATTATTATCAACAAAGATTTTCACAACACTTTGAACCTGGGCATCTAAACAATTTGGCAGCTTATGAAGACTGTGAGTATGAAACAAGGTCATTCACATTTATATTGGTGAAATCGACCGGGTCATCCATATCAGTAATATATTCCGTTAGGAAATCCTCCACTTCTGCATACTGGGACCCTACCCTGTTAAAGACACAAACCACAGAGATTAATCACATACTTATTTACTTAACCTCCGTGACTTGTGTTTCAAAATAAGTGCATTCTGGCTGAGTGTTACTGAGATTAAGTTCAAAAGCATAAGAAATTATTCTAAAATGCAAAAAGCTTTTCCAGCAGTTTCTCTTTTACAAATATAACAGGGCTGCCATACCACATACCTAACATAAGTAATAATCCCAATTGGATATATCAGGGAAGAGAATATTGACCTGAACATGACTGACAATTATTTTTTTAATTGAAAAAGTATTAAACATTTAAAAAATCCTCCTTCAAAATAAATTAAAAAATCCCAAATTCAAAGTAATTTTTTATGGTAAAATCATATACATGCCAGGATACTAAACCACAACGAACCCAAAACTTTTATTAATATAACTTATGATCAAGAGGACAGACAAGTGGTTCAGTTTTTAATAACACAGCTATCAAAATGGGGATATTTTATTAATCTTAAAAAAAGGGGGGAGATTAATAATAAACCCTTATACACACCCAAATTGTTTGAACAAAATGAAGTTTATTAACTGAATACCACATCACATTTTTAAATAATTGCATGGATTTAAGTTTGATTAAACTTTTATGTTTAGTTTTTCTTAGTTTAACCAAATTTGAAAACTTTAAAAAAATTAATTAACTTTTGCCCAATACACTAAAACATCAGCATTGTGCAATTTAAATTATCTAATCTTTTAATGGATAATATTTAAAATATTATTCTAATTGCAAACAAATTCTTTTAAAATATATGCAACTAAATGTAAAGAGTAGGAAACTTCAGAATTCACATTTCACACAACTATTCAGTATATTTACACAAAAACTGAAAAATACTCAAAGTACTAAAATGAAATCTAAAGTTTCCAGTTCTACTATACTATACTAATTAAGTCAGTAAAGTTTTTTTTTTCTTTTAAACATTTTTTTTTGGTTCATTGTAGAATAAAGAATAAGATTACTAACTTTAAAAGATTCAACAATATATTTAATAATTCACCTCTTATAATTAAACAATTTACAAAGACAACATTAGTAATATGTCAATATTTAAAACCCAGAGTCAGTAATGGCAGCCCACAAACGTAGCACAAGAAGTTGTTCTTAAAAATATATTTTTTAATAATTATAAAGAAGTGACTACTACAATGTATGAATGTGAGCATTTCATTTATAAAGAAGTAACCACAAAGTTAGAGATCATAGCTCTATTATAGAACACAAAATTTCTTTTAAATGTTTTAACCAAGCATAGAATCATATAAAAAATTCTAAATTAAATGCAACTTCAGAAGATAGAACAAATGAAAACCGACTCAGAGAGAATGCACTTATTAACTTTAACACAAGTATAGAAGGTTTAAATAAAATATTAAAAAAAATCATTTGATATCTCCCGAAAAGTTTTAAAATAAATTCAACAATCTAAAATGAATTAAGAAAAAAACTCTAAAGAAGAAAATATAAAACTAATACCAACAAACTGATACATTGAAATTTTTTCTTTCAGTTTTACAGTAAACTCAATTTTTTTCCTTTCTGATAATATAAAAGAGAAACATCAATCAAACTTTTCAATGAAAACTTTTCAAACATTACAGATTTTCAATAAATAAATAGCAAAATGTTGACTCAATAAAATTTTTGAAAAATGAACATGGTGGCCACAAAATGCAGGGGGGGGGATAATACCCTGATATTTTCCTACTAATTTTCACAAAATTTCCTGACATATCAGAGTCAAGCAACATTTCTTGGAAATGAGCTAAATTTCGATTCAGCAAAGGCTGCATCTCTTAGGTTAGTCATTTTCTTATATCTATATAAGTAAAAACTGTACTTTTAGGTATAAGGTGGCCCATTTTTTCCACCTAGATATCTCTAATGATGTCGAAGGCTTGTTCCTTTTCCACATGCGTTTATTAAAGTTGCAATTTCTCACCCAATAAATCTAAATCTGCATAATTTTCCTAAATAAGTGTATATATGAATGTAGCAACTGAATGATCTTACCTTAAAAGAAAATAACATTCTTTAAAACTGTTCAATATAAAACTACTTTTTTTTTAATTTGAAATAGTTGAAATTTTATTATTTTCATAGTGTTTAATGCCCTTTTGGTGATTAAAAAATGTTTTCCAAATCTAATAATTGGAAAAATTTATGGTTTTTAAGAAATTTTGAAAAGTACCCTAATATTTTCCAGAATCAAAGTATTTTGACAATTCTGATTTTTCCTGATGTATGGCCACCCTCATGAAGAATGATACTTATATTTATTATGCTCTCTTACCAAATGTTATATTACATCATGAAGAAAACTAATTTCTATTTTCTAAACACAAACATTAGGCAATAAATGGAATTTCCTTACTTATGCTTTTAAATTAGGAAAAAAATATGTGCGTATCTAAAAAATCGTTTACACTGAATCTTTAAAAGAGCATGTGAATTTTGATTTCTTTGGTATAAACAGAAAGACAGCAAAGCTTAACAAATCAATGAGTAACATTTATACGATATGAAGCTGTCTTGTTTTTTCCAGTTGAATAAGAGCATTACAACAATTACACTACCATTACTACAATAGATATATATATATATATAAAATATCAACACAAATTTATATCTTGGTTAATATTTTAAAAACATGCATCAAATGGAAAAACAAGTACACCTATGCTAGGAATGATACAAATTACAATTACACCACCTTCAAAAAAATTTATAATATAGAGAACACAGATTACTTTATTAAACAAGAAGCTATCATCTTTGATAAACTATTTTTCATGATTTAGTAAAGCAGTATTTTTTCTTTTTTATATAAATAATAGCACTATAATCTCCAAACTTGACAAAAAAAATCAAATTCTTATTTACATATTTACTGTCAATATATTGCAGATATTTTTCACTCTTTAAACAGTAATCATGCAAACAGTAATAATTAGCAAATAAAATCGACAGTTAATATTAAAGCAGTCAAAATATTTGCTTTTTTTTTCAATATTTTTTAAATTATTAACAAGTAAGCAATTTAATGAAAATGTGTTTGTAAGATAAAAAATATACTCCATTAAAATAAATACATTTAAGTAGTAAATGTAAGTTGTATGTTTGATTCAGAAGTATTGGAATTTTTGAGCAATGGGCATTAAGTATCTTGCAATACTTAAAAGTAGTCATCCTTTAATAAATTGAAGTTATTTTATAATTACTTTTCTCTTTATCACACAAACATACTTTATGAAAAAAGTAGTGTTTTATAATCTATGATTTCTCAATACATTTAAAAGGTATACTGAGATAAAAAGCATACATGATCAAAATTTAGTAATTTCTGATAAATAGGTTAACTATTTCTATTTCTGAATATTTCCAGTAAACACTTTTAAAAATATATATCACATGATTTTTCTACCATATTACTAATATCAGATAATATATTTTGATGTTGGACCCATTTTTACTTCATAATGTAGAATATACAAAGGTATCAAACTGAAGCTCATGAGTGCAGAAAGGTCGTTTATCATTTGAAAAAGCTCAATTGCCTTCTTAGCAAATAGTAATGTTTTTAAGCTGAAATATGGTTTAAATTAAATATGAAAGTTTTCAGCAACTAAATCAAAAAATGATACTATGTATCTTAAATTATAACAACACTATTTCAATATCTGACTATTAACTACTTTCAAAGAACAAAACTAAATATAAAAATCATTCAATTTCTGAAGTATCAATTAAAACCTATAAAATTTTAGCCTTATACATAATTAGTATCACATGGAAGTACTAAGCATAAGCACAAATGCTAAATCAATTTTCTACTAGTCTCAAACACCAACAGGCTTCTAAGTTGTGATAAGAGGTGCAGAATATGTCTGAATGGATGAAGAAGGTTCAGGGGAAATTCAAGCAGTTGTGAGGACATTTTCAATTAGGTTTATTTATATATATATATATATATATATATATATATATATATATATATATATATATATATATATATATATATATATATATATATATATATATATATA
Source organism: Pardosa pseudoannulata (assembly GCA_032207245.1). Taxonomy (NCBI): domain Eukaryota; kingdom Metazoa; phylum Arthropoda; class Arachnida; order Araneae; family Lycosidae; genus Pardosa; species Pardosa pseudoannulata. The sequence goes on from CM063506.1 coordinate 85,187,874, forward strand.
TATATATATATATATATATATATATATATATATATATATATATATATAATAAAAATCCTACACATTCAGTTGTTATCAGTAACAAACATATATTCTGGCTAGCAACTTTATGCACCCCTCCCCCTTTTATTATTTGGAAAGAAGAAAATTTTCAATTGTTTTCATCATCTTATTTTACTGAAATCAATTTTTTAAAAAAAGCTACATGTGGAAAATGACAGTTTCACTCTTATCTTGCATTCCTACTTTTATTACATAAACTGGGGAAAGAAAGCTGAATACAGATTCTCTTCTTCCTAATGGAAGTAACTAGATGTTGTTGAGCTAATATAAAAACTGTTAAAGAATAATGACAAGCATGTATCAAAGGTTTCACAAAGGCAACCCTAACAGCAACATCCAGTTCAACACATTTTTCAATAAAGGCTTCATAGAATGGAATGGATATCCTATACACAACTTCTTAAAGAATCCTCAGACAGGCATTTCTATGGTGAAAAATATCACTTAATGCAGTTTTCTTCAGCAACTCATCTCAAAGTAATATAATATTTAAGGTAGCTGACAAGTCCCCAAATACAGGAAGGCTGCAATTTTTTTGTGATAACCAATATAATAATAAATAATAAGTCTTAAGGAGAGTACTTAATTCTAAATTTTTTTCTAAAAGTTGATTCAACTAGAATCAAAATATGGGGACATTTTCAAAGAAATTTGGGGCAAAATAAATTATGTTCTGAAGAAAAATAAGACTTAGAAACATGTTCTGCACCTCCATAAGAACTTTGAAATGGAAAAAAATCTTCCATAAAAAGCAGTATATTGCACAAATTTTGCTACAAACAAGCACAAAAAGCATCTCCAGCTAAATATATATATATATTCATCTAAATATACTTCCAACTCTAGAAGTTTGATGATTTCCATTAACAGTGCATAAAATAAAAATATTTTTTTAATTCAGTTTATAAAACAATATATCATATGTTTTTATATTTCTCTGTTAAGATAACATGAATAGTGATAAAATGTATATAACTCTTGTATACCACCGTACAGCCAGTCTAAATGAAGTTTTTTTAAAAATATTAATAGTTTTGTTAATATTCCCTCCTACATTTACAGAATCAGTTTCTCCCCTTTATTGATGTGAACTATTTGTAGTGTATTTTAAAAGCTAATAAATCCATAAAAGTGAAGGATGTGAGAATGCAACAAGATAAAACTTTACAAAATTAAAATTGAGTGAGTAATGCAATTTAGAAAAATACAATTCTAGTAAAATGTGAGAGAAAATGTATGTATTAATATTCCAATCTACAATTTCTAAGTGTTTCTAAAAAAATTCTGATATGTAATTTGTATTTAAAAAAATGAAAAAGAGTAATTTATGCAAATGAGCAATATAAAGCTTATGCTACATGTCAACTAGTATTATAATATTAATAACAATTTTATTTATAAATACAATGGTACCATGACTTATGAGTACCTCAATATACAAGTGTTTAGAGTTATGAGCCACACAAATATATACTAACAATTTTACCCTTTGGACTCCAAATTAATTTTCCCCATTTCCAGTAATCTGGTACAAATTAATGTTTTAGTTAAATTTATTTCAAATCTAGCAATTTTACTTGGGATAAACAAGTATGAACCATGATTCTTAAATTTAAAAACTGCATCAAACCAGACTCAATGTTATACTTTCTGCAAGAGAAAGAAGATGCCAAGACCAACTCAACATTTTAGACTGCAAAGAGTTAAACTTTAACTGCTGCTGTGTGCTGTTTCACATATTTCCCTCTGTGTTTCCTCCTAAATTTTCACCCTGTAAATTGTAACTGATTCATTCATATCTTCCTGCAACAGACTGTCAATGTCACTTGCAAAGCAGCAAAATAGTTAAAAATTAATTGAAATGAACAACTTGAGATTATTTTAACTCACAAAACCCATTCACAGTATTAAAGATTCAGTAGGAGAAAAAAGGACAAAGAACTTTCATAATGTACTAGCAAAGATATTATTTTCTACAAACATAAAAATTTTTTTGGAAAACTTTACCCAGAAATTATCTTTACATAAAGAACTTGAAACCACTTCTGTGAGAAATCTACTTTTGATTTTCCAAATTATTTAATTAAATAAATACAAAGTTTATTTCAGCAATAATCATACACATCTAACCAAATGATAAAAGAAACTTTGATATGAAAATTAAACTTAGTATTGCCTCAGATAGGAATTCTATGAGTAAATTGTACTATTTGCAGTGTTCTAGGATAGCAACAATCAAAACTCTCTCTTGAAGCTTGCCATGTAAATAACTTTTTTTTTTCTCCCCAAAACACATATTTTGCAAATCTGCAATGCACTGATACAAAGGATTAAACTCTAAGTCAAGGAACCACTGTACATCATAAAGAAATCAGTGATCTAATTACAGGAATATCCAAACATTTAAATTCCTAATCAGAAGTGTCCATATATAATTTATAACATGTGTCACATACTACAGTTAGTATTAAATCATTTAAGTAACAACAGCTCTCTTTATAATTGAAAAGAAAATAGTTACACTGTAATGCATAACAAGAACTAAGGAATCTAAAGGCAACATATACAGAACTACAATGAGTTTTGCTATTTAGTTTTTAACCACACTTATAAAAAGATAACTTAAAGTTTATACATTCCATTTTAGAATGAAGGCTTCTTTAAAAAAAATTTAAAAATTAGTATTTTTTTAATTTAGAACAATAGACAATTACATCACACAATCAGTAAACAAAGTCTTGTAAAATGTACATATGCACATTAGTATCACCTGCATCACTTTATACATCTAAACAGTACAGCTACAACCCAATTCCAATATTAAAATCTAATGCTTAAAATCTATCACTGAGACAAGTATTCAGTGGAAGGGGATTCAAAGCAGAAATAATATCAAACATTAATCAGAACAAATAAGGGTTTCCACAGGACACAAGAATAAGCAAAATGAATATTGCTTTTTTTTTTAACACTCAATAAAAACTATTTCAATAAATGGTATCAAACACACATAAATTATGTAAAAACCTCCTAACAAGAGACAAACATAATATAACAAACATAGTTTATAAAGAAAATAGCAAAATCAGATCAAGTCAATAAGATAAACATTTAAAAATGATCAGAGAATACTAGATGGTTAGAACAGATTTCAAACCATCTGATACACATCCAATTAGAGACAACAGTAGACATTTCTTAATACATCATCAACACATTACTCACAGATATGTCTTTTTTCAAAAGAAAATTCTTTTATTGAGTTTATCTCGGCAATTTATGATATTGAGCAATAAACAAAAAAATTTCAATCACAAAACTTCATAAAACTCTAATTCATTATTTTTAACTCTCCCTAAACTTTGCAAGATAAATTTCCAGTAGAATAAAGTTAACCACCATTTTCTAAAATTGCAGTGAGTGACACTGACATTATGTGCAGTTAAAACTTCTTTTTCTAAAGTAAAACTTAAAAACTAGCAATTTAAATTCATGTAATCAGGTAATTATAGAACATAATTTTTTTTTACGTAAAATACTTAACAAATAAACATCATTAAACACTTTTTTTCTATAAAACATAGATTGAAAAATACAGCCAAATTTTAATAAACATCCATTTATATAATGAAGTCAAATTTCATCAAAAAATTGTTCGAAAGAATCACAGCATAATACTGTATTCTTGTACTTTCTCAGATGATTCAGAACATGTTATACTGATCATTCTCTGATAAATCATAATTAATAATAAGATATAATTTGATTTCAATCAATAAAGATAAGCTGGCAGCAACGTCAAGCATGTTTGTAGGAACTAAAAATTTGCCATATTTTTAAAGTGCCATAAAGTAAAAACAAGTCGTAAAAATTTTATATCCCAATTAAACTTTCATAAAACTAATTTTGATGACTTAAATGGATTATAAAAGGCACTTGAGATTCACAAAGTCTAATATGTCAAGGAGAACCAGCAAGTGCACTTACTGCATATCAGTTGAATTTTGGGGATCATGATACCCTGGATCAGGTGACTGCAGGACGGACTGGGGTGTACCAGGGTAGCTGTCAAAGCCATATCCACTCCAACTAAAAAGAAAATCCCAAAAATTTCAAACGAAAGTTAACTCTAATTATAATGATACTTCACATATAGCTAAGCCTGTTATAACAGATAAAATGACTATTTTTAATCAAAGTCTTTTTTTAAATAAGAAGAAAAGTAATTCATTTGATCTTGTATGAAATTTACAAATTTTAAAGATAAAGAAAAGAGAGAGAAAAAAAAAGAAACGGGAAATCAGGAGTAACCATCGTCAACTTTCTCATACTCATAGAAAAGTAACTACTTTTATCAATCATGTTATTGTTCTTTTACATATGAACCCAGTCACTTAAATAATATCTGTCTTTTAGCTAGGCTAACATGTTATTTTATGAACTCAGATAACAACATTGTAAACCAGACAATAACCACAACAAGCCATTCAGTAGCCAAAAGTAATCCCAAAAATAGATAGAAAACTACAAATTATGCTATAATGTATGTAGTCAAAAAAATTTTTCTCCAAGTTAAAACGTGCTCAGGTTACCATGTTCCCATACAGACAGATTGACACACACACACACAGACATAATTTCAAAAATAGTATTTTGGGACTCAAGGAGGTCTAAAACATGAAGATCAATCAAACTATCAAGGTTGAATTCTCAAACAATTACAATACTTTCCCTATATTATGCATAAAATAAAAACATTGGTTTTATAATTTTAAGTTCCCTCAATCTAACAATTTATCACCATTTATTAAACCTCTTGATTAGTGTTAGGTATTTTAATAGATTACATTTTAAATACTTACATCCTATCCTATCAAAGTTTAACCACATTCTGAATTTCATTTAAAACAATTTAACATTTAACAATTGAGATGTATGAAAAAGTATTCAGACAAAATATCAAATCTGCAATTGGCCAAGCAACAAATTACAGAAAATGGTTCGGACTATGTCTTTCTTGAAGAGAAAATGCAGGAAGACCATGAGATGATTAATTTTAAAAAAAAATTAATTTGTTAAATGGCATACATGAAAATGATCCATATGATGGAAAACATAATTGAATGACAATTTTTAACCAATCATTTCATCAGTCATTAGAATTTAGAAAAAGAATTAAATTTAAATAGAATTATACACATATATATATTAGTTTATATATAGAGAGATAAATAGATATAATAGATATCTCTCTTCTAGTGTATCTATATACATATATTAGTTTTATTTAATCACTAAATAGCACAAGTCTGATACAATGATAATGATAATGTAATGTAATGACAATGATAATGTAATCTAAATCTAAATTATCTTATGATAAACTGAAGATTTAAAATTATGCTTACCAAAACATTACCAGTAAGATTTAATAACATTATCATAATACCAGTGAATGGTATAATAGCAACATTACATTCCTACCATTAATTTAATTTTTACATATATTGAAAGTTTTACACAAATATTCTTACATACCTACCAACATATCAATTTTGAAAATTTTATCAAATGCATACACTAAAAATGTGATATGAATATTTAGAGAGTAATTTTGCATGCTTATATAAGTATTAAGACAAAATATTTAAATTATTTAAGCCTATAGTTGCAAAAAAAGAAAAAAAAACTTATAATTAGAAATATTTTTCTTCTAAATTTCCATGTACAAATAGCAAATATACACAAGTTACATAAAAAAAGAACAAAAATTAAATTTTATATTAAAAAATGATATTTTCAAGCAAATTATTGAATAAAACAGAAGTGCCTAATTTTTTCGTAGTTACATAAGAGGAGAGGGTGTCTTTTCCCCAAACTATAGTAAGATTTTCTAACAAAACAAAATGTTACAAAATTTTGATGCAGTAAAAAAGCTTAAATTACATGTAAATACTTTTATACTCTTTAAGTGTTTTCCTCCTCCTGGAAAGATGGAAAGTTAATTTTATTGGAGTTAATTTACACACACCAAGTTTTATTTAACAAGAGTTCTATGCTATAAAAATAAACAGGTCTGAGTATCACTTAAATTTTAAATATAATTATCAAAACACACAAGTAATGGACAGAAATCAAATGACTGAAAAATCTAGATTAGTGAAACAATGCATCTGGAATATATTATTAAAATACATCATAACACATGTTGGCAAGTATACTATAAATAGCTCTTTAACAATGACAAAACATCTAAAATCAAAATCTAACTAACTAAAATAGTTCATTATAAAAACTAGCACATAAAAAATATATTCACACTAGGTTTTAAAATAACCATAATGTAGAAGTCTTGTTAACTCTTAAACTGGCAAAAGAAAATGTAGTATCAATAAAATTTCTCAAAACAAGCATTCAAATTATTACGAATTTAGTTCCAGTATACGGGGGGAAAAAAGATCTGTGAAGGGAACCCTTTACAAAACATTTTTCCTAGAATTTTACGTATAAATTTTGGAGGAATTCTCTATTATGTATTTTATGGTGGCCACAAAATCCAGAGGAAAATTTCTAATATTTCCCCAAATTCCCAGACATATACTCAGTTGCACATTACTTAGAAATGTGCTAAATTTGATCTTGCAGAAGCTGCATACCTTAAGCAGTGGGGGTGTCAATTTTTATATTTATAATTTACAGAATATAATTTTAGGTATATACTGGCAGCTTTTATAAGTCATGTGTTTATAAATTATCAGCTCTGCATGCTGAAGTTGTAGGTTATATTACACTTCTACCTGCCAGACATTTGACCAATGAAACAGTTTTGTTTTGGATCGCTATAGTCTACTATTTTTGCACTACCAACACTATTGACTGAAATCTTATACTTAAAGCTGATTCCAAACTGCTATAAACATTCATGGCGTAGGCATGGCATAAGCAAAATTTGAACCCACAGAATCTGATACCAAATATCAATTTACCAATGAAAAAAGTTTAATTTCAATTTGAGAAAAATATAACTCAACACAAATTGGCAGCAATGGTTTCCAATTTGAATAAGCAATTCTGTTTGATAGATGAACAAATTACTTCAGAACAATATAAATTTGTTTTCTTTTAAATATTAAAAAATAAATTCTGAAATAGTTTTTACCTTTCAGAAATTCTAAAAGAATCAAATTGTAATTCAAAAATTTCAATTACTAAGAAAAAAAAGGTTTGGAATGAAAGAAAGCTAAAACTATTTTTTAAAAACAAGTAATATCTGAATTAGTAAAATATACCCTCCTACTTTAAAGTATTATCATAATATATCAATGATATCAATATCTATTTGGGGATATTGTGATATCAAATTTCTGATATTGTCTAGCCCTAATATACATACATATGCATTTATAAATATATATATATATATATATATATATATATATATATATATATATATATATATATATATATATACATATACATGTATATGTGTGTGTGTGTGTATATATATATATATATATATATACATATACATGTATATATATATATATATATATATATATATATATATATATATATATATATATATAAGAGAGAGAGACATATACATACATAGACATATATAGTTTTAGTTACACTGGACCAAAAATGAATAATTTTATCTTAAATTTTCCAATATTGGTCAAATCTTGGAAAATTCTGATTTTTGCAGAAGTACTGATATTTCCCTATTATTTCCAAGAATTAAAAATAATAATAATGACCCTCACAATCCTCAATTTCCTTGTTTTCCTGATGTGGCTATCCACCATTAGTTTTAGAAAAAGGGAAATAAAAGTTATACTGCATTTTGTTGAAATTACCTATTATTATTAAAACTACTTCACTCAGCATTATTTTTTTATGCTATTTTTGCAAAACAGTAACTTTTTGTTTGACTTAAAATTCATAATAAATATTGCTCTTCAACTTACCCAGGTATCTGTGTTACTAAAACTGGTTTCACATAACCATTTGGACAAGGGGGCTGATTTTCTGTTGAGAAGAAAGGAGGAAAAAAATGCTTAAACATTAGGAAAACATTCTAACATATATCAGATGAAAAACCAAAAGCAGACTGAAATTAGTTTAAAGAGTTGTCATACATAACTTAATGTGCAAAAGAAAAATTTTAAAATAAAGATGATTATTAAATGTTTTACATCGACTCTTTCATGGCATATACTACAACAGAGTTCATATAGGTTTATAATAGTGAGAATTAAATATCTTTTTAAGGAACTATGACTTTTTAAGAGCCTTTCTGAGAAAAAAAATTTAAGGTTGACAGAAACTTAATCAGATTTATAATTTTGATAACCTTTGACCAGGTTCAATTGGTATACTGACAAAAAGAAATACTTAATTTTACTATATCATTAAAATGTGCTTCTATTAAACTTGCACCTTAATACTGTTTTGAAGAACATGTATTTCATACACCTTTTTAACTTAACTATATGGTTAAATATTTTTTAATAAATGTTAGCATGCATATCATTTTATAAATACAGATAAGATTGATATTTTACAAGGTTTCCCTGGGCCTTAAAAAATTGGACAACATTCAAATAGGGTTCCTGTTAAAATGGAGATACAACACATATAAATGAAATTGAGCTAAAAGTAAATTAGCTATCTATTATCAGCTGAATTCACTTCATTTACATGCTATCTCCATTTTGGGGGAATTCTATTTAAAAGTTGTTTCAATTTTTTTAAGGCCCATGAGAACCCAATTTTATTAACAAATTTCTTAGTTTTTTTTAAATTACTTATGTCACAGACTTTCCCTGACTTTCAATGTTGGTGGTAACCCTGTTGATTAACAGAAAGTAAAACTAGCCCAGAATTTCTTAATTCCATTTTTATATTAAAAAAAATTGGGCTACATGCAACTAACAGTTTAATACCTTTGATCTAGATGCTTATATTTTATACTATTCTGATAACAGTAAAATTTTGATCACTCTGCAGATTACCACTGACTGATATATGGCTATGTCATTAGCAAAATAGTTATAGGTCATTGACAAAATCAATCTATCTTGCAGCTACCGTACAACACTATTGATCAGTGCATTTTACTAGACATTAAGTGACAAACATATTTTGAAGAAGTTCTGCTAACTATATCCTGATTGGCAGCCAATGTGTTAATATTAATTATTAAAACTCATGACCATGATATGAACAAAAATAAAATATGAATAATATCCAGATTGTGAATATTCAAGTATTTCAAAGATGTTTAAAACGCTTGATATTAGATGACATTGCAGAACATTTTTTTCCCTCTTCTTTATTGTGGGTTTTTTTTTTTTTTTTTTTTTTTTTTTTTGGAATAAAGTGAGTTGTGTTTTGTTTGCAATGAAATTTTAAAGAAATAAAAGTTCAAATGGTATACCAGAATGACAACTACTGCACATCGGATCTACTATAAGGGATCAACCTCAATTTTTGCCCATAAACTTTAACAACTAGAAGCCACTCAGGTTCAATATTTAGATAACTGATAGGGATCAATAAAAACTTTTTTGATCAAAACATTCATTTGCATAAAATTATAACTACAAAGGAAATAAATGTTAATCTAAAATTCTACCATAATTTTTTAATTATCAATCTGATGAACACAAACTTACAAGAATACTCTGCATGATCAGAATTGTAAAATAAGTACTTTTAAAAAAATTGAATTTGTGGGGAGGGGGGGGACTTTAATCCCAGAATGTTTTCATCCACAGATTTTTAAAAAATAATGCAATTTATGTTTTATAATGCACTGTCTACTTATAGTTGAAAAAAGGAATTTTATTCAATTTTTCAAATGTCGTCTACAGTTTTTACACTTAAATAAACCCCTAATAAATTTTGCTTTTAGTGAATAAATTATAATCCTTAAGTCATATATTTGAAGTGAAATTACTCACTTTCTGCAAAATTATTCACATAAAACTAACTTTAAGAATAAATTTTAGAAATTTATTTAAATAAATTCTACACAACATTTTCTGTTCAAAGTCACTATTCTTTAGGTATGTTAAAAACACAACAAACCTGTATATGGAGTATAATATTTCCCAAATGCTTGCTCTTTTGAAATATCAGGATACAGGAAAAGTAAGTTTTTCAGGTCACTAATCCTATCAGCCAAGCTCCTGATAGCAAAGTCTCGACTAGTAAAAGGCTGAACCATAAGCACATCAGGTCCCTCTGGAGTGCATAAGAAAGGAAATATTTAATCAAATGATACCTCAAATTAGCACATTAAACATTGAATAATTTTATTTGTAATTTATCAAAGCTAAATATTAAAATTACAGATACTAATGATTTAATAATAGTAACTGATAAAGTGAAACAGTTTTAAAAACTATTACTTAGGAGCAATCAGAATCTTGTTTGATTTTGGCTTATTTAATTACATGGATATATGGATTGCTAACTTTAGAATTTTAAAAATAATCAAATTTCAAAAATCCCAATAGTCGACCAATAGTTTTTGGATTCCACAAGAAATTGTAGCGATCCCACACAATTTTTCAAATACCAGTTATCAGAACATTAAATTTTTCACCGATATTCCAGTACATTTACAAAACTTTAAAAACCAATTATCATGCAAGTATTGATATAACCTTGAAAATTTCAAATACAAGTAACTTCTGCCTATAGCAGAAATTCTGTTTGTCCATCCATGTGCATGTGTGCATGCCATTAAAAATTTAACTTGAATGCAACTAAATTATTTTTTCCATACTGCAATGTTGAAATCAGCCTCAAACCAAGAACATAACTGCTTCCTTTTCTCCCCTAAATAAAATCTTTAATTTTCAATATTGCCCCTTTGTTCCATGTAACTATCATGGAATCGACATGATTCACCTTTATCCTTGACAAAACATACTCAGTAATCATCTGGCCATAAAAAGATCATAAAAATGCTGAGGTACAATTAATTTTTTGGGAACCCAGTCTTTTACTGGAGGACAAAAAAATTTTAAGTTTCTCACAGATCACTGATAACAGTCTTGTTAGGTGAGCATGCAGTAGGGTCTGTTCATGTTTCCAAGATTTTGTATAGTAAAATGGAACTCTAAAAAGAAACTATTTCAGTGGCATTTGTGGCATTAATGCATTTTCAGTGGCATTAATGCTGGATTGCAACTGCTATACACTTTGTCAAATCTAGCCCTAGCAAAAGCAAATATGGACTAGTTTGTCCCAAATTACAGGGTAATTCAGATGGCTACAATATAAAGTCGAGATATCCTCATTACAACTTAGTCAGCATAAATAGCTGAATCTCATTGCATAAAATATATAAATATAAAATACAAGAATTAACAGTCTGTTGGTAGGCTACATCAGTAAAAATATTTTAAAGACTATTTTTAACATAAATACAAAATATCAACAAGAAAATAAAAGAACCTCTTTGTTGCGAATCAGTGACCCATGCTATAGTAACACCGCCAAGTTCAGAATCACTGAATCTCAACAGAAATGTGCCATTACATCTTTTAAGCAGCATATCTTCAGCTTGATGCCGACCAACAAATCCTAGAATCAAACTGTAAAATAAAGTAAGTAATCAATTTCAATACCAAAAATTTTTAATGCAACTATTGTAATTCAAAAAGAATAATTACATACCCATCATTCCACAAGTTTCTAAGGTGCTCACGAGTTATTTTCATAATTGCATAAAACCATTCCCAAAAAGTAAAGCTACGCTCCGGCAAAGGTTCTTTGCAAAATTGAGACCAAGTGAGACAAAGTGAGTTATCGTGAATCTGAGCACCTAAATTTATACAAAAAGAAATTTTAATTTTTCTGCTTATTTAGGCTGATTAAAAAAAAAATTTTAAGTAGCATTTATAAAAGATTCATAACAATATAACCACAATTTTAATGAGAGTAGAAAAGTGATTAAAAAAAATTGGGAGGACTAAAATGAAGAATAAACAGCATGGAAAAGTTTGATATTAAAATTTGTCATTTTTAATCCAATACATAAGCTTTATTGGAGCAAATATGTAGTCAGAGAAGTAGATCTTAAGTCAACTATTAACACTTAATGACATGGGTGCTTTTAGGATGAAATAGGACATATGCTTATGACTTTATTTACGAGAACAGGACTATTAAAATCACTGCAAATCCTTTACAGGAAATAGCAGCACACTTTTTTTCATTTTACTTAAGAAATACTTAATGACTATTTCTTAAGTAAATTAAAAAATAAGAAAAAAAATATTTCAAAAAATGGTGCCACTGAATTTATTCTTCATGAAGGGTTTAATTTTCTTAGAATATCCTTGGTATTTCTCACTGGTACCACTTTAAGAATGCAGCTCTGAGGGTTAACAAAATTTATTAGCCTTTTTTAGTTGGGAAGTTACCTTCATTTAATTTTTTAAAATGTTAAGTTTAAAAATAAAATGAGAAATCCAACAAGAATGCAAGCATTTATTGCAGGATTCATACAGCTTAGAATTAACTTCTTCATAAAATTTCCTTTTTTATGATAGAAGTTAAAGGCAGAATCAAAATATCTTGTTGAAATTTTCATTTTATGATGGATCATACAATATAATTTCTTGACAAAGGACTTACTCAATACTTTGAGTGGTTTATTATTAGACTGTTGTTTAAAAATTATTAATTTGTTCAAAAATTAAGAACCCAACATTAAAATTAAGGGCTTAAAGGCCCTCTTTTAAGAAGCACCTCAAAATAGGGAGTATGCAAACCCTATGTAACTTTAAAATCATGTGTGAATATTTAATTTCCCAAACAGCATTAGAAACAAAAAAGACAAAAAATATTTCTCCGAAAAGTGCAATTAAAACCTGAATCTACAATCCTTCAATAGTGTCACTATTTTAGTAAATTGTTGATTAATCAATAACACTCTCCAAATGCCTACAATATTTTATGTTTCGAAAGAAAAATTATTCTGGATATCTTCAATAAACTGATCATTTTTAAGTTAATGTGTTTTTTTTAAACAACCTTAAGGAAATAGCAAATTAGTAAATCATAATCAGAAAATGAGTTCTAGAATTAGAATCAACTGAATTTATAAACTGTGAAAAAATTATTTTAGAACATACTGTAAAGATGCATCATATACTATGAATAAAGCTCTGACAAATAGGAAAACTTTTTCAAATTAGCTACAGGGTTTTAGACCTCATTTAGTTTAAAAAATAATAATAAAGCTGTGGAATGAACAAAAAAAAAATTGCTGAATAACTTTTAACAACCCTATATTTAAATAGTAATCAAAATAAAATTTTAAATAAATTTATGAAATCATTCTTAGAAATCTAAGGCATCTACATGATACAAAGTAATCAAGTAAATTTTAACTTTCATGAAATAATGTATGTTAATTTTCCTTGCTCATAGAAATATTGCAGTTAAATAACTTTAAAAAAATTTTCTTAGAATAAAGATCTAATAAAAAATTAAAAATTGTAATGATATTTAAAGCACTGTGTTCTCTTAAATTTACAAAATGTAAATATCTTCAGTAAGTTATATCATGTTATAAGCATCAAATCAATTCTTAAACAAATGACTAAGATTTTATAAAAGAACATCCAAATTTTTTTTAAATTTTAATTTCAGTATAAGATATCTTACTTCTAAAAACTTTACAAGCAAGAAATTGCAGATTATCTGGCATAAGTTCACGACCAGTGGCAGCTTTGAATTTGGTGCTTAATACATCAGCCATTTCTTTCCAGGGCACTTTTTCAGGTACTTGAAATGGCACTCTACCCTAAAAACAAAATAGAAAATTTAAAACAAACTTCCCAAGAAAAATATTAAATTACTAATATAGATTTAGTATTTTTATCCAAATTATTTTTTTACCAATACTTTAAAAGTGATAATTATACAAACTTGCTTAATGATTTTGTTAGATTTGTTAGATCACAAGATTTTTATGCTTTTACAAAACAATTTTTTCTTTTTTGAAAAAGTCCATGGCTATCTGAAACAATTTCCCAAAATTTTCAAGTACCTACTATTATTTGTAATTTTGTTTGAATCCCTATTTTATGATTTTTCAAACCACATACATAAATTTAGTTTTTTGGAAATTATATCAACTAAAATCATAAATAACTATTATAAAACTTTACTGTGCAGTTAACATAAAATACCAAATAAATATCTTATAAAGTTTTTCTTTTACAAACGGCATCCTATGATGTTTAAATTTATACAATCTAATGTCCAAAACTTTCTTTTAAAAAGAAAATTAGGCAAATAAAGTACAAAGCATACAATTTTCTTTTAAATTATTTTCCAGTGATTCATTTCCAGCATAAAGCAAAGTAAAGTAACACTTGACTCTTAAAGTAGAACAAAACCAACTTTTTTAACAATACATTAGCCTATTGAATTTAATAACATTAAAAACAATATATATATTAAATTTAATAAACATATATTCAATTCTTTACAACCAATGAAAATATTTTATATCTCAGATTCTTGAAATCATCCTCATGAATAGAAAAATAATAGCATATAAAATTATAGTACATACAATAAAATCCTTCTACCACTTCAATTCTTTTAATGTACAATACGATGACCTATTCATTAAATTTGATTTGGTTTGGAGCGCTACGGTCTACTGTTTTGCACATGAGGGCTAATGAGACCGGGACCTACTGCTTAAAGCCGATTCCAAACGGCTATGGACATCCATGCCATAGTGGGATTCGAACCCACAAACACCGGTACCGATGATCAGCGCTCTAACCAATCATCCCCTATTCATTAGGAAAACTGACAAAATAACTTACTGGTTCTGCAAATGCATTATCCCAAGTCACTGTAGCCCATGCATGAGGTTCTTGATTGCCATGAACAATTACAACAACTGGCAAAGAAAGAGTCTATAAAAAATAGGATGAAACAATGAGTTAAACAATGAAACTAAGCAATCAGGGACTAAAATAACTAAAAATCTTTCTCAACATAGAAAGATATTTACCCAAACCTGAAATACAAGTTCTCCACCTCCTACTTTGAATTGTGATTGAAATAGCAATGAGAACTTTTCATCCATCACAGACTTAAAAAGAAAAATATTAATAAGTTTTATAAGTATGACTCATTAACAAATTATTATCAATAATATAAAATAATAATATCCACCTCTGTTCCTTTTTTTTCAGCTCTTTTAATTTTTCTGAGTTGCTGAAAGAAAAATAAATTTAGTTACAAAACCTAGATTCTTTAATAAAAAACAAGATAGAAGGTGAGAAAGTTTCTTTTTATACCATGTTTCGAAAACTAACACTCAGCTGCCTTGTAGCTTGATGATATTCCATTGTTCCTAAGTTGTTGAGAATTTCTCCACTAGCCTCACTATTTTAAAAAGTAAAAAAGATATAAACTTTAGTAACTTATAAAATTTATTTTATAAAAGTAAGTTCTTCAGGATAGTAATTTCAAAAATATTAAGTAAAAAAAAAAAAATGTGAAAAAAATATTTATTTAAAATAAATCAGTTTTATCAGTTTTAATCCTGTTATAAACACAAAGAATTAAAAAAAATAACTTTTAGAAAAATGCCATTTAAGTTAGCCACTCATACTCATTAGAAATTAATTCAAACAAAAACAACTGGCAAGAAATTTAGAAAGATTATGTACATACAATTTTAAAAATATGTTTATAGTATTATATTGGACAGAACAGAAAAGCTTTAGATTTATTTACCCAGGTCCAACTTTGTCATTCTTCAAAAGAGCTATAGCTTGAACCTCACTGTTAACAAAGAAAAAAAAATATTTCTAAATGAAAATGGTCTATAAAGATATTTTAATGTAATAAATATATTAAATAAAGCTTAAAATTAAAAAAAAAAAAAATCAGACAAAAAAACTTTACAATCTTTGCAAAATATTCATAGCATTAAAAATAAATTATTAAATCAATAATTTTACAATGAAAATTATTTAACAGTATGGATTTATTAAATAACTTTACCTTATGATGGTGACTTTAACTTGAGGTGGTGTCATAAATACACTCAATTTTGAGCCTACTAGTAATCGAACTGTAGCTGTAAATCTTGTATTAGTTTTCATAACTTGAGGAGGTTGCTTCTCGATGATAAATGTACTTTAAAAAGTATTATATACATTTCAGCATTACACACATGCATATACATTTGTACAATGGTAAAATACTTCAAATAGAAAATAAATAAAGCAAAAATATTTCACCTTAATAAATCTAAGCTCAAAACAATTATCAACAATTTTTTTAAATTAAAAAGGCAAATAAATTAACCTTTAAAAAAGGCATGATCTTTCAAAACATAATCTTCTTCATACTGTATAATAAAATACACAAGTGAACACAGCTAAACTCAAAGATTAAACAAATATTAAAAAAATGGCAATGCCCTATATAATTTACATTTTTTACTTTTCTTAAAAAAAATTATAATTCACATCAATTATAATATTTTAAACCCTGAATATATTTTTAGTAATTTATAAATATGTAAGTTTTCTATTACACAGAAAATAATTATCAAGCAATGTTTAATATCCTAATTACATAATATCCTTAAACTTTGACAATTGTTTACTATTAATGGAAGTTGACAAATAGAAAAACAGATGGGAGGTGAACAAATATTTTAAAATAATGCATTTAAAGAGATCCTTGGCATAATAAAATCAGTTAAATTTATTTTCCTCATTCTACTCATTTATAATAAAAATATAGATCATTTTAAATGAAGACTGTCGAAAAAGATTTTTTAAAGGAAATCAAACACCTATTTAGAAAAAGAATTATAAAATTTATTGCAAATCCAGAAGAAGAAAAAAATCAATTTCTAAAAGCAAGTTATTTTTATTTGGATACATATGTTACTTGGCCAACATTAAATAAGTTATAAAATAACAATTACCTTGTAACCAAGGAAGAAAGTAGGCTGGTAATCTGTGAGTTAAGCAAAGGTACTTTTGCCATTGTTTCTTGAGGAACGTTTAAATGAACTTGATTACAAAGAGTTTCAACTTGTCTTATTTGTTGACGGTTTTGCCAAATTATATCAGCCAGGCTTTCACACCTAAACAATTACAAAACACAATTCATCCTCAAAAAACCAACAAAATATTACACATGATAATAACTGATTTCAGTATTTTACACCTTAATATTAATGGCATATCAAAAAGTAAACATATGCATATATAATAGGGATGAATAAAACAGATAACCAGCAATTATTCAATATCCCAACCCCATTCAGATATCTGCAGAAGATATACAACATATATATCTAAAGGGGAAATTTAAAAAACAAACTCTCCTTAGATGTATTATTAACAAAACTATAACAATAAGATAGTTGTACCAGGCATGTTGGATTCCTCAAGCTTCATGTTACTCTATGAGGAAAACTGTTCCACTTTTGGACAGTACATTAAAAGAATTTTCTTTTTAAAACAAGTTTAACTATATGATAGAGCATAAACTTTTCCAAAGTTAAGCATGAATAATTTTTTTCAACAGAAAAAAATACATTTAATGTTAAATTATTTGAAAATTTTTGTTACAGTTTTAACAACATTCTACTCTCTTTCTCTCCCTCCACAAACATACACACATGCACAAAATAATAATAATATAAAAGCCACATTTTGCATGTGTAATTTAAAATGCTTCATATCTGAGATTACAAAGATTAATTATGTATAAAATGCAAAAGATTAAGTTTTTGTGCATGTGAAAAGCTCTATTCACTGTCCTTCAACTGCAACATTTGAACTACTGTAATATTGCTATTAGCCACAGGTGCTGAAAACTTTTATGGTATGAAGTGTGGAGGCAAAATATATTCTGTTTCTACAGTGAATAACAGATCTCATTAAAGGGATGGAGAAAAACACAGGTTCTGTTTTCGAGGAAATCTTTTTCCCAAAACACAAGATTTAATTCTGGACAACTTACATCTAAAATAAGTAGCATACCAGACTACTAATTATTGATGTCAGTTAACCACAATTTTATATATATTATTTTTCCAGTTCAGTTTATAATTTCCGCACCATGAGACTACTTTTAACAGAACATGTGGCTGATATATATATAGATAGATATGAGAAATGTCCAACTAGACCAAAGGTGAAGTAAACGACTTCATCAAAATATATAACAAAAAAAAGTGAACTACAGTCAGAAAGGGATTCTTCACTATCAATTACCCTATAATCAATGACAAAACAACTAACAGGGTGACCATAAAAAATCCATTTTAATCTTCCCTGATTAAAAGTTTTTAATTTTTTTAGTAAAATAACACCATACAAACTTCCTTCTTCAAAATTACCCAAATACAACTAAGAGTTGAAAAATTACTGAGACAAAGCTTCCAATACTGCTGTAAATAATTTTATTCATTCAATTACACCTGTTAAATTAAAGTTTAAAATGAAGTAATTAAAAATTATACATCTAATACTTACATTTTGCTCACTCTTATGTCTGGGTCTTACACCAAGAGGAGGTCTGCATCAAGTTATTCTGATTGGCACACATTTATACACAATTTCAATTTCAAAGCTGTATTAAGATCTACATACAGCTGGTGCCAGAGATCTTGTTGTGGCATGTAGTGGTCACTTGACCTTGTTTGTTACCAATTTTTTGCTAGCTTCACTTCTCTGTGATACAGCACAAGAGTGTAAATTTATGATTTAAAAAAAAATCCCCAATATTTCCTCAGTTATTCCAGATTGTTAAATTTCTCTGTTTTCATAGTTTACCTAATCTTAAAACACTCTGTTAATGTTTCATTTTTGAATGTGTCTTCTAATATTTAGATTGAAGATAAAGCAGAAAGAAGGAAAACCAAATATAACACCATGTGCTATAAATCCTACTGGAAAAAAACCACAAAATGGTAGAGTGCAAGTCACCTAAAAATAGCTACATATTTATATGCATATGAATTTATTTCTGTGATGCTTCACAGGTTGTGCATAAGTGCTATGATTCAATAGTGAACAATGGTGGTGGGTAAGTATATATACAAAAATAAATGAAAACGAATTTATTATTTTAATAAACATTTAAATTAAATTTCAGTGTGGATAAAATTACCATTCTTGAATTTGATCCAAGTTGTTCTCAAAAGGCACACCATTTCCAGCAAGTTGCTGTCCCCTCTTCCATCGAATAAGTTCTGTATCCAAAATTCGCTTTTGTAATTCACTGAGCTCAACAAAAGTCCTTTGATGCTGATCAACAATTTTCTACAGAAACAGGCACAAGTATTCAACATTATTAAAAATATACATATGTTTCCTATTAATAATCCAAAGATTTTGGTAACCATCAAAATCTATTTTAACTTCAATATGCAAATTATTCTGTTAGATCTAACATGCAATTTAAAAAATTAAAAACAAAAGAATCCCTCTATAATTTTATTTAAAACAAATATATTTCATAAAATTAAATAGTTTCTTCATGTACTAAACTCTAAAAATTTAGTACAGTGTAATTTTCGAAACAGTTGTTTGCGACTCCAGAGGAAAGTTTAGAATGATTCTGTAAATTTATAATTTTCAATATTTAATAGAATAACTTAATTTTTTTTTTTTTTTTTGTTGTTGTTTAGTTTTACATTTATAAAGTAAAATTATGGTGCCCCCTGTAAAAATGTAATGTTTAAAAAAAAATGTAAATGCTTGAAAATAAATTAATAAAAATTTATACTTAAACAAAACATAATGAATAATTATATTCCAAAACATACCATATTAAACAAGAAATATTCGCTATAGAGTTAGATCTGTAACAAAGTGTTTTTGTCTATAACACCTTATACATTTATTCCTAGGGCCTTTGGAGTAATTTAGTTTGCCATTTAATGTTTTAAGAATTTATTAAACAACTTTTTTATAAACACTAGTTAATGTACATAAATATGCTCACACATGAACATATATAGACATCAAACCTTCAGACCGGATTTGATTAATTTATATACCAATTGTAGATTTAGCACTATTTTCACAAAAAAATTAACTGACTGGATAGTAAATGCTTATGGAAACTTGCAAATATTACTTACATTGAGCTGAACATAAACTCATATCAACCCCTTAAGTTCAACCATCTCATAGTAGTATTGAAAAATGTTACCAAAATTTAAAACACAAGATAATTTCAATATTCAATATTATTTTAAATATCAAATTGTTTTATTTATAATTTATTTCTATGTTGCCATTAAAAATACCACAGTTTAGATTATAATTTTGTTAGGTATTTGTATAGTTATTTTAATTGAGGGTTCATGGCAAGGTATTTACTATAAGAAAGGGTTTGAAAAAAAAAATTTGGGTAACACTATTATAAACAAAATATATTATCGTTTATATATAAAATTACTTTAATATATAAAATTAATATATAAAATTACAAACTCCAAATATCTGCTAAAAATATGCTACATAATATTTTAAGCTATAGTCAAGACTGACAATAGAAAGTGTTTAGTGTGTGATGCACATAAGCAAGCAAATTTCTAGGGAAACAATAGACTATCTTTTAAGCATATGCACTGATAAGGAGGCAGCCTAATACTACCCTGCATGCAGGCAGCTAATAACTCAGAACTAAATCTGATTACAGTTTACTGGGATTTTGCATGCATTTAATAAAATGAAATAATGTAGTATTAGGCAAAGCAATTTTATCAATCAGCTATTATGCAAATAAAAGCATACGTTAATTCTTTATTCTGTTTACAACTACAAAGTTTGCCAAAAGTAATGTTAACAATTATATTTAGGAAAATGCATAATTTTATTCAGCCATATAGTTCTGAATATTAAAAGAAATAATCACTTCCATCACAAAATATGCAAATACAAAAAGTTTTTTCACTAGCAGAAAAATAAAATAGATCATAAACACAACTTGTAGTTCACTGGAAAAAAAAATCTATTACCTTCTGCAACCAAACAAAAACTTTTATAATCAAACCAACAGAACAGCATTTTTCTTCCAATACTCTCTCTTCCAATCATTCAACATTTTCCAAGACTCCAGACATTCCATGATATATGAATGATGCACTCACATCTTTAACACACATTTTGTACAATTAAGGTGTATGAAGATTAACATTAGTATTTAAATTTAAAGGAAACTCAATTTAATTTACTCAGTCAATCATCTTAAAGGTCTTTCATCAAAGAAACAATACTAATGTAAAAAAGTTAACATATCTAACCTTGCCTTCTCCACCCACAATGAAAAAAGTTAAAAAAAAAAAGGCTAATTTGGGAAATGCTAATTTGGGAAATATATTAAAACAATTTAATTTTCCTTCAGAGTATTAATTTCAGCATTAAATTTTCTGTAAGAAATTCAATATCTTGAAAATTTAAACACTATAAAAACTGTCTACACTCTATATGTCATGTTGCTTTCTTTTTGCTTCTTCAATAACAGTAAGTAACAAGAAGTTAACCATCACAAGGAAAACACATTCTAATAAAATACTACTGAGATTGCATTATTTGTTCAGAAAAGGATGAAATTCTAAGGCTTCTATAATGCACTATACCATGCACCCTACATATATTTGTGAATAAAAACTAACGTGGAAGCCCTATAGTTTGCTAACCAAGAGAGACCAAAAATAAAAACAAAGCCAAGTGAGAAATGGTGGTTTCAATAGAATGTTAACACCAATCTACAGCTAATAAAACTTTCCTTTTTCACACTTAACCAACAGAAAGCAGTCTCTGCTTTTTGTAGAACAATTATGGAGAAAAAGGAAAAATCACAAATGAGTTTGAAAAAAGGCAAAAATATTTTCAAAAATAAATCACTTTTAAGCAAAGATGAGAAGGGAATGTTTTGTAATACGTATTAAACAGCTGAATAGGAATACTGATGTGCAGTAGAGGATATAGTCCAATAAGGAGAATGTACTACCAGTCGTTGTAAAGGTCCATATGTAAGAAAGCATTACAGTTATCAAAAACAAAACCCTACAAAAGGATCCTTGTAAATTTTGACAACTTTCACAAAACACAATTAAGAAAAAATTTCATGAATTTTTCCTTTTAATGAAATACTTATCATACACAAAGCTGATAAAGTAATGAATGACAATCATGATTCACCAACTTTAAATTGAAGGATTTTTATCACTCTGTAAAATAACTGTAATTTATATGTAAAAAAGGGTTGGAACTGTTAACTTTTTAAAATGACAAAGAAATTTTGTATAAAAGAAAATATATACAATAAATCAAAATTACCTCATAAAAAAGCGAAACTGCAAGGAAGGTGTTACAAAAATAAAAATTATATTTGTTCAAGAGTAGCAACTCTGTTTATTTCTTGTCTTTCTATTCTGTAAACAGACTAGATCAGTTCCTAAACACAGTAACAGTTTAGTTTTCAAAATATAACATTTCTTTGTTAAGATATGGATATTAGGGACTAAACTGCAAAAACAGAGATGAAAGTTACAAAGTTTTCCCTGTACAAATGACAGCTTTAAAGTCATACTTTTAAAAATATTTTTTAATTCTCTATATTCAATACAAATACTAAAAACTCAATAAATTCACCATTTTCAATGCGATTCTAATGACAAAGAAGAAAACGTTGAAACATAACTCCATCGTAATATGCAAGTAGAGCATTGTTCTCTATAATTAGATCCTAAATTTTGTAGATCAAACTAAGACTAAGATCCAAAATACAATAAACAGAAATAAATTTTAACAGATAATACTGATAAAGTATTTAAATTTAACATTATGGATTTATATAAGCTTAAAATGATAGGATGTCAATGTATCACAAAACTCCTACTTTTCTCTCTCAAGGTCTAGAAACACTAATTCATAAGTAAAAAATATTTGAATTTATTGATTTATCCAATTATTTAAATTACACTTTTAATTTTTTAAAGAGAAATTTATAAAAGAGAAAACACCCAGTATAAAAAGAAGGGGGATTATAAAAGCTTTTAATGCTAAATGGATACTACAAATTTGAATTTTTTTTAATTCATCTAAGAATTACAACATAAAAACTGGTATTATATTTTGAACGCATACTTTTAGTCTTTAATGCATGGCCATTTAACACAAACTGTACAGTGTACATACTCAAACTAAACATTATTATTTATAGCCATGTTTATCAGTATTTCCAATCCAAAAAAAAAAACTATTGGTGACACCAGAAAACAAAAACATTTAAACAAAGTATTTATATATAATTAGAAAATTTTCTCATAGTGAAAATTAGCACACATAAAAGTAAACATTTGTGCAAGGTTTTATATATATATATATATATATATATATATATATATATATATATATATATTATATATATATATATATATATATATATATATATATATATATATATATATATATATATATCCCTTTTAGCTATTTCAAAGAAATCAAGCAGCCTAAATGCAGCACATCTCAAAAGTAAACAGTATATTAATTTGCAAAGCAAAGCAAGATACAAGAAACCTTAAGCTTTAATATAAGGAAAGAAAATCAGGCTATATTAAGAGTCTCGTGGTAAATCATGAATGGCAGGAAAGGAAGAATAAAACTTTATTTTGAGTGGGTGGAGAAATTTAGGTTTATGTGTAATATAAAAACTAATGCTAATCATCATAAATATTATGTTTTACAAACTGATTTTTAACATTTTAATAATGGCCTATATGATGTGAGCCTATTAAAAATTTTATTGATGATGGAAAATTACATACATTCAACCAGTGGTGGACAGCCTGGAAAGAAAATGTAAAGGGTTTTCATACATTCATTATTTTAACTAAATAAAAATAAATGATAGTCAAGATCTACATGGGTTAGATTAAATACACTCACTTTAATTTCCAATATAATTTTAACAGTAATGAATGTATAAAATATATTGCTCAATAAATGAACAAAGTCTAAACATGAAACTTTTTTTTTAAATAACAGGACTTATTAAACAAGTGTTTAATTCAAGTCTGTATCTTTTAAGTATAGTTAAAAATGAATTATGTTTAAAGGTAAAATTAAAAAGTGAATTATTTTACAATTTTGACTGAGTATATTGTTACAGAAAGAAATGACAACTGATTTAAATCTGCTATTTCAGTTCCATTTCAGTCATTCTCTAGACAGAAGAAGAATGCTTCTTTTAATGATGTTCAAAAATGTATTAATTATATTTGTAAATTATTATGTATGTACTGGAGAGAGAAGGGAGTAAAGAGCAATAACACCAACTCACTACTAGATTTTCAGATAATATTTATGCTTAATGCACATGCCTTAATACAAAAGCTTTATAGAAGGTATACAGAACACATGCAAGCTCAAGCATCAAGTTAATTATTGCAGAGGTCATTCTTAAAATTAAGCATGCAAACTAAATTTTTTAATTCAAAATTCCATTATTTTTTTATTACTTTTATAAAAGAATTTCATGCAAATACTTACAATCCTTAAATGAACTAAATCTGCCACTTTTTGTCTCACAGCCTGATCAAAGAGCTCTTTTTCTTGCCTCAGCTTAGCTGTTACTTCTGGATTTGATGACATCTGTTGCAGTTGAGCTGCTTACAAAAGCAAAGTAACTTGCAATTAAACAGAGCACATAAACCCACAATATTGGATAAAATATATAATTTTCAACCATATCTTGTTACTTTGAATTTATATATATATATATATATATATATATATATATATATATATATATATATATATATATATATATTTCATGCAATTGAATATTGTAAGTCAAATTTTAAAACTGAGCTTGATTCTTATTTCTTGAACTTCAGAAGAAAAAAAGCCCAGAGAAGACACAGCATTACACTAGTAAAATTATTAATCTTAAATGGAAAATAAGTTAAAACATACATAATCCTACTACAGGAAGATAATTTTACTTAGAATTTATCATGAATTCCTCCATTCAACTCAGTATCTTCTGTCAAGTAAATAACTGAAAAGCACTAAGTACCTTGTCTCTTTGAACTTTCTTGGTATTGTATCACAAATTCTTGTTGACCTTGTTGCATCTGACGCAGTTCTTCTGAAGTTTCCTGGAAGAAACAACTTATTGGATAACCATTTCATACAATTTTTTCAAAGGAAAAATTTATAAAGAGTACATTTTGGTAAATTTCTCAATTAAAAATAACAAAATATTGAAATGAATGATGAAACAAGTTAAAATGCCCATTTATGAATCAATATTAATTTGGATAAAATGCATTCATGTTTTGGACAATTCTATATTTAGAGACCAGTCAGTTAATCTTGAATGGCTTAGCTACTAAACATTAGTAGCCTTAACTTAGCTACTAAATATTAGAAATCAAAATAGCAATTAAAAAAACTTAAGTTTTGAGCATCCCATATTAATATTGAATAATTTTTCAGAAAATGCTCGTCTTGTTAGAAAATATTACTAACAAAATTGATGCTTAAAATAAATCTTGCTCAACAAAATATTCTGACTCCCTCTCAGCACATTAAAAGGGCACTTAAAAAAATATTTTTGTCTTAAAATAAAATTACCTCACTAATACAGAAATGTTCTGCAAATTATTACCAATATTTCTAACAATTACTTGGTGACAAAGAAATTGTAAGACTGAAATTACATTGGAACAGATAAAATAAATTTACAAGTTATATAACATTGTTCATGCTGTAGTGGCATAAAAGTACCCTGATGATTTTTTTCCATAATTCCCTAATTGCAGTCATGAGACACTTTTTAGAAATGTGCTAATTTTGTTCCAACAGAGGCTGCATGCTTGTGGGAATAGAATTCATCATATTTTGTATTTATGTAAGTAAAAATTATAATTCAGGAATATTCTATCTGGCATTCAATGATTTCACCACTCATTCAATTAGAGTAGTCAACATCCCATAAGTTACAGGTGTCTCTTTTCTATGTGCTCTGGGCACATTACAGTTGCAATTACTCACCTAAATTGCCTAAATATATATGAATGACATAATTAAAGTGATAAATATCTAAACTTAGCCTTTTTTTTAACTGAAAAAACTTTTACCCAGAGATGGAAAAATTTTGAGAATATAGGGATCTATCAAATGTATTGACATTGATTGAACACAACACTCACTTTTTCCAATAACGAAGCACTTGCATCAAGTCAAAAAAAAAAAACCTCTGATGAAATTGGCACTGGGTTATATGAATAATATATCAACAACGGCTTGATCGCAACAGTCAGTGTGGATAAACAGGTGATGTATATATTTCGATAGCTTGCTACTTGGTTATTTATATCTTCTACTAATATCAGAGGCATATGGTATTTAGGGTGAAAAATGAATTTGGATAAAAAATGTGCAGATTACCCAAAATATCATAAAATTATATAAAAAAATGTAACAAAAAACAATGTTTGGTAGCTTTTTGATTTATTGAGGATGAATATAGCAAAATAATCGGTGAAAATATATTGCGATCTAGATAAGTGTGCAGGTTTTTTTTTAAGGATACGACTAATTTATGGAGCCATTTGAAATACAATATCAGAATTGCAGAATAAATTGCAGATAAGAACTGCCTTTTTATTTTTAAAAATTAAGATATAATTTTTAAGTTATTTTATTTTTAATACTATATTAAATCTATTAATAATTTCAAATACTATTTTACTAAATTTCAATGGATCGTCGAAATTTTCTTAAAAATTTAAAAAAAAAATATCTACAACAAATTTAAGAATGTAAATTTTTCAGATGGAATATTTATTGTGTTTAAAGAATCCATAAAAAAGATAAGTTTAAAAAAATTATCAAAATAAATCCCGTTCGATTGAAATTCAAATTCTTAAGGCATACAATTATTTTGTTTTTCCCAGATAATATAAAGACTAGAATTACAAAAAAGAAACTAAAATGTAAAGTAGCAAAATGTTGCTAAATAGGTTTGTTTGGTCTTTTCTGTTTATGAGCAAAATAACTTTTATAAATATTTCAAGCATAGTGATCAGAAAAGTTAAAACTGATCTGTTCGTTAATGCTTATCACTGATTTTTAGAATACCCGAGTCATATGTTTAGTTTATAATCATATTACGCTTCCACCTGCCAGATAGACCAATGTAACCGCCTTGGTTTAGACTGCTACAATCAACTGTTTTTGCTCTACGAATGCTACTGACCGACACCTACTACTTAAAACTGATCCCAAATGGCTACAAACATTCATGGTAGGAGCAAAATTTGAACCTGAGGAACCCAATACCAAAGATCAGTTTAACAATGAAAGGAGTTTACTTTCGATTTGGGAGAAATATAATTTGGCAAAAATAGGCAATGTAAATTGGTAATAATGGTTTCCAATTAGAATAAACAATTATGTTTAATATCAGAACAAATTACTTCTGAACCATACATATATATTTTTTTCTTTTAAATGTTAAAATGAATTACTCCTAAAATGTTTTTACCTTTTACTTTTTAGCATCAAATTATAATTCTAAAAATTTTAATTAAGAAAAAAAAGATTGGAATGAAAAAAAAGTTAAGGCTATTCAAAAATAGTATCTGAAATAGTAATATGAAAAGTTATAATATACCCTACCCTCCTACTAAGTAGTATCACGATATATCAATGATATCCATATCAATTTAGGGTTATATCGCAATATTAAATTTCTGATATTGTCCAGCTCTAGTCTGTACTTTCATCCATATTCAATGAAAGTTTTGTCTTAATTATACTATTAACTACTATTATGGGTTGTAACAGATTCAATGACATTCATCCCAAAGCATTTCTAATCATCAAAATCACAAATGAATTTTTTTTTTTTTTTCAGTACCATCCTGCAGTGTACTGTCAAAGTATCTTACAAGTTTTAACTTGTGATTTTAAAATTTGAAGTCTAGTAGACCACACAATAGTAGTTGGGAGATTATTTGAGAGTCAGAGAACACACTGTGTTCTTCAATTGACTTTTCAAATCATTTTGATTATAAGTTTCAATGTGTGTAACAGAGAGAAAAAAAAAAGGGGGTCACTTATCTCACTTTAGGAACCTAAGCAAAGGGGAAATTTTTCAAAAACCAACAAATTTTAAGTCTGAAAATAATATTAACAATGATAACAAATGACACAGTTTTAAAAAAAACTTGTTCAATAAAAAATAGGTTTGCAACAAATCTTGCTATAAATAAAATATTATATATTAATGTACAAACCTACAGGTAAACTAGTTTAAAAAAACTCATTTTCATTATATTAAAATACATACGTAGCATACCGTAAAATGTTATTTTTTTCTCCTTATTTTTGTATTTCATTTGTATGTCAATAACAATATATAATAATGCCATAAGAATATGACGTAAAAAAATTTCAGAAAACATACATTACCTGCGTTTTATGTCTCAGCTTATCTAAAGCCAAATTTATTTCTTGAACAGGGTCTGGAGTTATCTGCATGTGACTAGTTAATCCTCGACAATACTACAGAAAAAAAAAGTTTAGGTTTTTCATTTTTGTTTAACTCAATTTTTAAAATCATGACAATGATAAAAATGTGTCATAAAACAAAAAAATATATTTTTTCAATTCTACAGAGCATCAGTGGTAATATTAAAAGCTATTATCACCAAATCTAAGCTGTAATTGATGATAATATCAATGATCTAAGCTGTAATGAAGGTACCAAAATTTGTAGCTTTGAATCCCACTGCTTGCATGGATATGTGTAAACTCTCAGTAGTCCAAACCAAACCAAAAATCAGTTATGGCGAAAACTTCTTACATCAATTGATATTTTGGCTAAACAATGATCAAATATTAAGGTACCACTCCAGAGTTCATGGGTTAAAATCCCACTCCAGGCATGGATGTACATAGCTGTTCAAAATCAGCATTAAACAAAGTTTCAGTCTCATTAGTCATCATGTAGCACTTCAATTCAAATCAAACCCTTGCAGTGATTTCTTTTCTTTGAAGACAAATTATCACTGAAGAGTACAAACTAGAAACCAATATTTATAATTGATAGTAAGAAACAACTAAATTATACAACAACAGAAAATATAATTTCAAGTGCTTGGCAAATAACATTCTTAGAATGTGAAAAAAAAGTTAATGATATTCATGAGACCTTGTTTTAACAGTGTATAAATTAAAACAGAATAATTTAAACAAAAAGATCTTATATTAAAAAAAAACTTTTAAAAGTTACTTACATCTTCTGCCTGTTGTACAATCCTCATTTCAGTCTGTAGACAGTGCTTAATTATTCGAACCAAATACTGAGGATTACTGGAATATTTATGCTATAAAAGAAAATTTTAATTCAAGTCTTTTTCTGGGTAAAAATACAATATAATGCATGCTATTCACTGCATATTAGTAGAAAAATTTAATTAAAAGAGAAAAAATGTTACCCTAAAGTCTGTAGCTGCTTCACTAAGCTTTAAGCGCATTAAAAAGTTGTCACCAGCAGTTACTTTAGACTCCAGTTCTGTGATTAGGCTATTGACGAGTCTGGCAGCATATGTATCATGCTGTGGGTTATCTGGATCAAGTTCATTCCTAGATTAAAAATAAAAAAAAATAGTTACCAAAATGTTTAAATTACTTGATATCTAAATTCAGAAAGTGAGCAATAGAGTCAAAAGCACATTTCTATTTACATTTTGATAAAAAAAAAAAAAAACCATAGAATTATATGATGATTATATTTAATTTAGACTGCATAAGGAGCAAAAATGTCTATATTTCTACATTCTTCTAAGTCAGAGTGTTGTTTTCACTGAACTTTGAAGAAGGTTGTTACATACTCTTTTAATCAAGTTTTCCCTTATTGTTTCCAATAGGGTGAATGAGTACTAGCCATATACATTTCCTTTTATTAACTAGGATTAGTTTATTTAGTATCAAACAATATTGAAAGGTTCAAACCAAACAAAAACATTCAATCAGACAAAAATTGTTTAAGTTTTTAATTTAAATTTGAAGTAAATTAAAGGTTCCAGATTTTTTTTTTTTTTTCAGTTTTTAAATTACAATTCATTTCTTTCCAGGTTTTCTTGAAGGTTTTTTGATACTTTAAAACTTTTAGTTTTAAACATTGTAAATTTTTAAAACATGTGGACGTCAATTCAAGATAGAAACATATCACAGATTTTTATTAAAACAGGATATTTTTTTCCAAATGTATAGTTATTTCACTTGTTCTGCACTTCACTTATTTTTTTTTAATTTAATCACCACACTGAATTTAGACTTTTTTTCCCCCATCATCCTAGTTATACGATAACGACAATCTGATACTATTAAGATGGTAGAAAGGTAGTCATAATGGTGTGTAATCTGTCATTTTGGAATTAACACTGTATATCTGCCAACAAGTTAAATAATAAAGTTTAACATCAAATGTTTTCGTTTAACACAACAAAAGGCATATAAAAAATTCTTATAAGAAATTAATACCCCAATACTAGGGTTTGGTTTGGTTTGGAGCGCTACGGTCTACTTTTTGCAACACGAGGGCTAATGAGACCGGGACCTACTGCTTAAAGCCGATTCCGAATAGCTACGAACATCCATGCATAGTGGGACTCAACTCTGTTTCCATAGTCATGCCACTGTCATGCCATAGTGGACGAACTCTGTTTCCGAAGGCCAGCACCCTAACCAATCGGCCATAGTTCGGCCCCAATACTAGGGAATAAAAAGAAAGTAAGCTTTGGAACTATAAGCATAGTTGTTTATATTCAATGAAGAGAGCATCCTTATTAACAATGGGTACTGACTTTAAAAGTCAACTATCACCTTTAAGGCAGCTCTTGGGGGATTCCCCAAGAGCAGAGCACCGAGACCAGAGGTCTATTGTACCCAAATAGTTAATTAAAAAATTAATATCTCTGAATAGACACCAAATTCAATAGAAACATTACTTGTTTGAAATATCAAATTATCAAAGTTGAAAATATGACCAACTTCATCTAAAATATAGTCTATGTCTAGGTTTATGTCATTTGTGTAACTTTTGGTACAATCTAGTAAGGATATTAAGTATACAGTAAATTTTTTTAAATTAGTAACAAAAGTGCACATATTTCATTAAATTTAGCTATGGAATGCAGAAATTTTATATTTATTGGCTTTTCTGAAATCGAAACAACCCTAATAGGTAAGTCGAATGCATAGGTTAACCCAGCCGAAACAATACAACCAACCCTAAGAGGTAAAAAAAAATTAACATTTCTATATAGTCAGAGTACTGCTGCTCTTAACTGAATAAGTCCTTCCCCCAACAAATGAAGATTGCTTTAAAAATAATTAGAGCAGCTTTAGTATAGAACCCCATAGGAAATAATTTATTTTGACAACTTTCTTATCACCTAGCTAAACACCATATTATTATACATTTTTATAAAATTCAATTTTGCAAAACATAAATTAAAAAAGTAATACAGAGAAGAAAATTGCATTAACTTTGTAATCTAGAAATATTAGATAAATTTAAGCAAAAATTTTGAATTCTACCTACTCATATCCCTTATAACTTTTAAATACAGATTTAGAAAGTTACAAATAGGATCCTTAACTAAAACTGAACTTATAAATTATATTTTAACAAAGGAACTTTAAATATAAGGCATTCACATTAAAATTATTTCATAAGCCATACACAAATAAAATATATAATCTTCAAACATTTTCTATAGAAAAGCATGTCTACAATATTAATCGTTTTGCAACTAATAATTGCTTACCATGGCTGTTCCTCAATCCAATGTGCCAGGGCACATCGAACATCTATTGGAAAATTCTCTCCATAGGCTAAACCAACTTGTTGCAATGCCTCACCATGAAGTTGCTGTACTCGGGCCCAGAGAGCCATCTGAAATTACATTAAATAAGGTGATAGTAATAAATACAACTTAACAATCGCTTACAAACTTTTATCTTATCTGTAACATACTATATATTTAAAGAGGCGTTATGGGCGATATTATAAAAAAGAAAAGTCAATATAATTCATGAATAACATTTTAATACAACTTTCTCTGTGAGTTTTGAATAGTGATAATAACTCACAAAATTCATCGACAAGCGTCAAACCAAGCGTCATGCAATGTGCATACTAATGATATTTACAAACGCACATCCGTAAGGAATTACACAGGATGTTCTAAGCAGCTCTTAATAAATTTCTTCAGAACATTTGAATAACAATATATATCAGTTACCAAGAGAATAAATAAATCAAATTATAACTTGATGATGAAATAAAGAAAAATAAAATGGGTTTAAGTCACAGAAGGGTAAACACGCGTATTACGTAATTTAGTAAACAATAAGCAATACAAACATTTTAGAAAATAAACTATTACAAACACGCAAGGTACGTCATGTAAGAGAGATATTAGATAGAAACATCTAGTAAACAAAAAATCCAGAATAAATACAATAATACAACGGTTAAAATAAATTTGACACAGACCAGAATATAGTAAACGATTGATTGGTATTATCACAGCATTCATAATTCTACTCATGAAAAAAATTTTTTGGATCGGTTTATTTAGCGAAAAGTTATCTTACCTATTCAATGCTTTAAAAAATCTAATATGAAGTATATGACTTCAAATATAATGTTAAAAAATATGAATTATTACGACCGACATTACTCGTTTGATTTTCTTAGAATGGTAAAGAAATTCCAAGGCCAAGGCCTTGCAATGACGTCATTAGTTGTTTCGAAAAGGGTTGATTTAAGATTGCGCCATCTAGTGAAATAAAAATAAATGGGTGTATAAGAGTCAGAACGTTTCTGGACTTTAAACATGTCAAATTTTCACTTAGGGCTCTACAAGAACTTTTATATGCTACTCAAAATCATTTTATGCTTATGGATGACATGATGATACAAACTTTTTTTTGCATACCATTGCGTTCTATTTAATTAGTATTTTCTCTGAATGCCAAATGATTTTAAGATCAGACACTTATTATTATAGGAGTCAGGAGTTCTTAACAGAAAATATAGGGGCTCATATTGAATAAAGACATCCACCCGATTTAATCACAACCAAATATCTGAATACTAATTAAATGAGCTCTAGAATATCATATCTTAACGGATCGAATACATCCCAAACAACCACACGCATGATTACACTCTAAACTGCAATACAAACAAAAAGTTCCAAAAGAAAACTACTTCTAAGTGACGCCAGTCAGTTTCAAAGACTGATTCATAGAAGCATCGGGAGAGAGAATGCCTCTGAAATTCGCAGCATCCTCCCCCTTTTGAGTTGCTGGACAGCTACTCAAAACTTACATCAGAATTCAGGAGATTCAGTCTCTTTGGCATCTTTATCACTCCACCAAATCTAGTCATTCAAGGTTGTTTATTACGGCTTACGTCTGCAACTTGATCATCCTCATGGTTGCTCTTTTCCTCACCTGGGACAGTCAATAAATCATCTGGATCGTATTAACTGGAACGGGGAACTTTCTGCTGATGGTCAGCTACAGTGGAAAAATTTCTCTTATGTTTTAACTGAAAAAGAGAATAAGACACATTTTCAGACTGCAATTCTAAATGAAATGCCCGTTGAATAGATCTCGTTACAATGCCGTGATAAGTTTTTAATTTCACAGCTCTCACTTTACTATCCTTTCCAGGAACCAGTTCATTCCCTTTGGCCAGGGACCATTTTAAGCGCTTTTTGTATCATCACCAAACAGTACAAGTTCGACTACCTGTATATTAGGAGGATTGAGAATTTTGCTGATACCTTTGAATGAGTTGGCCAAGATATTCTATGATGAAATACACCCTCAAGTTTACTATGAGTTTAGTTCTATATCTCAGCTGGCGAATTTTATCGATATTATCAATGTCATTCACGTTTGAACAAGAGTTCTCAGCTAAATTCATTGCAGGTGTGATTGGTACAAAGTCCTCTTGATCTTCTAACTGATAAGTAAGAGTGCGAGAATTTACAGATGTCTCGCAGTTACATAAGATAGTTTTCACCTTCACAAAAGTCAAAACGGCTCTTCCTAGTGTTCGTCTGAGAAGTTCTTTTACTGTACGCACAAGCATCTCCCAACAGGCCGCGGAAGGAGGATTAAACTTCCAAATTATTGGCTGGATTTCAGCAAAGAAAGGCCATCTTATTCCAATTAACACGGGAGAGATCATTGTCAGCTTCTCGGAAGTTGGTTCTGTTGTCTGAGCACACGATCCTGGGCCTCCCTCTCCTTGAGAGTGGTAACATCTTTTAAGCCAATCATAGGGTAAGGGTACAGATTCTGAGTGATATGCTTTGTATTTATTACGTTGACATCGTACACACTTCTTATCACTTTACGAACAAACTTTGCACCTCTCTGGAACCAAAATCGTTCTCGGAAAATGGAAACAACATGATAACTTTGTACATGATAAAATTTAATTAATCTCTTAGTCAGTATAAAATCATTTGGCAAAAGGATAGGTGCAGTAAAATATGGATCATCGTCGCGTTCAGTAATCCTCATCTTAACTCGGATTATTCCTTCGGTGTAGGCATTTATAATAGGAATATTGTCTAAATTTAGAAATAAAATATTTTGAACAGAACGAATGAGTATCTTTTTGGCTGACTCAATCTCAATGATTGATATCTCTAAGTCTCTATTTTTTACACTCGTACGACAGTTCTTTAAGAGTCTCAAATTCCAAGTGACTAAACGAATGATAGAATGATAATTTGAATATCTGATCACATACCATGGATTAGGTTCTTCAGACACATTAAGGTTGCACAGTCTAGCATTGTTTCGTTCTAAATCAACATCGCGGTTGAGGCAAATTAATTCATTCTTCATCACCATGCTCAAGAGTTTTCGCACGTATATTTGAACGAGTAGATCTTCACTAATGAATTGTTCGTTTACTTGCTGTATTACATCAGGGTAATTCACTGCCGTAGCTGGCAAACTTTCAATCACGCGCACAGCTTTAGAATTCGATACTACTGCCGGAAGCAAGTATTGGACCTTGCCATCATTGGAGAGTAATTTATCTTCATGAATTTTTGAAAGTTGACTCCAAAAAGTCAAATAGTTCTTGGCATCACCAGTGCACATTTTTAGTTTGACTTTCGTCAATTTAAATGTTCTTTTTTCAGGAATCGGAGTTTCGGTTTCTAAAGTTATTTTAAGCAAATTCCTTCCGATTTCGACTTTCAACTCAAAGTATTTTTCTCTATATGTTTACACAGACTTAAAATCTTCGTATTCATCTTCTGCGTTTTCCTGTTGAAGTAAAGCGTCCGTTACTCGGTTCTGACACTGTTCTAGACGACTGAATTTATCAATAAACTGTAATCGAAATCTTTTCCAAAATAGATACGTATTTCAGATTGACCTTTTCTTTGGCTAACATTTTCTTTAGCTTTATTTTTTTTTAACGCAACCGGTAAAATATTCTTCGAATGCACTTCCTTTCATTTTGGGGCTTTAAAAGTTGCTTAGTCTCAATTTCAAAGTTGTTCGGTTGCTGTGTCGCGGCCCCAAGTTGGGCTCCAAATGTTATAGGAATCAGGATTTCTTAACAAAAAATATAGGAGCTCGTATTGAATAAAAACATCTACCCGATGTAATCACAACAACCAAATATCTAAATACTAATTTAATGACCCCTAGGATATCATACCTTAACGGAATGAATACGTCCCAAACAGCCACAAGGAGGGTTACATTCTCAACTACATTAAAAACAAAATGCTCTAAATGAAAACTACGTCTAAGTGACGTCAGTCAGTTTCGAAGACTCTGATTCGTTAAAGCATCAGAGAGAGGATGCCACTCAAACTCGCAACACCCATTGTACACCTATCACATATACAAATTGACAACTAAGCGGTATTTGAACCCACATCCTCCAGCGTGACAAGCGGATGTAATTTTTTTACTCTCAAATCATTTTCTCTGAATTTGGCGAATCAGTCATAATTGCTGTAAGGCATTTTAACATTCTGTTATGATAACTGATAATTCATAAAATAGCGACAAAAGCAGTTGACAGTTTGGTTTGGTTTTGGAGTGCTACTGTCTACTTTTTGCAACACGAGGGCTAATGAAACCGGGACCTACTGCAAAGCAGTTGACAGAAAGAATTTTTTCGATAATATTTTTTTATTTAATTAAAACAAATGTTTGTTAGTAATATATCACAGGCATGGACAACCCAAAGATTCTGGACAAGCTACATTAAAAATGCATTTTATTCGGAGGGTTATGTTTTATTTGTAAATGTATGTAAGCATATTTTATTGAATTGTATTTAGTGGAATTACAACAACCAGATTCGTTTTTGTTATCCATGATAGCTTACTTTAAAAAATGTATATTAAGAAAGTATGTTGCGATGTACGTTAAAGAACGAAGTATATGTCAATTAATGTGTGTTTATCTTAATTTTGAAAATGTCTTATTTATTAAGCAATCAGTCTCACAAAGAAGCTAACAGAAATCAGAAGTGAGATACACGTAGAAGTCTTGTCACTGGATCCTACATTGATTTACTGCAATTTAATAAGATTGGAAAAATTCTGATTTCAAGGTACATTGCGTTGATTAGCGTAATTTATTTGTACATACTCTATATTTATTTTAGCCGTAGAAGGTGACTTAAACATGTACCAGTGTCCAATAGTATAGCTGGGCAGTGACCTTCGAGATTGAAAGCGTCTAATTAACTTTTAAATTAGCTCTTGTTTTTCTAATAACTTTGATATGAGAACGAACCCAAAAACTTTACAGACTTTTCAATTTTTCGATTCGGAAGTTGATGCGAGTATTCTATATTTATGTTTGGCTAGTACACTATCTACCAATAAGTATTTGGACACCTATGCAAATGACGATATCTGCGGTCCTGAGGTACATCACGGACTCCGCCGGTATACATCCGTGTAAGAAACAACATCGGCATTAGTCGCATGCAAGATGCCGCACAATTCGGAGCTCTCTGACTTCGAGAAAGGTATAATTATCGGGAATCACAAATGTGGCCCATCCTTAAGGGACATATCTAGCGATCTGAAGTACCCAAAATCGACACTGGCCTATGTGATTAAGAAGTGGAAGATGAGCGGTGACTGTCGGAATGTGCCCCCAGGTCGGCAGACCAACGAAACTGGGAGATAGAGAACGACGAGTGCTGTCCAGAGAAATTCGGAAGAACCGCACCCAACCGATGGCCCTCATCCGCGAAGAGTTTCAACAGGCATCCGGGAGTATTGCTTCAATGAATACCATCCGTAAGGGATCACATCTGCTTGGTTTTCATGGTCGTGCTGCTGCCCATAAGCCTTTGATCACAAAGTCCAACCGTGCTGCTCGGTTAATGTGGTGCAAAATACATCGAAATTGGACAGTAGATCAGTGGAAAAGGATTCTTTGGAGCAACGAATCAAGGTTCACCCTTTACGGTTCGGATGGCTGGGTCTGGGTCTGGCGTGTCTCTGGAGAACGTCTCCTGCCAGAATGCATTGTGCCAACAGTCAAGTTCGGCGGAGTTGGAATTATGGTCTGGAGGTGTTTCTCCTGGTATTGACTGGGACCCTTGGTCCCCATTCATGGTAAGCTCAACGCCGATGCCTACTGCACTATTTTGGATGACAATGTGCTTCCTACGTTATACGGGTTGGACCCCTGTTACTTTCGGGACGACAATACCAATTGTCCTGTTTCGAGGTTAACTAAGGCTTGGTATTGTGCCAATGGAGTTCATCGAATCGACTAGCCTTCCCAGAGTCCAGACCTGAACCCTATCGAGAACCTCTGGGACGAGTTGGTTCGCCGAATTAAGGGGTGCACTACCCGTTCCAAATCGGTGAAGGAACTTGACTTGTGGAAAGTATGCCCCGGAGGGTTCACGTTGTAATTGCCTCTCGTGGAGGCT
Organism: Pardosa pseudoannulata; assembly: GCA_032207245.1. Lineage (NCBI taxonomy): Eukaryota > Metazoa > Arthropoda > Arachnida > Araneae > Lycosidae > Pardosa > Pardosa pseudoannulata. Next base: position 85,226,019 of record CM063506.1, read on the forward strand.
CTACCAACTTATGATTTTGAATAAAGTTAGTTTTTCTTTTCTATCACAGGTGTCCAAATACTTATTGGTAGAGAGTGTATGCATTGCTGCTTCAAATTTTGTTTTGATCTTCTTTGTTGGGATGTTGTAGTTGTGAATTTTTCACTGCCAGATACTCCATAAAAAAAACTTTGACCTTGGATGTTGTTCCGTTCCGGATGCAAATTTAAGAAGAGCTCCACCTAGCGAGCCTAGCTGGAAACAAGCATCGCCGTAATCAAGGCGAAAGCGTGAATGGCAGTCAGTTACACTACCACCCACTTCAGGCGGTGGTGACTTAGTTTAGCATTAGCGTTAAGAGCAGCCATTTTTACGCTCCCACCCACTTCACGCGGTGGTGACATGGTTTATCACGAATTAGTTGATTTTATGTATTTGTGTGTTATGGTGTTGTAAATAAAACTTATAAGGAAAAAGATTACAGTCCATTAGATAATTAAACAAACCCAGCGACCTCACTAACATTTTGGTCCTAGGAAGCCGAAGTAGCAATATGGAAAAGCTAAATAGATCAAAAGGAGCCGTAAAAGTGGTTATAACTAAGCTGGAACTATTTATCAAGGAAAATACCGATATTAAGGATGTAAACATCAGCCAAATAGAAGTGAAATTAAAGCGGACTGAAAGTTTACAAATGAAGTTAGAAGAACTTCGTGAAAAATATTACGAGCTTCCAGATACTTCGGATATGGAGGAAATTGAAAAGGATATGGAATCTGCCTGCGAAAGGCTTGAAAATATTGAGGTAAGCCTTAGAACTTTATTGACTTTAATTGTGAAAGACTCTGATAATAATGATTCTATAAAGGGGAATACAAATACAAGTGAAGCGAAACAGAAGGTACGTTTACCTGAAATATCATTGCCTTCATTTGATGGTTCATATGCTGAATTTTCTAATTTTAAAAGTCAATTTACTAACTTAATAATTGATAATGATCAACTAAATGATACACAAAAACTATTTTATTTAAAAGCTGCCTTAAAAGCAGAAGCAAAACAATTAGAATCAGCTGATGATGATTTTAACTCTTTATTTCAAGCATTAATACAAAGATATGAAAATAAACGTCTTTTAGTGGATTCTCATATTGCTGAAATTCTTAATTATGAAAAAATTAATTACGAATCTTCTAGAGACTTACGTAGTTTTATTGACTGTGTTAATAAAAATATAAGAGCATTAAAGGTTCTGGAGTATAAGCAAAATAATTTATCAGAAGCTATTTTAATAAATGTAATTGTGCATAAGCTGGATAAAGAATCACAAAAACAATTTGAATTATCCTTGGAATCTACAACTGTTCCTACTTTTGATTACTTGGTTTCATTTTTGGAAAAAAGATGCTGCATGCTTCAAAATGTGGGTAGAGCATCTATTAATCCCAACACAAAACCACAAAAGGTGATAAATAAGTCCAATTATGTTTCTAATAAATCGAAAGCATTTGTGTTTAATAACTCTAATAAAAGTAACATAAAACCTTGCATTTTATGCAAAACAAATCATCCGTTATTTAAGTGTTATAGATTCCGGAACATGAGTGTTTCAAATAGAAAAGAATTAGTGAGTAAAAATAAACTATGCTATAACTGTCTTCGATTCCATTCTGGTCAGTGTAATTCGAAATTGAAATGCCTGATGTGTCATCAATTGCACAATACACTTTTGCATGAAACAAATAATACTTTGGATTCGAGAAACGAGAAGGAAGGGGAAGGGAAGCTTTTCTCTTCTGCCCTCCCCCTTAGTGTAACGGATTCGCAGGCGCCGGCTTCGGGTGCAACATTGTTTACAGATGGCTCTAAAAAAGACTGTGTTTTATTAAATACAGCAATAATATGTATAAAAAATTCAATGGGAAATAAAATTAAGTTGAAGGCCATCCTGGATAGCGCTTCGACTGTAAATATTATAACTAATGAGGCAGCTGAGATTTTGGGTTTAAAGAAAAAACAATTTAAAGGAAGTATTTCTGGAATAAATGGTTTAAACCAACAAATAAGGCACATTTTAAACGCTGAACTTTCTAATGTAACAGAAACATTTTTAAGAAATGTAGATTTTTTAGTAATTCCTAAAATTACAGATTATGTTCCAGCTGCAAAATTGGATATTTCACAAATCTCTATTCCTCCTTACATTGAATTGGCAGATAATAAATTTGACATTCCTTCACGAATAGATGTTATTATAGGCAGTGATTTATTTTTTGATATTTTAAAGGGAGACCAAATTCGTTTAGAAAATGGGAAATGTATTTTACAAAATACAGAATTTGGTTATTTAGTGACGGGTTCGCTTCCACAATTAAATAAATCACATTATTGTTGTTTGTTGGAGGAATCTAATTTGGATAAATCACTTAAAGAATTTTTTGAAATAGAGTCATTTCCTGGAGATCATAAAGAATTTGTTAAAGGTGAGGAAGAACTGTTTTGTGAGAAACATTTTACAGACACTTATAAAAGAGATGAAACTGGTAGATTTATAGCACAATTACCGATTAAAGAAAATGCAGAATTAAATTTGGGTTCATCCAAGGAATACGCTATTAAGAGACTGAATAATCTATGGAATAAATTAGATAAAAATAAAATTGTGGAAACTTTATATCGTGAATTTATAGAAGAATATGAACGTTTGGGTCACATGAAGGAAGTTAAAACTGAAAGATTGGATTTAGTTTCTTATTACATTCCCCACCATGCGATTTATAAACCTGAGAAGACATCAACTCTTCTTCGGGTAGTTTTCGATGCTAGTGCAAACACAACTAGTGGACATTCACTGAATTCCATTCTTTTAAATGGTGGTATAATCCAGCAAGATCTCTTTTCGATTGTGACTAGATTTCGAAAACATAAATATGCCTTCTGTGCGGACATTAAGAAAATGTACCGACAAATTCAAGTGGATACTTGTCAAAGACATTTACAAAGAATCGTATGGAAACCAAATAAGGATGCTCCTATAAAGGTGTACGAATTGTGTACAGTCACTTATGGAACTGTCAGCGCGCCTTTTTTAGCCACACGGACGTTGAAGGCTTTAGCTGATGAAGAAATGGAGGAATTTCCGGAAGCTGCTGCCGTAATATCGAAAGACATGTACATGGATGATTGTCTATCAGGAGCGTGCTCTCTTCAATCGGCCTAAGAGCTGCAACTTCAATTGATCCAAATTTTGCAACGAGGAGGTATGGAGCTGCACAAATGGGTTTCAAATCATCCCGAATTATTACAAGATACTTCTAAGGCTCAATATACATTTGATGAAAACTCCCTACATCAAACACCTGTGAAAGCCCTGGGTATGCTGTGGACATCACATTCAGACCAATTTCTATTCCAAATTAATATGATTGTTAAAGATACTTACACTAAACGTGAAGTCCTATCAGAAATAGCTAAGATGTATGATCCACTTGGGCTGCTTGGACCTATTATCACGAAAGCCAAGATATTTATGCAGGAGTTGTGGCTTCTAAAATTAAATTGGAATGAGCAACTCCCACCTACTTCTCTGCAAATATGGACGAATTTTGTGTCAAAATTAAGTGACGTTAATAATATCCGTATTCCTAGATATGTGCTCGAAGATGATGTAGAAACAATTGAACTTCATGGCTTTGCAGATGACTCGTGTAAGGCATTTGGAGCAGCTATTTACATACGTTGTCTCTCAACGGATGGAAAATATAGTTCTAAACTCTTATGTAGTAAATCAAGGGTAGCTCCCATAAAGCTAATGACTATTCCTAGATTGGAATTATCTGCTGCATTACTTCTATCTAGATTGATGAACAAAGTCATTCCGATCCTTCAGCTGTGTATTGATAAAGTTTGGCTTTGGACTGATTCAACTATAGTTTTGGCCTGGCTTAAAACTCCACCTCACAAGTTAAAAACTTTCGTCGCAAACAGAGTGACTGAAATTCTATCCTTGTCAACTAGCTACCATTGGAATCATGTATCCTCCAAAAACAATCCTGCGGACATTATTTCCAGGGGTTCTTTTGCTAGTGAACTCATAAAAAATCAACTTTGGTGGTGTGGACCGAAATTTCTGAAATGCGAAATTTTAGTGCCTGAAGAAGTGCCAATAATTACAATTAGTGACTATCAACAGGAATTAAAAAACTCTAGTGAATTAACTCTAGTTACAACAAACTCTGATAACTTTTTGATTTATTTTTTAATATTTCGAATAATTTTTTAAAACTAATTAGAGTGCTTAGTTTACTTTTTAGGTTTACAAATAATTGCAAAAATCCGCTTAAGAGGCAGACAGGTAGTGTTACCATTGAAGAAATGGAAAAATCAAAAACTACTTTGCTTAGACACATTCAGGGTAGGTATTTTTCAGGAGAGGTGTCTTCATTGAAGGCGGGTTTGCCTCTTTCGTCAAGTAGTAAGTTAAAATATTTTGATCCATTTTTAGATAACTGTGGTTTACTAAGAGTTGGAGGTAGAATAAAAAATGCCAACTTAAGCTTCAATCAAAAACACCCCATTATATTGCCAGCAAAAAATAATTTAACTGAACTCATCTTTAATTATTTTCACATAAAAGAATTTCACAACGGCCCACAGGCTTTGTTAAACTCTGTAAGACAAATTTATTGGCCATTAAATGGTAGAAATATTGCTAGAAGAATAGTTCACAAATGTGTAACTTGTAATAAAATAAACCCTGTAATTTCACACCAGATAATGGGTGATTTACCGAATGAAAGAATTAATATTAATTTTACATTTAACTGTTGCGCTATTGATTATTGTGGTCCATTTTTAATAAAATATAAAGGGCAGCGTAAAGGTACTTATCATAAATTATATGTTTGTATTTTCGTTTGCATGGTCACAAAGGCAATACATTTGGAGATAGTGAATGATTTAACTGCAGAAGCTTGTATTGCCTGTTTAAAGAGGTTTTTCGCCCGACGAGGCAAACCCGAAAAAATATTTAGTGACAACGCGAAAAATTTCGTAGGGGCCAATTTAGAAATTAAAAAATTACTGACTATTTTTTCAATACAAAATGAAGTGTTAAACAATTTTCTAGCAGAGGAAAAAATACAGTGGAAATTTATACCCCCAAGAGCTCCAAATTTTAATGGCCTTTCAGAGGCAGGTGTTAAATCTTTTAAATATCATTTTAAGAGAACTGTAGGAAATTCTATTTTAACTTATGAGCAATTTTTAACAATTATGATTCAGGTCGAGGGAATTTTAAATTCTCGCCCACTTACTCCGTTAACTTCTGATATTGATGATTTAAATGTATTAACTCCAGGACATTTTTTAATAGGTCGACCCATTAATGCAATGCCTGAACCTAATTTAATAGAAATAGATAACAATAGACTCGGTTTATGGCAAAAAACTACTAAAATGGTTCATAACATTTGGAAGAACTGGTCTAAGAACTACCTGAGCACTTTGATTCAAAGAAATAAATGGATGATTTATAAACAAAATATAAAAATAGGTGACTTAGTAGTAGTAAAGGAAGATAATCTTCCTTCCTGTAAATGGCTACTAGGAAGAATTGTTGATGTATTTCATGGTAAAGACAATTATGTAAGAGTTGTGTTAGTCAAAACTAAAAATGGTGTTTATAAAAGATCTGTTACAAAAATTGCAGTCTTACCAGTAGAGAAATAATCATGTTTGTTGGTTTGATGTGCATTTAGAAATGGTTTTATAGTATTTGATTATATTCATATATGTTGAGTGTTTTATATATGTATATGTGTATAAGAATTGAAATTTAGTTTGTATATTGTTGCTTATACTATTCTCTTAATTTTAATTGTATGGCAATTGAATTAATATCTGCTTATTTTATTATTGTGTATCGATTATTTCAAATAAATCTAATGTTGGTAAATTCTTATATAAATACAGTATTATTACACAGAGAACAGGTTTTTAAATTAAAAATTCCAACAGTTGTTCAAACACTACTGATTGTTACGATAAGGATAAGCACTTTTACTTCCTTGTACAAAGGATCACAAATAGAGATGTAAAAAACCCGGAATTTTGAAGAGGTGGGAATAAACCCGGGAATTTTGGGGAATAAACCTGGAATTTTGGGAACTTTGGGAAGAAGTCACTTTAACAATCTTTACATTTATTTTTTCAACAGTGGGTATTTAAGAACTAGCATATTATTTCTAAGAGACTTTTTTATACTTTTGGCAATATATATATATATATATATATATATATATATATATATATATATATATATATATATATATATATATATATATATATATATATATATATATATATATATATATATATATGTGTGTGTGTGTGTGTGTGTGAACTTATTCTTTCTGCCCACTGCTGAACGAAGTACTACAGCTCCAGAGCAGCAGAGTCCATCGCCAAGTCATCATCAGTTCGACTTCCGGAATTGACAACAGTTGGTTTTAGAAAGAATGTGCATGCAGTTCCGAGTTCTGAGTGACGTGTGTGGGAGAGAGGAATAAGATGATTTATCGAGCCATAATTAACCAAGTTTATCCCTAGACCCCTTTGTATATAATTCCCTTAAATGTTAATTAAACTAATGTTCATAGTAAGAGTTTGTGTCCTGAGTCTCTCTCCTTCACATATATATTCAAGAAATAATAGCAATGAGCATTTAAATGATTTTATAGTAGTACTTGAGTAATTAATTACCTTGTTAGTCTTATCAAACACATAACTGGTTGCTTCAATTTTAATTGCTAATATAATAATTATATAGGTTATTTTTTATCATTATTTATTATGTAAATTGCTCTATGCTAAACGTTTTCCCCCTTCTTTTATAATATAAAATTAATATCTTTAAATTTAAAATATCAGTTTATTATTTTTTGTAATGCATATATCATTTAAAGGTGTAATCAAATGACACTGTTGCATTTTGTGTCCAATTCCTACACACACACACACACACATTATATATATATATATATATATATATATATATATATATATATATATGAGAGAGATAGAGAGGGAGAAGAGATGTTATCCAAGAAAAATAATGATTTATGGGTTTTATGACACTACAGATTATTTCCTAATATTTATGTAATAATAAAAATATTGGATATTACTCAAATGAAAAAAATACTCATACTTTCATGCTAAACAGGATAACTTGCCAAATATAGTTAGTTAATCCCAATTATTCAATTTTTTTTTTCATAGCATATAATAGTTAAATTTTGAGAAAACATCAACTTTTGAAGTCTACAACAAAGACAGAAAAAAATGGTGGTTTTCATTCTGTCATAGGACTGGCAACTTCAAAATATTTCAAAATTCCTATGTTTTGGAAATTTTCAAAATTCCCTTTCCAAAAAACCCGGTTTTTCCCGGGTTTAAACCGGTTTTTTTCCACTGCTCACAACTCTAATCACAAAGCATTGTAATCACCAAATTTTTTAGTGCTAATAGAAGTATTAATTTAAAACCTACCTGAATATGGACTAGTTTCAGTGTCACAAGGAATCTTTAATTCTGAAACTATCTTTTTTGACCTTTCTAGTTTCCTTTTGACATCCTTACTTATGAATCTCACATACCTAAAAAAAAAAGTATGTATATAAAACTGTACTTCACTAAAAACGACATCAAAATACGAAAATTTAGACAAAAATACTTAAAAGCAGGTTTAATAGAGAATTTTAAAAATTGATGGAGGCGCCGGGGACGAATAATTTCTATTTAAAGGCTTTAAGGGTGATGTGGCAACTGGACCATATGAGCCAAGCCCTTCAATCCAGAGGCTTCTGTCAGTAAGCACAAAAATGACAACAAGCGAAAAATATACACATAAAAGAGCAAAGAGATAGAAGGGTGGATTCGTGAGTTCATAACACAAAACTAGAGAGTTTAGGGATAGAAAAACATAAAATATTTTTGTGGCCAGCGACATCCGTACGAAAAAAGCCAAAAATATTGAGAAATAATGATCAAGATCGAAAAAATTAAAAATTTTGAAAAAATAAAAAATATGTTTTAAAAATAAATAAATTGCATTAAAAATCCCCAAAGGAACTAAATAATAATAAATAAACATAAAAAACAATTTTTATGAATTTAGATTAAGTTTTAGAATTTTCGTCATTGCCGGGGACAGAACCGTACACCCGAGGAGAACGATGACGCAACAGAGCAGGCGGATATTTTTATATATACGTAACCGAATTTCGATTCAAACGTACCCCACGTGATTAATCTTAACACTCTCATTGACTCACTTGAGCCCTCTCATTACTATAAAATCAAATGTTAAAATTTTCGCGACAGAGCGAGCTATTTCGATAAAACTGTATATTTTTATTTCACATTTTTGTTGTTTTGCTGCTAAGAACTTTTTGTTATTTGGCTAAGAACTTTTGTTTTTATACAGCATCAATATAATTCTAAGTTTGTAATGTGTAAAGAAATACCCATTTCATATATATATATATATATATTGATATAAATCTCATATTAATTCAACGATAGGAATTTTACCGGCCCTCGTAAAGTACTGTCCGGGGCGGTCGATCAATTTGCTGCCTCTCTTCTATGCTATACTACTGTTGCTTGGTTTAAAGAGCAACGGATTTTGTTTTCAACACAAAGACTAATGATACCGAACCTACTGCTTGACCCTTTAACAGACACTGATTTCGCAGAGGAACCATCTGTCAATACTTTTTTCTCTTCTTTTTAAAAACCTAGAAATATTTTTTTTAATTTTTTATGCTATTGACTTTTTGATGTAGCAATAGATAATGGAATTTGGAGTAGTTTATTTTTCTCTTTCAAATACATTAGTTTAAAATTGCTTTACATAAAAAATGTCGAATTTGATTTTTCTCCTAACGACTTCAAATAAAAACACCTACCCAAAGCAACAATGAAAAATTGCCTAGTTATCTATTTATTACATCATTTTTGTGATAATTATACATTGTTCTTCCAATATAATTGGATTCAAGAAACTCTTGTTTCCATGCTGTACAAGGGAAGTGTTTCACAATTACGACTTCCCGATAAAAAAATTCCACCTACTAAAGGAATGTAAATTTTTTTTCACATGTTTCCCATTTATAAGGCTCACAGACAACATTTATAGCCTAATGCCGTTAAATCTAAAAGAATTTTTAATCGTGACCTTTAAAGGGTTAAAGCCTAATCCAAACGGCTGTGAACATACATGACAGAGTGGGATTCGAACCTATAAACTCCCGTACCGAACATTAGCGATCTAACCATACGGCCTTCGTTCCTCTTCTAGCTTTTAATAAATAAATGTTATTTGAATATAAAAGTTATATTTAGATCAATATCAAGTCTTAGTTAAAGTAATTAGAAAGAAGATACAATAATGAAGAAATTAATTTACTCAATCGTACAAAAACTGTATTGAAAAAGAAAAATAGTCTTAAATTCAGACTAGCAATTGAATATTATTTCCTACCGAATGAGGGAGGGGAAAGCGATGCAACTTATAAGAGCCTTATAAGAGCTACTTATAAGAGCTTATAACTTACTACTTATAACTTATAAGAGCTACTTATTATAGTTTTATACCTATAAAACATTTTATAACGTTACACGCATTAAAAGACTAATTTAAAGTACTATAGAGAACGAAAGAGGTTTTATTTGTACTAGCCAATTACAAACCCGTAAGGTTATGAAAATACTAACGCATATTGATTGTAAAAATGTCAGATCATTTAAAAAGAAATAAATTAAAAGCCGAGTCTTAGCTATAATTTACTTCTAAGGAAAGATTAAACTGGACTGACCGAATATATATTGCTCCATTTTATATCTAAAGAAAAACAACATAAAATTTGGTAATAAATTATATAAAATTTAATATTAATATTTCAATTAAAAATTATAAGAAATTTACTATTATATGTATTTTTAAAAGTCTATAAAAAATCTTAAGGAAATTTAGAGAAAAAACTATAATATACAAAGTAGACAGAAACAAATAAAAAAATTTTTTATTTATAACTCAAAATTTAATTAAATATGTTGTTAATTTTTTTATGTATTTGAAAATGTACTTTTTATGTTAAAATGCGATACAGAGAACAATATGATTTCACGAGGGGATCCACGAATTTCAGACCGAACCCCTCTGACTACTACCCTGTTAAAAAGCAACTATTTTGCATCTGGAACATGAAACTTACGCGTCACCCAACAGATAGATGCTTCCGGCAGATATCTTCGCTTTTCCTTCCACAAGAGATAACGAAAAGACCAAGGGGTAGAGAAAAGAATAGATTATCCCATAAAGCTTTCTACCACAAAGATAATGCTGTTCATGTGTTATTTACTCCTTGTGGAAACAGTTTTTTTTTTTAATTCCACAATTCAAATTCATATAGGTGGTTATAAGTTTCTCTTAGATAAATAGGCAAAACTTTTATCTTGTGAAGATGGAGATGAAAAACACAGATTTCTTCAAATATTCTCTCTTACTCAAAACTTTTTATGTCGTCAGATAATTTTTACGTACTCAAATTCAGTCTAGTTACTTTTTCGTCAAGGTCTTTCACCGTAAATTTTTAAAAACTATCCATGGCATGTGAATTTTGGTGAAAATAAGTAAGAAAATTTCAAGCAGATTTTTCCAAACAAAAGACTAAACTTCAAGACAATTTTCAAACCATCATTTGTAAAAAAAAAAAAAAAAAAAAAAAAAAAAAAAAAGGTTGTGCGTTTTACTTAGGGCCGGTCTCACCTAAGTCATTTAACGGCTAACCACGAATAACCCATAGTTCCAACCAATGATAGGACGTAATTCTCCGTTTAAACAGGGATTAATTTCGGTCAGTCTTTAAACAACTTTCGTGAGACAGGCCCATAATCTTTTAAATCGGTCACATGACAAAGTATTAAAATAATTTATACCCGCAATTCAAAAATTCCAAGCCCTGTTATTATTATTGTACATAACTACATGCAAAATTAAAGATTGCATGGTACAAGTGCACTTTTTATTTTATGCATAGATAAAAATAAGTATTTTCCATCTTAAAAATAATTAAGGAGAGAGGAATTCATTCACTTTTTTAACATTCAAATGACTACAGTATATATAATCACTTTAAAAACGTTCTCCTGACAAGAAATCCTTGATTTTTCTTTCTTTGAGATTTGAACAAATGATAGTCACTTGGAGCCAAGTCGGAGCTATACTCAGGGTGGTCAAATATTTTCGACTAAAACTTCCGAAAACGATCATTGGTCTTTTGAGCTGTGTAGAGAGAAGCATGAGCAAACAAAAGAACAATCCCACATACTAACATTCCCCGCCTTTTGTTTTGGATAGGCATGCTGCGTATCAGGGTTCCTCAGTTTTTGGTAGCTCATAGGTGTCACGGAAACACAGTTCTGATAACAAAAACAATTATTTAATAATACAGAATAGAATTTCAAAGAGTTTCTGTAGAGACAAAGTAACTTTAGACGAGTGGAAATTTTCACACAGTGTGAGATGACTTCTGGCAAACATTGAAAAGAAAAAAAAAATCAGATTAATGGTCAGGTCTCAAAATAACAAGAAGTTGTACTTTATGTACACTTACAATTCAGAAAAATCCAGCAACAAGGAGGTGAGATCTCCTCAGAAAACACATATATCTCAAACCTACTCCGTGGCTTCTCTCTCTTCTTTTCAGAGTTATTTTTCTTTTCTCTCTAGATTTTTCGCGTCTTCTGAAGTCCTTTGGTCGCCTCTTCCTGCTTAGTCAGTCCATCAAGGTAGCAACATTCCGCTAGTTTAGGATTCGCTGCTAATCAGTGCCATTCTGTCTGACCTACCTCCTGTCTACCACCTTCAATCATTAAGGAACGCCTGTCAAGGGTGGTACCGGAAAAAATTTCTTTTGTACAGTAGTGTTACTTTCCCAAAATCCTGCGTTGCGTGAATTTCACCACGAGTTGTAGTTTGAATCAGAAGTTGATTCCGACCGGACAAAGGACAAAAAATTGAGGTTTTATGCAGCCGAAAGAAAAGTAAACGTCTGGTGTGGGGGCACGAGCAAAGCTCATTTTGAGACAATTACTGGTAGTGGTCCGGCTACATACTCTAAATATCTGTTGCAGCACAACAATAACAATGGCATTGCTTCTTCCATTGACCATTTTCATGCAAGATGGTACCCCCCCCCCCATATCGTTCTATCCATAAAGAGTTTTTTCCTTCAACCATTCACGAATGAACACCTTGTAATTCCCTCTTTTAGAAATCAATGGCCACCGTGTTCACTGGATCAATCTTTGGGCGATTTCTAGTTATGAAGCTTCTGTTCAAATTTGATTTATCATAGAGGTGTTACTATATTGGCTGATTTTATGGAATGCATTACGCTATATGTAGGACGCATCAAAACAGGCGAGTTACGACCTGGTGTTGAACATACTGTTCATTGCCTTGAAATTTTACATGTCCAAGACAATTGCCATATTGCACAACTTATTTGCATACGATAAAAAAACGGATTCATTAGTTATTGTTCTTCATAATCTGTACCTGTTTGTGGAAACTCAGTTTTTTTCTAAGAAAACATATTTGTTATCATTTTTGAAATGATTTTATGTCATGGTCGATAAGTTTGCACTCAATGTTCATGTTGATATTTTTATTCCATATTTCCCAACTCTCCTTATAGGACATATCTGAACTAAATTTTTCATAAAAGATTTTTTTAGAGCATATGGTCCATATACTAATCTTGTTAATACGTTGACCAGGTTCAGCTTTAGGATGATCTAAATAGGGCAAATTTAACTATAACATAGCTGTATATGTGTAAGTAGATGCCTCAGCCAATATTCAATACGTTTTTTATAAATAAAAGATATTTTGCCAGCTAAACATGCTGTAGAAGACAATATTTATTACTAGTGTCATAATGATAAAATATATTGAAGGAAAATAGAGTAAATGAAATGAAGCTTGGGTTTCTATATTTCTGAAGACTGGTATGTTGTTACAAAGGAGGTTTTTTAAGGATCAATTTCAAAAATGTGTATATGATATGAAATAGAAAATAGATTGCATTGTTCACACATGCTATAAACTATGAAATTTATATACAGTGAAGAAGCAAGACGTAATAAGTTAAATAAGATTGAAGTTCTAGTGCAGGTTTTGGAAGACATTTGAAAGAGAATATCCAAATTGTCTATTGAACAAAATAACAGAGGTATCAAAGAGCCATTTGAATGAATGGTTATTAATAAAAATACATACAAGCAGACATCTGAAGAGCCACAAACATATATGCAAAGAACATCATGGAGATTGTGAACCACAGTCTGCTAAACCTTATTCTAGTGCAGTTGTTTTCAAACTTTGTCTACACATAGTACACTTAGAACTTGCAAGGTTATTTCAGGGAAACCCATGCCATTCTTAGAAATATATATTTTATAATATTTAAAGTAGATCCATAACTATAGATACTTTAATGAGAGTTAATGCAAAGCATTGAATTTGTATTATAAAAGTTTTAAATTAAATGTAATTTACTTATTAAGAATGAATTTATGCTCCTAACTGTTGGTTCTATCTACCCTTGCATAATACATAGAGACTGGGATGTCTATGCCTTAGTTTTTTTCCCTCTTTTATATACATATAATAAGGTTATCGCCGCCCTGCAGTCGTGGAACCTAGCGATGAGAACGGAATTAAGAAACTGGAAAAATCAATCTAACTAGGTTTATTCTTCGAAATATCGAAACTGCCAAAACAATTGATACTACATCAGTTTGCCAAAAGTGATGGAACTCTATCGAAACATTTTACGAAAAACCGTTTGCTTCAGTAGTAGATTATTTGAGGCGCCTTAGCATGGAGCCATATACCCCGTCATGTAAGCGTAAGTTTCTTTCAGGGTGTGCATCAGGAATTGAGTTTTGCATTAAAGATGAATTACATTAATCGTTAATTACAATGGGGCCCTAATTAGCAGAACCGTTTTGCAATTCCAAACATCTGCTTATATAGTCATTTGTGCCGACTAATCAGCTATTACTTGAAGTCACGTTGGTGATGTAACCAACGCATTAGAACCTCTATTTTTAGATATGGAACTGGAAGAATTTCTACAAGCAAACATGCGAGAATATTCGATAGGGTTCCTTGAAAAGAATTACCGAAAAAATGGAATCTTAAAGCAAAAGTGATAAAGATATAATTACAAATTATCTCCTACCCATCTGAAAAGGTTTGATGTCACGGCTGTTGCCATTAAAACATCCCAGACAGTGAAAATATGAAATTTAGTAAACAAAATTAAATTTGGGGTTGGCACATACAACTTTACAAATTTTACATAAAATATTTTTCAAACACTAATATCAAATTTTGTAACATAATATTTATTTAAATTAAATATTTTTACAGATGGGAAGATGCTTTGATAACAATATTATAATAAAATTGAATTTAATAAACTACGTTAGCATTAATTACAAATAATTGCAAAATCGCAGAAATCCGTCATTCACAGAGTTTAAACATTCATTTTCGCTTGTTTTAGAATTTTCAAAATTATTCTTTAAATGTAAATGCTACAAATCAAAATTCCAAAAATAATATAAATTATTCAAAATCAAAATTTTGCTTCAAATCAAAATTCAAAATTTTAGCAACAGTTATAAAAATTCAACTTTTATACTTCAAATGTAAATCGGAAGTGTTTCAAACTTTATGTAACTCATTAAAATTCTTAAGTTTAATCAAACGCAAAACCAAAGTAATTTGTTTCAAACACAATAATCATTATTTATGATATCCAAATTCTTTATCAAACTCAATTTATAATTTTAACATATTTATTTTTGATGTCATACTGCATACCTGGAAGGTGTTTTTCCCCTCCGGTTAAGAAATCGCTCCCGGTAAAGATTAATTAGTGACGTCAAACCAGTGGAGATAATTCTTATAATCCACTTCACCGGGCGGCATTTTAAAACTGCCGATAGCACGTGGCTGTTATGTAGATGAGCAAGTGAAGACTATATTTAAGCCGCCGGCAAATGCAAGCTTTGATGATGTTGTTTTTTCGTGCCGCCCTGTAAGGGATGTCCGTTCTGTAAACCGTTTGTTTGTAGGTAGCAAGCTGCTATCAAGTAGTGTACAGTTCTTAATGTTATTTTTAATAAACGAGTCAGCCTCTGGTATTACGAGTGTTTTTCTTCGAGGAACTTCACATCTACTGCATACCTGCTATTGATATGGCGTGATATTCTAACAATTCTACAAGGTGTTAAAAGTTCAGTATCCGAAAAACCCGAGGTAGAATCTGACACTGATTTTTTAACACCGTGTAATCAAATTCCCTGGATTATAGACGCCGTTCCACGTAAAGGTGGTTGGCGTACTGACATTTATCACAGAATTGAGGGAACCAACACAAGACTCCGTTCAATAAATGATGTTACAAAGTATTTCAATCAAAACAATTTTTTAAAAATACTTTGTTTCTTGAAGTATAATATTTTGAACATTTTATTTCTACTTTCAAAGTTTAATCAGACATCAATATCAATGTGGAGAGAAAAAAAATCTACTTCCTTCATTACTTATTTTTCATATTTATATAATTCTATTCATTCTGATTCTCATCCACGGTAGATAGAAAAAAAAATGACTATGGCAAAAATCTGTAGTGATTATTGGTGAAAAAAATGCAACAGGCATGACCCTGGGGGGCCTCATGCAATGAGCATGGGATTCACCAAGTTATTAGCTCATGTCTTACAGTTAAAAACTTACTCCACAATGAACCAAAACTTCAAAATACTATATTGTCAATTTTTACTTTTAGTTTTAAAATAAATTTTCCCAAATACCTTTAAATTTCTCAAAGCAAAACAGAAACTTCAATTTAAATATTTTATTTTTAGTTTTAACATCACATTCCACATATTATAACTTTAAATATTTTAAGCCAAAACAAAAGTGTGAAATTTAAAATAGAATTGAACCATAAACTAATTTGATGAAGTCAAAATGAAAATAACACCATTAAAATTTAAATTTTTTAAAGCATTTAATTCACTGTATTTTTGAAACATTCTTGTTCAGAATTGTTTTCAATGTACCTTGTACTGAAGAAAAATCCAATTTAGAATTCCTTTCCGTGTTGTCATAAACAAATGTTGAAGTACGTTTGAAATCAAAACTACACAACAGTCTTGAACACGTCGAAAATGGTGATTTTAATTAAAATACCGGAAATGTAAAACTGGAACACACACAAACTGAATGATGAAATGAAAATGAATGCGGTGAATGAATACTCTTCATTATAATCCAATCTTGTTCAGAAAATAAAACAATCACTGCCGCCTCAGAACTGGAAATGATGAGTGAGAAAAAGATCCATGATGAAGACTCTAATTAATGCTTTATTTAATTCACATCTTGTTAACTATTGAAATAGATTTTTGCTCTATTAACACTTTGACTGCCAAGCCAAAATTGCAAATGTTCACAACGGGGCCAAACTTTTTTTTTTTTGTGTAATTTGTATTTTTTCAACATAAAACTATATATAAAAACAATATTTCAAAACAAACAATATTTTAAAACAAACTCTCTCTATTTATATATATTCCCTTTTTTGTTGCATGTTCCAAATATTTAATTTTTCATAAAACTTAGCTCATAAAATCGTCACATATACCAATTTGTGCAAACCACGTATACCTAACACATTGTAGGGAGGCCAACAATCAAACTCCAATACGATTTTCATGTAACTGATAACATCTTTGATAGCCATGGCCTGAAGTGTTAAAACACCATGGCTATCATATCGGATAGCCAGTGTCTCAACGGAAATATCACTGGATATCACATATGATAGCCATGGCAGTCAAAGTGTTAAGAAGTGGGTTTCAGGGCAGTTATTGCTGCCTTGCAGTTGTGGAACCTTGCAATGAGAACGGAATTAAGACACTGGAAAAATCAATATTCGTTTATTCATTGACATATTGAAACTGCTGGAACACTCAATACTACATCAGTTTGCCGAAACTGTGATGGAACTCGATTGAAATATTTTATGAAAAACTATTTTGTCTTCAGTAGTAAGTTGATCGGGGCACCTTAGCTCAAAGCCGTATCCTCCCTCGGGATGCTAAGAGATTCATTCAGGTTGAGCATCAGGAATTGGGAGTTACATTAAAGGTTAAAACATTATAAAAATTAGGAATTACATTAAAGGTTAAATACAATTTGGCCTTAGATAGCAGGATAAAATAATAAAGTGGGCAAAGTATTAAAAGATTTAAAAAGAGTAGGAAATTCCAGACGTCTGCTTAAATAGTCATTTGTGCCGACCAATCAGCTATTACTTGAAGTCATGGGGATAATGTAACCCATGCGTTAGAACTCTATTTTTAGACATGGAACCGGAAAGATATTTACTAGCTAACATTCCAGAATATTCGCTAGGGTTCCTTATAAAGAATACTGGGAAAATAGAATCTTAAAGCAAAAGGGATAAAGATATCATTCCATACACACACACACACACACATATATATATAATATATATAAAACTTTTGAATTTTAGCTCTATTAATGTCTTCAGTCACATTTCATATTCTGCATCTTTCTATATTTTGTTTTTGTTATATATGTCAAAAAAGGTGTGCTGATTTTGATTTGTTTACTGCTGCAAATGAATCAGTAGTTCACATACAAAACTTCTGATTAATATAAAAATATAACTACATCTACCTTTATAAGTTAATGACATTAATCAACTATTATGCTTTTTTTTTTAAATTTTTATTTGTGAACCCCCAGATATGTTCTATGGAGCTCCAGAGTTCTGCAGAAACATAGATTGAAGACCACTAGCCAAATGATTAGAGTGCCTTGGTGGAATCTAGGAGTGTCAAATTTAACCCATTAGTATTCCTTTTTAGGGACAGCTAAAGAAAAATTTGTAGAATATTTATTCTTTCTCAGACTACATATATATTTATAATGGTGTTACATTTAAATGGTGCATGTAGTATGAGAAAGCATAAAAATATGCATATAAAGGTGCATGTAGTACATAAAAAGTTTTCCTTTTTAGCAAAGGGAGATGACAATACTACAAACTACCTGTCAATTTTTTGATTATCTGCTATTATTTATAATTTTATTATTTGGATCAGTATTTTAATTTTCCAGCCTCACACATAAATTTATTCTTTTATTTATTTTTTACATGTACATCAATTTAAATCATGATAGATAGCTTTATGTATTACAAAGCTTCACTTTGCAGTTCTTTGTTTGCTTGGAAATAAATCTCTTTCTACAGTTTTTCTTTTTTGTATAAAGGCATCATATGATGTTCACAATGATAGCAGGTCACTGATGAAGACTTGCTGCTATATTCAAAGTTATCTAAATTTCCTATTTATTTCACTCTGTGAAGTACTTAGATTAGATTGCTTAGATTTAAGATATTCAGCAATACACATTTACATAAATAAGTTGAGCATTAATGGGTAAAGTTTGGCAGGTGTACTTAAATATGTCTCTGCATATAAATAAATAGTACATGTAGGATAAATCTGAAGGCCCAAAAGTAACTTTGATGGGAAGTCGGCAAGTAAGAGTATGATATACAATAGGGAGGAAAACCCACCTATAAAGGATGATTAAAATTATAGAAATGCCAAATTAAGACTTTTACTCTTGCATCTATAGATTAAATAGAAATCATATTTTCTGGACCTGATTATCACACAGGCAAGTGGGGTATCTAAATCTTCATGCTTTATATATTAAACGCCATTGACTAAAATAATATTTTTCAAAATAATTAAAATTCCCCTAAATTTTTTTATATATAAAAATACTTAAGATTTTGCTGCCGACTATCAATTGTACTTGTATTATTAAATTTAGTTTTCACTTTATGCATTTAGTAAGAATTAATCAAAACAAAACCAATATCTCTAGGTGGTTTTTCACCTCTGGGTTGTACAATGAAATATCAGATAGAATATGTACAAAAATATAATCAAATGGTAAAATTACAGTTAAGAAACTAGGCATTGAAAATTCAATTGAAGATCTATTACTATGCTTGCCAAGAAAAAATTTTTAGGTTCTCTATAATATATTTAATATTCCTCTGACAATTTTGAATGTATTTTAATTTTGAACAAAATGCAATTTGTGATTATGTATGATTTATAAATACAGCTTTAATATGTTCTTTTTAAAATTTAATCTTTTGCAGCTGTCTTTCAAATTTAAAAGTAAACATTATCACTTACTGGAAGAAAAATAATACCTACTGGAATGGTAGTAAGGGATCATTCTAATCCCTCAATGAAACAATTGAAATCACAACAATAAAACAATTTTAAATGCCATACATTGTGAATACTATCTAATTTACATGTATTTCATAATTTATATTTAAAATTACTAGATAATTTGTTGAATTTTTAAAATTCTGTAAATGTGTCGACCTAGGGGATGATCATTTTGATCATGATACAACTACTCAAATAACTGATTGATTTGAAATAAAAAATTGTTTTAAATATAAAACTTATGTTAACTAAAATGAAATATAATTAATAAAATAAAATGTTTTATCTACTCACAAGCAGAAAAAGTATCTCTCAAATCCATAAATGAGAAATGTTTGCTGCCTTTTTAGTTATTTCATTACAAGTGTCAATGAATAGACTATGTAAAGCATTTCATTTCAATTTTATTTAACATTTAAAATACTCAAAATTAAATTAATGTTTTATGAATTAATGCAGTTGATGAAAAAATTGAGACAATTTTTTAAATGGTAACAGAATTCATATGTACTGAAATAATGATTTGGAACTACATAGAAAGCAGCTGTCCTAACTGTTACTACCAGCAGTGAGTAATCTAAATTACCATATGGGAAAATATGTCTGTAAAATAAACAATTTCTGTAAAAGAATGAAAGCCTTTGCACCCAATTCTTTGCAGCATTTTACTAAAGGTGTCAAAACCACCCCATCTGCTGTTCTAGTAATGCATGCCAATATTTCAAAAATTAACAAATTTTGAATGCTAAAATTATTTTAACAAACTAGCAGCAGGTTTAGACAACAAACTGTCATTTGACTTGTTTCAGTTTGACTTTTAAGTTATAGATGCTGAAGTAACCCTTTTTACAAACTGCTTGTTATTTTAGTGATAAAGTGTCAATGTAAAAGATTAAAGAATGTGTATGTGTGAAATTTTGTTAAAACTCCCATAAAACTTTTACACAGACATTTCATTACTTAACCAAGAATAAAGGAGAGCGTCATGGTAGTTAGCTCGCAATCGGAGGGTAGCAGGAATCAATGCTCGAGCCAAAGGCCTGCTGTGGGTAGGGCACATAGAAGGTTCATGGTTGCAATGCCATCTAAGTTTAAATGATACCTCTGGAAGTGGCAGGCCAAGAGGAGGGAGGATCTTCTGTTTGGTCCTTGCTTATAAATTTTGAGGACCCACTTGAGAAAGATTGTTCTTTCCCCCTAGTGGTGTTCATCAAATTAACCCCTTCTTGTTTAGTCGATCTTCAGCTCTTGTGGCACCCTGCATATTATATTTATCCATGGATCAGTCAATATTATGACAGGGTCTATTGTACCTGGTGTAGGTTTTCCTACCCTAGGGGGATTAGTGACAACTGTAGAGAGAACTGAGTTAAATACAGTGAAGTGACTAATTTAAATGTTTTGAAAAAGAAAGAACATCAGTTGGTGAGGATCTTGTCAAAAATCAAGGTGACACTGGTTATGATTTTTTGTTTGGAAAGGTATTTTCCATTATGAATTTGTGTCACATGGTCAGGTGGTAAACAAATAGTTTTTTGCTAAGTAATTTTAGCCCACTTGAAGAATGCTATGTACAAGAAAAGTTCTGAATTATAAAGAAATGAGACTTGAATGGTACATCATGACAATACACCAGCTCACACAACATTCCTCATCTGAAATTATCTGGCAAAGCATCAGACTCCTGCTCAACCCATTTGCCCTGTTTTTCAAACCTAGCCCTGGTAGTCTTTCCTGTTTTGAAACTTTGAAGAATGTTGTGTGAAAACCATAGAGGAAATTCAGGAGAATATGACAAAATAACTGCACTCTAAACAGAAAGTGCATTCCAGGAGTCTTTCTAAAAGAGGAAGAAATGTTGGGAATGATCTATTATCAGTAAAGAGAACTAGTTTGAAGAGGCAGGACTTAAATTTTTATAAAATGAATATTACAGACTTTATAACAAATGTTTATTTATTTATTTATATTTTTTTACACACTCCATGCTTCTTGTGCAAAAAAAATCATATTTCATGGGGATGCGGACCATGAATTTTAATTTTAAAGGCATTAGGCACAACTGCACAACAAATAAAGAACCTTGAGTTGAACTCAATTTATTGACAATCAGCAGGATTATACATAATGTGACCTGTCACATATCTATAACCAGTACTTTTAGAGAAAACATACAGTTTTTCAAGAATTGTATTATTATCCATGATTTAAAAGTTTCCTGAGGTTTGAACATGGTTATATAGATCACAGTAACTAACTGAATTGTCAGATCTTTATAATTCCATCATATAACTGTATAAATGCTGACAACTCTTAACTTATTAGGGAATGTACACATCAGATATTTACTAATACTTACAATGAATATTTACAAAAGATTTATCTACATCTTTAGTGAATTGCTATCACATTTTGCAAAATATTACAACCCCATTTTTCATATTCCTGTTTGAAAATTGTCATTAAAACTTTTTAAAACTATAAAAATTCAACAAATAAAAATAGAAAGTTGATAAGAATTAAAGATACTTATCACCTTAAAAAAATTTTTTTTTGACATATATACAAATCTGATACATGGAGTTTTGCAATATATATATATATATATATATATATATATATATATATATATATATATATATTACAATAAGATCTATTTTTATACAAAGCTATATTTAGATAGAAATTAAATGACAAAAAGTTTATGAATAAAATAGGTTATGAAATTTAAACATGGCTCTATTCCAAATCCTAAAGTTAATTTTTTTTCATCTAAGTATAAAAAATAATATACTATCAATAAATTTAAAATTTAAAACAGACAAAAATACAATTAATCCCATTGAAAAAAAAGCCTTTTAACTGAATAATTTTACTTTTATATAAAAAAAACCCATGAAAAACTTCTTCCTATCATATAATGCAAAGTAGTAAAATTAACAAATAAAAAGATTAGAAAATTTCTTCTTATGTATAAAGCATGAGATGTTAAATGTATGCTCTAAAATGTTCAATACATACTTTTGAAATATAAACCTGCACAGTTTAAACATTTTGTGCTTAAACATTATATACAAGTTAATTTCATTTAAATTCACTGCTTTTGAATTAATGCCTTAACATATTAAAAATTCTGCATAAATACAGTAACAACCAACAAAAAATATATATATCCATTTTACAAAAATAAACTTTTATAGTTTCTTCCATAATAAAAATGTCTTATAACAACACACATCATTTCTTGAAACATGCAGATTTTAGGGCAGTTTAATGAATTCATACCTTTAACACCATAGCACCATACAAACTATACAAAAGAAAAAGCGCTTTAATTTTTATAAGAAAGACATTTATTTTACAATAAAAATAAGTTTTTTTGAAAATATATTATCAGTGAAATTTTCAACTTGGTCCAATAGTCATGCCAATTGGTTCTCCAGGCTTCAATAGCCTTTTGTCCAGTACTAAATATTTTTACCTATTATATCAAAAAAATTAAAATCAGAAATTTTACAGACAAAATGATTCAATCATGATTAATTCACATTTTTACAGATTTCTTATAACACATATTATCTGAAATTTTTCATTAATATTTATAATAGGTATTGGGAATTACACAATGAAAATGAATCAAAAACAAGTTATAGATGAAGTTTACAACAAGCATCCAGAAGGTAAGAGTGCTGAACCTCTGACACTCAACAGCACTGCATTCAAGATCAAGGTCTAGGACAGGGATGGACAAACTTTTTCAGACTCAGGCCAAAAATCGAAAGAAAATAAATTTGGCGGGCCAAGATAAATTTTTCTAAAATTTTAAAAACAGTATACAAGTACCTTACAGTTTAAATACGTTAATGAGATGAATGAAATTGTGATTTCATTTTTAAAAGTTCCTTATACTGAGGTTTGAAGTGAGATGTACTGATTTTAAGAAACGATGCTAAATGCTCATCTGTCAGTCTACTTCTGAAATTATTCTTTTTAAGGTTTAAAGTTGAAAACACTTGTTCACATATAAGAAGCAAATATACCGCTGATCTTCTGGGTGGGAGATAATAAATTTGGGATATAATATTTAAGCAAAGTAGAAAACGAGATGGATATATAATGAATATATATTTATTTTAATTCACCTCGGACCAGCAACTTAAAGTTCTATCTGCGGGCAGGATAAAACCTTCTGGCGAGCAGTAGTTTGCTCATCCCTTGTCTAGGAAGTAGATTGTGTACTCATCTGTCTAATGTCCTCATGTAATAATCTCATGTGTCTAATTTGTCCAATTGAAAACTTTAGATGCAGTAATCATGTTAAAATGAGTATCTTGTTTCTAAATTTAGCCACTGCGAGTTAAGAAGCACAATCTGGCTTTACCTCGCAAAGGTAAATGTACTATTGCAGATTTTTAATGAAATATATGTTTGTGGTCATGACATCATGAGCCATACTAATGTGTAAAAGTAGGGAGTTTAAAGCTGACAGAATAAATCAACTGATTAAAAAAAGGCAAAGAATTAAAACATGATCTGTGAAGACTGTTGATTGTCTAAGCATGGAATCAACAATGTTTTCAGAAATTTCCAGATTTCTTTTCATAGAAATGTTTACTAAAACACTTGGTCTTTGAACATTATGTGTCTGGTAAGTTCAAAGACAGCTCAAAGATCAACATAAAAGCAACTCTTGGACTCATTTGGTTTACAAATTATCAACCACTTTCTTCACAACCTTTCATACTATCATCTATTCACCTCTCTAAAGTCATTTATGAGTAGAAAAAGTTTTTTAAACCATGATGATATCTAGAGCACCATAAAAAATGTCAAAATAATGGCAGGAGATTTTTTTTTAATGAAGGTAAAAGATTGCTCATCCCTCAGCTCATAAAGTACACTGAGAAGAAAGGTGACTAACTCAAAAAATAGTGTTTGATGTATGTACAAGAAATTGTAATTTTTTTAAAATCACATTATCTTTTTGATTTTTTAAAACTGGAGTTCTCTTACTTTCAGAGTATACCTTATAATTAATATTTGCTATTTCCCAATAAAAGCAACAATTAAAAATTAATGTTACCTGTTACAACCAATAAATCCATTTTTTAGATAAATTCAGGATAATTCAGATAAGTTATAAAATATTTTACCAAAACTAGTTTATAAAAGAAAATTTATGTTCTTCAGGTGGTATTTATAAAACTTCCATTCTTTTATTTAAAAAAATAAATGTAGTAATTATAGAACATTTCAGTGGATAAAGTTAGGTTTCTTTTAAACAAGCGTATGACATAATAACACCTCTAAGAAGAATAGAATTTTTTAAATATTTTTATCAGCTATCTAAAAGCTCTCCATTTTATCCATTATTTACCAAAACATTTTATTTATAATTCACATTTGCATACAAGTTATTATCATATTTCAGTAATTTATTAAAGGAATTTAATTTAAGGATTACCCGGTTAAATTGCTGCTGAAATTTAAATCAGTTATTGGTCTGAGACTTAAGTGTTATTATCTTTTAAACTTAATGCTGAGACTCTTGTTCCAGGGAAATGGAGGGCTTTTACTACAATACACCATAGTTTGCAGTACTGGTGCACTTATGAGCTGCCCCAACCTAAATCTAAATACTTTAAAGTTGTCCCACAACAAACAAGATTAATATGTAGAAGAAAATATATACCTGGGGCATTTCCAGGCAGACATTGGTAAATTTTGCAAACGCCTAACAGCACTTTTCCCCCATCTGAGCCATAAGAAGCCTATAATGACGCATATTGCTGTTTCAATATAATATCCATCAACTGTAGTAATACACTTGTGGCCAGCTTCAACACAATTCTGAAAAAAAAAAATGGTAATGTATAGCACAAAATTGTAGTAATAGTTGCAACATTGGCAACAACAGAAACATAATACCTTGGTGCACTTGTGAACAACAATATGAACTAAAGGCAGTTTCATAGAAAAATTTAATTAATAAAATAAGTGCAAAAGTTTAAGGTATAATAAACAACTTTTTATTACAGTCTAAAATATGACAATATTAATATATGGAATATAACATGCAATAAATAACTTTCTGTGGATTAGTTGCAATATTACTAACAATAGGCAATTATTTAAGCTATTTAGTTTACAGTAATAAAATGTCACTTAACAATATTATGGTTTAATTATTATTTGCTGAGTTTGTTTTCTGAACAATTCTTTGCAGTATTCTGCTTCTTATAATATTATACACAATTCATTTTTTTAAAAGTGGAAATAGGCAATTTTTCAAGTATAACAACATTATATTATATAAATTTTAAAGCCTAGATTTAGAAATACATTGTTTAAAGAAAAAAAAACTCCTTTTTGTTTACTTACACCTATTTTAATGAGAATTTTAACATGGCTTAAATAGTGTTGATTTTTTCAACTCTTTTTCAACATACAGAATACCCAAAGAAATTACTTTCTTCTTAACTGAAGAAGTTTATTATTTATGGTTATATGGTACATATTTAAAATTTATTCAGATAGCAATGCCTTTATACCTTTTTTTAGTCAATTCTGAATTATGTCTCCCTACTTAAAATTAATTCCACACATTCCCACAAAACTATCCCAAACAAGGATAAAAAAATATGGAGGAGGGAGAAGAAGCAAACATTTCCCAATAACCCAAGCAGCTGCACAATATATATGTATATATATATATATATATATATATATATATATATATATATATATATATATATATATATATATATAAATTCTTAAGTTTGAGCAAGTGATATGTACTCAATTCTTAGGAGCATAATCACAAGAATGTTGTGAGCAAGTGAAGCCAACAATCACAGAACATCCTTCAAACCATAAAATTTGAATAAAATGTTCTGCCAATCAAAACTATCCCTTCTCTTCCATATGTTTTTTTATCAAATAAAATATAACACAAATATAATACAAATCATTCAGAAATGTAAACAAAAAAAATTACACTTTTACATTAAACAGATTGAAAGTTTGCTAACAGCATGAATTATACTATAATGCTATTATAGAGATTATCTTGCATAAGAATAATTGTTGAAACTTTATTTTTAAAAAATTTAAGCTTATTTAAATTTTAATATAAACCTGACTCATAAATTTAGCCATTAAAGGTGTAAAAAAAAAAGGATTTTAAATTGTCTTGTTTGTTAAAATAAGGCTTACAAAAATTGCAATGATTGTTAAAAGTAAAAAATTATCTTAAAAGTCTTGTTTTGTTGTTGAACTTTTTTAAAACACAACTGTAGTAAAAAACATTTCTAAGTGAAAAACTACAAAGAAAGTTAATTGGAGTTTAAAAAAAAAAGATTACAAACTTAAGCTTTAATGATAGAAGTGTAAAATTAAGCAGTAATAACATTTGTACCTTAGTAGGTAAATTTTAAATTAATGAGATACTTTTTCAATTAGGTGTAAACTTCAAATAACACATTAAAGTTTATATATAAAATGAGAGAAAATAAAACTCAAAATTCCCTTTGTAAGATTTTGATAAGAGCAATTATTAAAAAATCTGATATGAACACATGACTTCCTTGTATGCCTATTAATTAAATTATATAATTTATCATGATTTTGTACGATGCATCATACGAATTATCATTTGCACATTCAAAGTTTCAAAGTTATATATTTATTTTTTACTCAGTAATAGTGTTTTCAATGAGAGCTTAAGTTCTGCCATTTGATGATGATTGGCAGTATTAACATCCATTATTTTGAGATTTTTTTCTTACACTCATATTTTGTCATAAACCAAAATTTTTTGCAGTTACAATACTTTTTTTAGTCCATACTAGGAAGTAATAAAACTCAAAATTACTATATTAAAATTCAAAATTATTTTCTGCAAATTATAATTTTTACTTTTGTTTTCATAAATGGGCTTAGAACTGCAATGATTCAGCTGCATGTGAATACATAGATATCTTTCTAATGTTTTGTTGTCAAGTTCATGTACTGCCATATAAAGGAGACTGAAAAGGCCTATTATATAAAATAATATCTGTTATATTAAATTTTTTTATATACACTTAAGAGCCAAAACATTATGGCCACTTGTCAATAATGAGTGGGCCCACCTTTGGTATGCAACACAGCTTCAACCTGCCTTGGCATGGATGCCACAAGTCCTTGGAAGATGACCGGAGACAGATTGTACTAGATGTTTAAGCAACCGTTACGCAAATTTGGGATATTACAAATTGGTGGCCTTTGAACTCTGAGCTGCCATCCCAAATGTGTTCTATCAGATTGAGATCCGGTGAGTTAGGCAGCCAGGACATTAACTGGAATTCAGCATCATGTTCCTGGAACCACTCCAACACAATTTTAACCTTGGGACACAGGGCATTGTCCTGTTGGAACATTCCATTTCCAGCTGGAAAAACAGAGGCCATGTAAGTGTGCAACTGGTCCGCAATGATGTTCAGATAACCTGTAGCACTCATGGTCTGCTCTACCACAACCAGTTACAATGTTCCTGGGCCTAGCATAGGCACAGTTGGCTATGATGCTTGGTCAGCAAAGACACACAAGTGGGATATTTGCTGCATAGCCCCATATCTAACAGTGTCTGTTGAACAGTGTGCTCCGATACTATTCTATTCTACTTGACCCTGCATTGTATTGGGTTGTCAGCTGAGCCACTGTCTGGCTCCAGTTTTGCTTCACCATGCGAGACAGTCCCCGAAGACCTTTTTCTTTGATAGAAGTCCAACACCATGCTGTCTACTGCTGGTTTCACCATCATTCATCCACTTTCCATAAGTACTAATAACTGTAGATTGTGAACATCCTACGAGTCGTGCAGTTTCGAAAATACTTGTTCTGAGCCTTCGTGCCATTACAATCTGCCCTCTATCAAAATCGCTTAGATCCATAGTCTTTCCCATCCACACACAGAAGTAAATATAAGAGATTTGAAAAAAAAAATTTCAATTTTACAACTCCTCTTCAACCTCCACTCAAAATACAGTTTCTAATATACAAAATACAGTTTAAATTAATTTTACAATTTACACTAAATCACAAATTTGTGATGAAAATCACACTCAGTTAATTTAATTTGTGATTAAGTGAATGTTTCAGTCTATTTAGTATGAATGTTATGTGTTTCCTTTGTGTTTTCTTTGTTAATTCAATTAGATTTTAAATATTCAATTTTTGTAAATTTTTTCCTCAAAATGTTGTTTTTGTTTATGTATCAATTTGTTGAGTTACGATCCCCTCGCCAGATTTCAAATGCCACGCTGCAAGCACGCCACGCACGCAAGCTGCAAGCATGCCAATTTCGCCAAATGTGGTTGAAGCACCAACAAGATCCATGATTAGAAACAGGAGAGTGGGCTAAGAAGAGGAGTTGAAAAAGAATGATTCTTCAGACTCTCCAGCAGTAGTTAAATACCACTTCCATCTGATCACATGCCTTCCATGTCATCTAGGTGAGTTCATTGCAAAATGCAGGGGTGGTCATAATGTTTTGGCTCTTGAGTGTATCATAGATTTCAATTAAAAATGGAAGTGTACAACTAGATGTACATATAAAGTTCCAACATTGTATGGTTGATTATTTTTGAGCTATGCAAGATACATACACTGACACCAGTTAATATGAATTTTTGAAGTTTCAAACTTAAAGATTCCTTGAACTCACATACAGATGTAATGCTGAAACTAGTCACAATAGATTCAGGCATGGTTAAAAGGGTTATTTTGATTGAAATCTAAAGATCAAAATCTTTCACAGTTATAGTACTTACTTCCTCTACTATGCACAAGGAAATAGAAAGTTTTCATTAATATCATTTAAAAAATTAATAAAAATGATCTTACTAATGCTTGTTCCTTAGTATCACAACTCAAATGTGAAGCATTTTCACATATTTTTGATGTCAGTGGATCCACAAACCATAAAGCTAAAGTTGAAGGCCAATTACCTCCAAGGTTACAGATAGTATTCAGTAAAGTCATATAAGTACCACCAATAGATGGATCGCTGACTTGGGCAAAAAATGCCATTAAAGACACAAAGATGCTATATACAAATACCTGTAATTGTGATAAAAGAGATAATTAATGATACAATCAAAAGTTATGCCAATTATATAATAAAAAAGTAATTTTAGTATAATGATGAATGCCTAATTATTTCCATAAACATGGACATTCATTACATAGTTATCAGTTAGAAAAAAATATTCTATGATCAAAGTCTTTATTAATTTTTTTTAATAACACTATGCTGACTACAAAATTTAATTCAAGGAATGACTACTCATATTGGGTTAATTATAAAATATAGCATATTCTAGTTCAAAATAAATATTTCACAAAGATTTAAGCTTTCAACTTCAAAATATATGGCAGAATAAAAATATCATCAGAATAAAACAGATAATTTCAATGGGTTTTTTGTTTTTAATATTAGCATTCTATATATCTACTCAATGTTTAATGATAAAATACCAAATAAAAATATTCTTGCATTCTAAAAAATTAAAATTTATTTAAGATAAAATAACTTAAGCTAGTCTTTAAAACGACAAAATATTCTGTTCAGATGGTATTATAGTTTATACTATCACATATTTGTCAATAAATTATTTAAATAAGTATTACTGATGGCATTGTTCTACCAATAGAATACAATAAATCAAGATATTTTGATTCCTGTTTTACAAAAATTTTTTCATAAATCACTTAGTATATTTCCATTTGAAAATAATCCATTAATAACAAATTAATTGTCTGGTTTACGTAATATTATACAAAACAGAACACATTTTTGAAACATGGTGATATCTTATTTAAAAAGGATATATCTTAGTTGTTGAGTTCATAAATTATATATATGAAGGCATTTTTTAATTATATTTTTCTTTAACTTAATTTTTTATCTATTAACACTTCCATCAACCAAATCTACAATCCAAAGTCCAAATTTCAATTTACTACTACTTCCTTTTTTTTTTTGCATATTATTAAAAATTTGGTTTAAACAAAACCTTAAATTTACTTTACCTTTATAAGGTAATATAGTGATTTTTATAACCATACATGATGAAATATGCCTAACAATTTATTTGATTAGCTGTATACATAAATCACTAAAATAAAACAAAAAATATCAGCTTTCCATATGAATTTAAACAAGGAGTGAACAACTTTAAAATGTTTAAAAAGTGCTTTTGAACTTTAGTGTTATTTGTTTTATTTCATAACGCATGAAAATCAAAATATACTTTCCACATTTAGTTTTCCAAACATGAACTTTTATTTAACACTCTCGTTTCACTGGGATAACTTCAAAAGAAAGCAACTATAATTCAGTTGAGAAGGATTTTCCTATTTTATTTTCTGAGACTATGCATAAAATTGTGACTCATTAGACCTTGCAATATATATCATTTTGGGGTATAACAGTGGAGCATCCTCCCATGCTTGTTTTAGACTTTTAAATATGCAGTCCTATTAATTGAATTTAAAGTGCTTATTTGGCATAACAGGAATTGCACCATTCTGCTTTTGTATACCTGTCATATATTCAGGCTCTTATAAGCTTTATTTCAAATGGGTCCAGAGACATTATAGAAGTGGTAAAATTGTCAAATTTGACATTACAAAGACAGTTGTAGATATCAAAACACTTGAGCATCTGGAAACACTTAAAGTATCCATCTGCGTTCGGAGAACATTGTTCTTTAAACATAGAAACTAGTTCATGTTTTTATATTTTTAGATTTATTTGCACTTAAAATTTATTCCCGAAGAAGTTTTTATAAAATTTCTAATAAATGAAGGAAATTTAGTAAAAAAAAAAAAAAAAATCGGGTTTTGTTTAAGGTCTAATTTTTAATAAATTATTTCAATATATTTTGATTCAACAAATTTCTTATACACTGGACTAGTGAATCACCTAAAATCTTTGCTTAATTTACATTTGGTAAAAAATTATGATTCTTTAAAATCATACACATTGAATTTTTAGCGAATTTTCATTACCTTTATATCTAACTATGAGTGTAACATCATTAAAAATTATCCATATTTAAAGCTTTTAGGTCATTTACTAGTACATACTATCAAAAGCATTCATAATAATTTTCAACAAAATACTTTAAGAACTTTTTGAGAAATCACATTTCAAGTTTCAACATAACAGTATTTTTATACCGTTCTGAGAAAAATGCATTTGAAGTTTATGAAAGCAACTTTAACTATTAAAAAATTAAAATACATGTTTAAAATTCTCCACATTTTCTTGCTTTAAAACTTTCTAATTGCCAAGTTGCTAATTATTAAAAATACTAGAAAAATGTTTAAACTAATCTTCATGAAAATTAAAAAAGTTTTGTCCAAAAAATGCTCTTTAAAAGGCTTTAAATTCACAACTTCCGATTTTGAAGTCGCTACTTCTGTTTTGTTTTGACAGCTGTCACTGATGTTTAAACAGCTGTAACTTTTCTTTAAAATGCCATAGAGACAAAACAAAAACAGATTTAGAAGCCTAAAAGTTGAAATTTTACAACAGAGAAATAAAAAAAATTATGATTTTTGGCTGAAAATGACTTTTTTAACATAGATGAATACCTTAAAAACCCAGGCTGAAAGATTAGCCTACTCCAAAGAAAGCCTCTCTCTATATAAATGGAAAGCAATCCCAGATGAGGGGGGACTTTAGCTATAGTAGTAGAGACAAGATTCATTCAAGGTAATAGAACTAGTGATGTAGCTACGTATTTCTCCTTCGTATGTCAGGTTATTCATGAATCATTGTTATCACTCAACAAGTTGTCTTGTTGAGTGACAACCAGTCAGATGGTCTAAATAAAATGAACATTTAAAAAAAATCGTTATGTATTAATAAATTTTCTATTAAGATTTTAAAATGGGGAATGAGAGTCACTTTCTTAGAACAATCTTTTAAATTTGCAGTATCTGCTGTGATCAAAGTAGGCAAGCAGAAATATCTTAGACCATATAAGCACTAATAAAAGTGAATTTTACACAGAACCCACTAAAAATAAACATAAAAGGTTTTAGAAGAGTTTGTATAATCAATATATCAAATATATTTGTAAAACAATAATTTTCTTATGAATAAATCATTATAAAAACTAAGTTAGTCAAATGTAATCAAAAAGAAATTTACTTGATGAAATCCATAACTTATCAGAAGTATACAGTAGTAATATAAAGGAAAACCAGTTGGTTCTTTTACAAGGTAAGTCCACCAAACCAAAAGAGCAAACAAAATTCCACAAATCAATCTAAAAGAAAAAAAATCATAACTTATCTGCTATAAATTTAATTGTAATTTTAATGCAAGAATAAAATAATGAAATTCACTAAAGTGTGGTTTATTTTTTTACTAACTTAATAGCAAACTTATTGCCTTAATTCTTTAAAATTAACTAGTTCCCAATATTGTATCAGCCAAATGATAGCACAACACATAGAGTACTTACTTTTGGAGCTGGATTTTAAGTTCCATAATAGTCATGGATATTTGTAGGTGTTCAGAATCAGCTTTAAGTGGTTGATCCAGTGGTTTAACCTTTTCTATAGCAAAATGTTAACTACAGTGCTTCAAACCAACTAACCTACATTTTTCTAAGGTCATTCCAAGACAGAGATGAATCAATAAATAACT
This sequence comes from Pardosa pseudoannulata, assembly GCA_032207245.1. Classification (NCBI taxonomy): domain Eukaryota; kingdom Metazoa; phylum Arthropoda; class Arachnida; order Araneae; family Lycosidae; genus Pardosa; species Pardosa pseudoannulata. The sequence goes on from CM063506.1 coordinate 85,259,146, forward strand.
AGTGATGAATAATGGCTTGTTTATTAATTAAACTTTATGTACAAATTAACTCTTCAAGACCCACACAATGAAACCATAAATGCCTTCAGGTTTCTAGCCCAACATTCAAAAATCTGCTTTCTTTATCCTTCCAGTCTTAACTGTTCACCAACCAATCTATATAAAAACAAATTAATTACACTGTGGGCCTCAAAGGTGTTTAATATTACCATATATTATGGGACTGAAAGGGATAAACATAATACTCAATAATCCAAAAAAGATTTTATATCAGAGGGAATATTGTATATTTATTACAGACATGCCAACATTCAGGTACTTGTGTCCAGAGCAACAGCGTAGTTTGAAATCTTAACATGCTAATTACAGATTATATATAAGTACATATCTTATTGGTTTCTAAATTATAATTACACTTAAAATATTTACACAGTAGTAACTTGTAAAAGGTACTTTAAAATTTATGCATTTAAAAATGTATGAGTAGCTTTTTTTAGCTTTAACAACTTATTTTTCTGAACAGTGTTTCTTGTAGCAACAATGATCCTGATTAAAATATTTCCGTTTTTCTATCATCAGGGATTCTAGAGTTGTCAACTTAAATTTGACCAAAATTCGGTTTTGTATTTCCACACAGTACTGAAAACTGTAGAGTTGTCTACTCAAATTTGACCTATATTTAGTTTTGCATTTCCACACAGTACTGAAAACTGTTTAACATGCAGCATTATTGTGTGGAAAGATTAATATTCAGCATTATATTTTGCAAAACTTTGTATTTAATTGCTGAATTATAATCTTTCAGCTGTTCAAAAGTTTTGTTATTTTCCGGAGCAATCAGAGAAGTTCCCAGAGTTATGTATTTTTTTCATTTCACTGGAGCAACTCTGGTGAATCTGGAGTAGTTGGCATGTCTGTTATTACAGAAAAAATTCAAAGAGGAATTACAAAATACTGTACCTAAATGGGTAAGCCATTAAAAAGACAGAAAGAGGTTTTGGACCAGCCGTGTACTTGCTAATGACAAAAGGCAACAAAATTTGAAGTGGAACCATGGGAATTGCCATCAAAGCTATGTGTTCCTTTTGAACACCAGCTTCTATGAGTTTTAATCCAGTAACAGAATCTGTAGCAGCAAATGCAATCTAAAGAAAGAATCAGCATGTAAAGCAACATTACAAAAACACAGATCATTTCAATAAAGTATTGTCTTGCACTGAAATTTATACTAAATAACTTATCCATGGCAATTGAAATGATAACATCATTTGAAAGAGGATGTTTATATACTATAACACAGAGAAAAATTGAAAATATATTATAGAAGTTCTATATATTTTTTATATTATACATCCATACTTTTATACAAAGAAAAAAATGTTATAGGTTTGAACATGACAACTGAAAAAAACCTATCATAAACAAAACATTTACACAATTTTGTTAGTATAACTAAAAGTGCCAAGCGTTGAAAAAAATCTAAATTTCCTTTAAAAGGCATGAAAAATGTAATGAGAGCTATAGTGTAACTAGTAGTTTTTGTACTTCTCGAACTGTTCTGCATGCATAGTATTGGCTAAGCATTAAAACACACAACTTCTATGTTTCTCACTTGGAATACGTACATAAATACATACATACATACATACATACAAATGTATATAATACAAATAATTTAAGGATCTAAATATTAGTGTTAAATGAAATTTAATGATTCTTAAAATTTGGAGGGCTAATAAAATCTTCAGGTGATACAAAAGCGTGTCCATAGAATTGAGAACCATTAGGATAACCTATTAATGTATTAACTGCATAGTTATGAAATGATATTCTATAATGAACATTTACAGAAATAAGACCATATTTAAAAAAATCAAATAAATTACCTTGCAAGTTAACAAAAAACCTACGATGAGCCATACATTGCGAAGTTGCAATATAGAATATAACATTGAGTAAGTCTCTTTTATTCCATAAGTCTCAGGATTTTTTTCCTCCTTTTCACTCTTAAGTAGAAGAAGGAGTGATGTTGTAATAAAAAATATTATTCCCCAGAATTTAAGGAAACCTAAAATAAAAAATAAATAAAAAAGGCATAATGAAATTCCATAAAAATGTAATCAAAAAGAATAAAAGTTTGCTTTTTACCAATTCAACCAGAATTTATATAAGATGAATAGAATAAGCAAAATTGAAAAAAAAAGTATAACAAGTGAAATAATACTTATAATTTTCATCAAAAGATAACTGAATAAGTACCAACAAATATTCTAAACTTGAAAAACAATAGAAAATCTATACAAATTTTAAAACAAAATGACAAAAATTAGATAGTATATAATATACTTTAAACTACTTATCCGTAAATATAGAACACTGTATTTCATGTACATAAAATGTACATCAATTGAGACTAAACATTTTCTTATTTAAATATTTTTTCTTAAAAATGATAAAATTAACTAGCAAATGTGCCCGTACTTCGCTACAGTGAACTTAATATATTACTTTTAAACAAAGATTTTTTTTTCCTGCATAGAGAATAATAGGTTTTTATTTGCCTATGAGAATGACTGAAATTTGTACTTTTCGTTGTTAAAATATTTTTGATAAACATTTCACTGTAACTTAAAAATTAACCAAGAATTAAATTTAAAATTATTTCTTATATAAATAATTTGCATCACATAGAAATGGAAGTTAATCACTTTATATCTAAATTTCCAGGTCAAATCGAATTGATACTACACAGACGATGTTTAAATAATATAAAATAAGAAATGAATAAATGAGATGTTTAAAGGAATGTCATAATGATTAAAATATCATTTTCACCTATTTATTATGTGATAAATTGAAAATTTTAATCTCCTGCTTTTAACTGAGGAAAACTGCGCTTAAAACAATTATATGGGATTAACGGAATGACGTCACATTGCTAGAAATTACTGCTTCTTTCACTTAGTTATGATGAGATAAATTAAAAAGTGAATTGCTTGCGTGCAACCAAGGAAATTAATGCTTGGAATAATGACACGAAACTCACAAAAAAAAAAGAAAAAAAAAAAGTATAACAAGTGAAATAATACTTATAATTTTCATCAAAAGATAACTGAATAAGTACCAACAAATATTCTAAACTTGAAAAACAATAGAAAATCTATACAAATTTTAAAACAAAATGACAAAAATTAGATAGTATATAATATACTTTAAACTACTTATCCTTAAATATAGAACACTGTATTTCATGTACATAAAATGTACATCAATGGAGACTAAACATTTTCTTATTTAAATATTTTTTCTTAAAAATTATAAAATTAACTAACAATTGTGCCCGTACTTCGCTACAGTGAACTTAATATATTACTTTTAAACAAAGATTTTTTTTTCCTGCATAGAGAATAATAGGTTTTTATTTGTCTATGAGAATGACTGAAATTTGTACTTTTCATTGTTAAAATATTTTTGATAAACATTTCATTGTAACGTAAAAATTAACCAAGAATTAAATTTAAAATTATTTCTTATATAAATAATTTGCATCACATAGAAATGGAAGTTAACCACTTTATATCTAAATTTCCAGGTCAAATCGAATTGATACTACGCAGATGATGTTTAAATAATATAAAATCAGAAATGAATAAATGAGATGTTTAAAGGAATGATGTCATAAAGATAAAAATATCGTTTTCACCTATTTATTATGTGATAAATTGAAAATTTTAATCTCCTGCTTTTAACTGAGGAAAACTACGCTTAAAACAATTACATGGGATTAACAGAATGACATCACATTGCTAGAAATTACTGCTTCTTTCACTTAGTTATGATGAGATAAATTAAAAAGTGAATTGCTTGCGTGCAACCAGGGAAATTAATGCTTGGAATAATGACACAAAACTCACAAAAAAAAAAAGGGAAGGAATGGATTTTGAACGTTAAAACTTTCCTAGGGATGTACATAATAATTTCCCAAATTTTCACGGCTATTGGATGTATGGTTTTTGAGTCTATCGAGTACAGACAGACAGACACAAATTCATTTTTATATATAGATTACACCAGATAAATCTACATTATCCCTTTAAAATTTCTATTTTTTAAGGCATTTAAATGGATTTACATGTATTTCAGTATATATGCATAATAACATACTTCATTTCCAGTGTAGATAAGTGCACTGGATCAAGATAAATGCAATACTTTACAGTTTAACTAATAAATTTATCCCTCTCCATGGTAAGAGGGAAAAGGTAATTTTCTAAGTGTTAGCAATGTAATAGTTTCTGTTTTAAAATATTTAATAAATTTCATGCTAAAAATCATGTAACTAAATCAGCCTTTTGAAACTTGAATAATATTACAGACTATAAATAGGTGTATTTAAAATTTTAATGAAGCAGTCTACTAAAAGTATTATATTTAAAAGACTAACTTCAATTATCAATGAAACAAAGAAATAATTGTATATAACTGAAATAAAATTACTTATTTTTCAAGTAAATATACATCAATTTTACAGAGTCATGGTCAGAAAGGGAATAAAAGTAATATTTCATCTGACACAAGGACTTTTACTTTAAAGTACAAATTTGAAGGAAATATTTAATATCAAACAATATAAATCAGCACAAAATCTGATTTAATAAATCATCTACTAAAGAAAAGGAACTATTTTATGCTTACTAGAGAGAGTAACAATTCCTTCTGGTTCAGGAATAGTTCTTAAATATTTATTACAAAAGTCTGCAGATTCTAAAGCTAAAAAGACAACATTTCCAAGGAAATAGCCAGCTGTCTGTCCTACAGAATTACAAGTCGATGCATAGCCAACATTCTGCCTATAAGAATTATTTTACATATTCATTACTCATAATAAATATTAATGAAAGGATGGTAATTAAGGAAATGCTAAGATACATACAATCATACAAAGTAATAGGAATAAAACTTTAATAATGACCTAACAATTAAAATTTTTTTATTTACTACATTACTAAGCATTAGTTAACCTATTTTATACATTGTTTAGACCATAAATGTGAAACTTGCAGACTTGCCACCTAATACTGCAACCTATCAAATATCATAGAATCAGGATTGGCATGATTTAAATCAGTTGATTTTTTTTTAAATCATTGATTTAAATCATTTTTTTTCACTTCTTTTAAAACCTATATTCCAAAGACAAGAGAATTGGGAATCAGCCAGCACAGTAATACCAATAAGTAAATAAGTGTAAATAGATAGCATGTGTTTTCCAAGAATTTAGGGGTTGTTATCAGAAAGTATGTAGTAGGGATAAGTACAATGACTAGTTATGACTAGTGGAATTCATTTTATGTAATGGGAGGTAAGGAGAGTATTACAGAACTTGAAAGCCAAACGATGGCCGATTGGTTAGGGTGCTGGCCTTCGGTACCGGAGTTTGTGGGTTCGAATCCCACTGTGGCATGGATGTTCGTAGCCGTTCGGAATCGGCTTTAAGCTGTAGGTCCCGGTCTCATTAGCCCTCGTGTTGCAAAAAGTAGACCGTAGCACTCCAATCCAAACTACAGAACTTGAAATCCAGTTTATCTACCAAATAACAATAGACGTGGCTTCATCTCCTAGAATAGAGACACTTTTCTTCTTTTGGTATTGTTCACTCTAGCCTTCATTAGAAATTAGGAGTGGATAAAGCATAAAAACTAGTGTTTTTATTGAAACAGTTAAATCCATAATTCGTTGCTTAAAAGAATATTGAAATAATTGATTTTTTTTTAAATAGTTTGCCTTAAATGATATTTAATTTGTTTTTTAAATTTACATCTTATTTAGTTTGCACTTTCCAATTACAAAATAATAGAATGTATTTAGATTAAAATTTATAAATTTAATTTTCAGTAATCAGTGCGTAGAATATACAAGATAGATAAGCTGTTACTTATAACAAACTATTCCATGTATATTGCACGAAATAAAAAAACACAACAATTAAAATTAGAATTCAGCAAAAAAAAATCAAATAAATCTGATTTAAATAAAAAAAATCATGATTTTTTTCCAACCCTGCATGGAATGTAACATAAGTATTTATATAAAACTTTTATAACTGAATTTTAAAATTCCTTGCTATGTTCTTTCTTTTCTTACCATTTCCATTTCTTAATTTGTTAAATATCCCATGCACATATGCTATATATGCAGATGATTTTAAATATCATACGAGAAATTCAATGTCTTTAGACAAGAATTATTCTGTTCCTGGAAGAATAGCGTTAGAAATAAATTTTCAAGGCAAAAACATTAATATATTAAGTTTTTTTTTTTTGTACTTAAAGACTTATTTTTTCTTTGGCATATTGCTAAAAAATCCCCTGCACTTGTATAAAAATTGAAGTTTTTATTTTCAGTGGTCCTTGTAAACTTATATTTTATTTAGCCTGTTTATGTATTTGAGTTTCCCATGCTTAGTTTAGACAAATCTACAGATGATCAGCAATCAGAAAAGTTTAAAGAATATGATAGTTACAAGAAATTTAATAATTCTTTCTTTTACTAAACAGTATAGTTATTAATGACACAAGGCAAATATAATTTTTGCTTCATAAAAATTTGTCATGAGGTGAATAATTTTCAATGGTTAATTCCTTCAAAACACTTAAGTATTTTTAAATGTTTGCAAAAAAGTAACAATTATATTACCTGAATTTAAATGTTATCTGTCTATAAGAAATTTTATTTTTATGATATTAACTGAAAAAATTTACCTTTCAAAACCTTGACTTATTTTGAAGAAATATTTTTTATTGTTGTTTACAAGCAAATTTTGTTTAATATAAGCAAAATATTCTTATTTATAACAGAACATATTTCAGAAAAAAAGTCAAATTTTGGAATTAACACTTTTAATTTTAAAAATAAATGTAAATTTTGGTTCACAGCTATAATCTAACTACAAGAATACTAGCTATATTTTAACTCCTTACTATAGGAATTTAAAACTATAGGATATTAGATTTTCCTATAAGAAAACCTAATATTATATAAATATATATATCAGGGTTGGCAAGTTTTTGCCACATGTGGAAAAAACTGTGGTAAAAGCCGGTAAAAACTGCCCCAGCAAAAATGGCAAAAACAGATTTTTGACACATTAATCTGCATTTATCTTCTTTTACCTATCTTAAATTAACAGTCACAGACTATTATTATAATACATTTGGATGATCACATATTCTCATTTTAATTTCTGCAAAATTATAAATTTCATCATTAAAAAAATCTTTAATTGAAAAAAAAAATCAAATTGTTAGTCTGATTTTTATGTTGCAATAAATTAACAATATTACAAAATATGTACAGAAGTTATAAACAAACACTTCCAGTTTTAAAATATCCACTTAATCAATTAACATAATGCAATATTTTAGAAATACAAAATATAAGCAATAGTGATAAGTATATATATATATTAATATATTATGCTCAAATAAGTGGAGTTTTAAAATTCTTATTTAAATTATATATATATTTTTTTATAATACAAAAAATTACACTTGAGGGAGGATCAACACTTGCTCAACCCAGGATAGAACAGGTGGGTTCTTGTTTGAACTGGTTTGGGGATGATGAATGGTTTGGTTTGGTTTGGTTTAATTCGGAGTACTATGGTCTATTTTTTGAAACACGAGGGTTAATGAGACTGGGACCTAGAGCTTAAAGCTGATTCTGAACAGCTACAAACATTCATGCCACAGTGGGATTCGAACCCACAAGCCATCGTTCGGCAGGCATGATGAATGGAAGTGCAGGTGCATGAAAATATTTTAGCAGAGAGAGATAATAATGCAAAAATAAAATTAAAAAATAAAAATATATTTTTTGTTTATTCATTTGTTTATATTAACTAAGGAAACATTTTATTTTATTTGCTGTTATGATTCTTTTTCATATAACCTGTATCACTAAATTTATGTATGCAAATTTTGATTTTTGCTGTTTTTAGCAGTTTTTGCCACTGTCCTGGCAAAATACCTTTTTGGCGGCAAAATGACCAACCCTGATATATATAAATACTCAGTGGCAGAACAATAATGATATAGTATTATGCCTCAGATTTTTTAATATCTTAGCAAATTAACTCTTGCAGCTGCAAAAATTATTTATTCACCCACCACATGATGATTAACTCAGGTCATTTCCAAACCTGATCAATTAATTTAGATTTTGTGTTTTTTTCTTTTTTGGGAAGTGGGTATAAACATATTTGAACTATATTTATTGCTTAGTTCTAAAATAATATAAAAGGATACATTTCAAAATTTTCTTATTAAGTAATATTTTTTGAACTAATGAAAGGTTACATAAATGTATTTATTGTATATATTTTTCAGTCCATACATGGGCAGCAAACTGTTTATAAGTTTTTCTAATTTTGCTGCAGATAATTAGAAAGTATTCTATTCTACCATTATGTACACACAGAAATATACACACATATATATATATATATATATATATATATATATATATATATATAAAATAATAATAATAATAATAACTGATCATAAATAGGTATATCAATCATTCTAACCTTGAAAGCATGGTCAACGCCCATCCATCAACAGCAATATCTTGAGTAGCAGCGAGAAAATTCATACAAAAAAAGGCTGTAGTTAACATGAACACATTTGGAGTAGTATCAGAATCTCCTAAAAGTGAAGATACAGACGAGGATAAAGCTATCATAAACAATCCAATTAAATACTGCATAGGAATAAGCCATGTTTTACGCCGTCCAATTTTCTTCCAATATAATGAATCCACAATAGGAGCCCATAATAACTTTACACTAAATGGCCAATTGACAAAGCTAAATACTGCTTGTTCTTTATAACTAATTTTTCTGTTTTGCAATATCATTGGTATACTTCCAGCAAGTCCAAGTGGAATACCTTGAAGAATATACAGAAAAAGCAAAATTAAAATGTTCATTTTGTCACCTTTCAATTTGTTTTTGTCATGGATCTTTAACACATGAGTTTGCTGATCAGTTTCTCGATTGACAAAAGTGTCTATTTTTATATCATTTTTACTTCCTTTCATTCCCTTTTTTCTCTCCATTTTTGTTCATAAAATTATGTTGTATAACCTAAAATCATAGAAAAAAATAAATTAATAAGCTCATACAATTCTAGCAACAATTTTAGTTGTTGCTTCTGTTAAAATAAACATTTAACAAAAATGTAATAAAATTCTAACTTTTACTGTCATTTTGGGCTGAAAATGTAAGATATTTATACCATAGTTACGATGTTACTGACACTTAATTTGATCAAAATACACACTTTTAAGAACAACTAATATACTGTTTCTTTGTGAAAATTATCTACTTACGTATAAAATACCTAGTTATAAAAGGAAAATTTACTTTAATTTTTACATTTTATAATTAATATTATTATTTGCATATCATAATTTCCATTATCCTTTAAATTACACTCATGTTTTCTATTAAAATGTTTTGATGACTGACTTTAACTTACTAAAAAATTTACAGTCGTAATGATTCTAAATTTTACCACAGCTAAATAAAACATTAACTATTAACAATCACTTCATTGAAACTATATAAATAATTTTACACCAGGTTATTATGATGTGCAAACCAAACTCCTCTACATATTAAAGGGAAAATGTTTACAAAAACATATGTTAGAAATATATATGTAACTCTTTGTTCTTTACGAAAGTTTCCCTACCAAACTAGATACTTCAGGACCTTTCCTCAATGTCTTAAAGTGTCGCAACTTATGACAATTTTTACACGATATTTTACAAAACCACTACTCTTTACCGTCAGACCGAAATCTACCTTCCCATGGATACGTGTAAACAAAACTTTGTGATTACTCTACCGAATGAACAGTCGCGTACATGAGTGTCTCTTTGGTGGAAAGTTCATTGAAATGCGCAAGCTCTGGAATATACACAAGCGGAGAGGAATATTCCTAATGTTCAAAAAACGAAACCAGGAGATGACCCCCTAGACGCTTGTTCCTAATGGTAGGACTTTGAAAATTTTTCGCCTCTCAGTGGTAGGGATTTTCGTAGGGGAAAAGGGATAACTGATCGTATAGCGCATCCAGGCAGGAATATTCCATCCATTTCTCTCGACTGTTGTGCTTATATACTAAATTTATTAGGAATCTCAGTGGGAGAAGAGAATTTCCGCTTGTTGGTGGAAAGGATAACGAATGTCAGAAGCGCGATATTCATACCTGTACAGATCTGTTGTCTGTAGTTGTATTCTGAAAATAGTAAGGTAAATGTTTGATTTTTTATGCTTAATTAAAGATTTCCTTTTTAGAATACTATACATAACTTAAATACTAACACTACGTTTATATATTACTTCATGTATCCAAGTCTTCCCCCAGTCTATATTCTATACTGTACAACACATTAGAATTATTTTCCATATATGTTGGTAGGGGAGGAGAGAAAAATGCATAGTTACCATTGATTTTTCAGTTATGAGGTGGGGTAAAATGAAAGTATGTGTTAAACGATATCATTACTTTCCCTTTCAAAGTAAATATATTCTACAGTATATTTTCTAATAAACTGTGTAAAAAAGTAATTTGTATTTGAATTTTGCTAAATTTAAAAACTAATTTTTATATTATTTTATAATTTAAATAAAGTATGCAAGAACGTAAGTTTCAATGAATAAAATTTGTATTTTAGCTTTCGTTTAATTACTTCTGTAATTAATCAGTCAGACATTATGTACCTTGTAAAGGTATGTATAATGTGTAGTTAACATTAAATAAAACTAAATGATTGTTTTTGCAGGGTGGCTCATTAGGTCTCTTACTGAATTCAGCTTTTTGGTATTTTACAAATTTACATAACTATTTGATAACTGTAATTTTAAAACCAAAAGTAACATTTTTAAAAAATTTAATTAAAAATCATATTTTTAAATCAGCCAATACGCTATGACACATTTACTCATTGTAATCGAGACGAGATTCATATTTATATCAGCAATTTTATGTTTTTTGTTAACTGAGATGATTTGTTAGTAGTTATTCTTATTAATTTTCTCTTAAAAAATAATTCTAGAGATTGAAACCAAGCTAAAATTTTTTTAATGTCTTCATTTTAAGAAAGGTCTTATGATCCCAATAAATAGTTCGTCCACTGAAAGTAATGGTACTACTGAAGAACCGGGTGCCCCTTCCTATTTTTGGTTGTTTCAAAATGGCGCCAACCCATTCGCGTGAAGTAACCGGAAGTCTTATGAGCGGGAGCAGATATTTAACGGCTTCAAAGGTGGTGTTTCAACTAGCCCTATGGGCCAAACCCGTGAGATTTTCAACAGAAATAACTTAGCTATACTTATAGTAAGCTATGGAAAATGAAAAATATAATAATAGTAGTGCAATTAATGCCAAAAAAAAGGGGGTTGTGCCAAGTTATACTTCAATTCTTATAAATATTGTTTATTCACATATTTTTTTGTGAATATTTGGTGAAATTAAGGGAAATTAGTTTTGAAACATTAAAAAAAATTTTTTCTTTCCTGTTTTTCTTTGTTTTTTTTTTTAAATTTTTATTATTTATTAATTTATTTATTTTTGAGATTCATAAAATAATTCCTGATTTTTAGAAACAAAACAATTAAAATTTTCATTTTATATGATATAAACTAATAATTAATAAATAATAAAAACTATTGCACTTAATGAGCCACTCTGCAAAAACCGCCATTTAGTTTTATTTAATGTTAACTACACATTATACATACTTTATAGCTCAAATTTTCAAAGGATATTAAAAGCTTAGTACTTTTTACATTTAAAGATTCATTTGGAATTTAGAGTACTGAACATTTTTTAACCGAGGGGGGCTCCGCCCGCCTTGACCGCCCGTGAATGTTGTTACAATTAATATGTTAAGTTTATTTTTAATTTCATAATATTTTGTATTGTTTCAATAAGCAAAATAAACTGAAACACACTAGCAATAAAAAATATTACTGAATTCCGTCCCAGGGCAAAAAAATAAAATACCAAGCCTTCCGACTCACGTGAGAGAGTTATAGAAAAAACATGAAATATCACTTTAAAATTAAAAAGAACCTACCTTTTTTACATTATAAATTTATAATTTTAATTTCAAAATAAATTAATTACTCAATGGAGATAAAATAAACTCAGATAAATAGTTAAGTATATTAAATGCAAGTGCTTTTTGAAATTTAAAATTTTATTTAAGATTTATAGTATTTAAATTTAATTAAACAAGAGAGGCTCTGCCCCCTTTGACCACCCCGGAACAATAAGTACAGTTAATATATAGTTGTTTTAGACTTCAATGGCCCAGACTGAAATTTCAATTTATGAAACATGAGAAAGTAGTTTCAAAAAATTATAAATACACACTTAATTAACTAACCGGATAATAATTAGACATGAACTACTGGAGAATGGGACCTCAAAACCAGCAAAAAACAACATCCTAACGGAAATGATAGATTTTAATAATTTTACCGGTTTGAATTTTCTCTGACCACCCAACCAATGAACCAATTTCACAATTTTATAACTTTTATACTTTTATTAGACACATTTCATACGTTATTAAAGGGTTGTATAAAGAGATCCTTCTCTGGAATGAACAAAAATTAAAAATAACACGATGAAGAGAGGAGTAAATAGTACTGATTGCCATACTTTGCGTTTCATCGGCTATTTAGCAGGGAGCACCCTGCTAAATAGGCGATGAAGCTCGAAGTATGGAAGTTCAGTTTGGTTGTTCAGTCAAGCCAAATTGTATACGACACAACCAAAACAAACAGGCAAATGATATTAGCAATGACTTAATGAGTGGTAGAAAGTGTTCGCAGTTTCACTGACTGTTTACCCTTGCTGTTGCCTAGGAAATATGCATTTGAATTAGAAATAGTGATGGCTGAGCGATCAATGATGGAAAAATGGCCGGCTGAATGTGCCCGTAGGATCGCTATTTCTTAGATCGATGAACAGCGATCAGCGATGGGGCCGCTTGAATGCTTCCGCAAGATAGAAAATGTTCACTTGAATGTCTCTATTGGTTTATAAAAGCTATTAACGTATATTAATTAATCATTGCATATGTTTCAGTTATATTTGAAGAATATATATAAAATACTCGTTTATTTTCATTACAGCTTAAATTCTGTATGAAATGAAGTTAAAGCGGGATCTGAGATATATATTTAATTATTAATCAATATTTCCATACTTTCCTTACGGAATATATACTACTAAATAACTCATATGTAAACTTGCTTGATCATCTTTCAATTTTTTTCCCTTCTGTTGAACTTGAAAATATAATATTTAAAAAAGAAAATCTGATCTGTTAACAGTAAACAAATATCATGATCGTATAACATCACAGCTGATCTTTAGTATTTTTGACTGCCTTGGGATGTGATTGGTTCTGCTCAAGGGACTACTAAACAACTGGGTTCGGGGAAAATCTTCTGAAGTTTGGCGAAGTTCAACAGCGATATTGGGAGAGCTATGTCGAGGGGTACATTTGAACTTTATGCACTTCAATCCCAAACAGCGAGCGAGCGTCTAGGATCGCAATATCCTAGATCAGGGATACAGCGATCAGTGATGGGACAGTTTGAATGCCCCTCAAAAACTAATAGTTTAATGGTCACTTCAAATTTAGTAATTTCTTCATAAATGATTCTATTATTTAATTTTTAACAATTACTTTCTAATCTCTTTCCTTTAAACTATAACGGCGCTATAACGGACGGATTCTTTCCTGCGCACGTTTTAGTGCCGTCTATCGGCCATATTTGAATTTACGCGGTTACATATTTGAACTCGCTACAGAATATAGTATTGTATACATGGATTTAACTGTCTTGGTTGTCAAATAATTTAAAATGCAGCTATATTACTGAAATTTAAATTATTAAATAATATTACTGTGTTAGGAGAAGTGTATGTATTATATATTTATTTGTATGACATATTTTCAAAATGTTATTTTATAATATCTGTATGACATATCAAAAAATCATTTGTTTATAATAAATATTTGACTAAAATAACTGTCAAATAATGTGGCAAATTTAATTTTCAGCATATTTTTACTGCTACTACTATTATTATTTTTAGTATGATAATATCTATTTGATTTCAAACGCAGTTTCGTTACAGTTTTGATTTGTTTTGTTTAAAGAATTATAACATTTCATATTTCAAAATAATCATTACTGATGCTACCGAGACTCGCCTTAAGAAATGCAGCACATAAACTCTGGTATTTCTAAAATTTTTCTTGGTTTCTATTTAATAAATTTTTAAAACTCTTCTCGCCTACTATCCTATTTATGTATTGGATAATTTATCACAAGATCCAGATCGAACTTTCGATTTAATTCATTTACATGACAAATCATGATAAAAACACAAAGCAAATTTCTAATATTAAAATAAATATAACCTCTATTGCGTGAACGTTGGTTGTCGTCACAAAAGCGTTGGTTTGGTTGGATAATAGATGTTGATAATTTGATTTCATTAACTTTAAATTAAATTTTTTTTTTTTTTTAGGAAATCCCCTTTTTAATCCATATTATATCCTAAATTGACTCCCTTTATTTTTGCCTGTAATTAATTTATAAATTCAAAATCAATAAATAAACAAGAATTATTTAAGTATATTCATACTTACTTATAATTTTTATAAAGAATGAATATTGACTTCTAATAAAACTACTTAATACACTCTATTAGGATGATTATAGCCTTTTTTTTTTTTTTCTTTTTTTTTTTTTTCAGAATTCATAATTTTTTATGATCTGAATTCTGCATATATGAAATATAAACTGTATATAAGCTATATTATGAATTATTATAAATGTGGTGTATGTTTGTTTTTAGGATTTTTGAAATAGTGTCAGAATTTTTCATGATTTATATTTGCTAAGTGATTTTCATGAAAATATTTAAAATTTTTAGCATGAACAAACATTGAAAGTATAAGTTAAACAATTGGGGGAGTAGAGAAGATAGGTGTGTTTTTAAAATGGGATATTTTGATGTAGCCTTAAGATATTGTGAAGCAAATTCTGATGAATGTAAATTAAATTAGAACCATATATACTTAACAGTGTATTGAACAAACATAAAGAAATTTTGGAATTAAAGTAATGGTTATGAAATTTTTTTTTTTTTTTTTTTTTTTTTTTTTATAGTAGTAAAATTACTCTATATTTTATAAGTATTTATGTTTTTTGACTTAATTGTTAAATTATGTTTTTTAATTTGAGGAATAAAATTATCACTTCTTTCACAATAATTTTCTTGTAAATGAATGTATAAATATAGATGTTTTTAATCAATTAACTGTTTTAAAAAATTTAAAGAAATATATCATTGAAATCTTTATTTTTGCTTAAATTTAAGAAATAATGCAAATTATTCTTTATTAGGTAGTTTTTAAAACTGTCACATTTCTTTCCTGGTACTATCATTTATATTTTGATCAAATCTAAGAACTGATTATAAATTCAGCTGAAACTCTGTAGCTTGAAATAATTATCTTTTTGTAGGTAAAAAGTTAGCGAAATAATGGCTAAATCAAAGCAAGAATTAGACGTAGCCATACAGAAGATGGATTTTGATACTATTCTGGAACTTTCTGTGCAAAATGTAAGTATTTTAAAAGGAGTTAAGTGCCCATGCTTTTATTTTTAGTCATAACTTATCTTAACAATTGGTCCATATCTTATAGAATTTGAAATTCAATTACAGATTATATAAAATGGCTTTTTTCCTGTTAAATTCTTTTTTTATTCCTTGGAAACTAAAAATTCAGCAGTTCTTTATTATATTTTATTATGAAATCTATACAACTGAATCACTTTAAAAATTAAAACTTAAATGCTATTATATGTTTTTTAATGGTATAATTCAGATGTAGTATAATACCTTTTAGTTGGCATTTCTTGGCATAAAACATATATATGAATCTGGTGACTATTAATTTTGGATATAGTATATATTAGTAATTTTGAATATGTTGCATGTTTATGCACATTTTGCATCTCATCTAACAAAGAAATTTGTCTATGATTGGACTATAAAAGTTTTTATTTGATTGTTAAATTTCCTTTTTTCCATTAATTTTGTTGTAATATCTGTAATTAAAAAATACAATTTTTTACTCTAGGGAAAAACAAGAGGAATAAGTTTATCAATACCAAACTTAAAAGTCACGAAAAGGGGTTACACTACATCATATCTGTTCCATTTTATAATGTCTTATTAATATATATTTTTTTAATTACAGAGAAACAAAAAGAATGCATTTTCATTTTTTGAATACTTTAAGAAGAAGAAGGAAAATGAAGTCACCAAGACAGTAAGCGGGTTAAGTAGACTACTGATGGCTTGTATTGAAAAATATTTAGCTGAAAATGGAAAATCAAACTGGGCAGCAGCTAATGTTGAGGTAAGTATTAATAGTAAAATTTTATGCATATTAAATATTCAGTATATTAAGTTAATTAATATAAATTATTTTTGCTCTTTTATCAATAATGAAGAATTTTTTGGCAAGAAAGTATTTTTCCAGACCTTAGATATAAAACTAAGAGTTGTGTTCTTGGCAGGCTTCTTCTGCCAGTTTACCTTTATTCTACAATTGTCTCGAAGCTTTATAGGAGCTCTGAAGAAAGCTTAGAATAAGCTTTGAAATGATATTTCTTCATTCTACATTTGTACACTACAAATATTGATTTATCTTATTTCAATTTCATTGAATTTCTATTCTGATTAAATATGATCTACTTTCAGATAAAGCATATGTAACATATATGTAATTATAACATGTTTAAAAATAATTTATAATTTCTTCCATGAAAATTTTTATCATCTAGCAGATAATTATAGAGTAATTTTGAGGTATCCCTAAACGTTAAACATCACGGAATATTTATTTGTTTTTGATTAATTTTAAAACTAGGCTTGTTTTTCATATTAATTTTTTTTTATTCTTAATTTCAAATGATTTTTGCTTAAAATATTTTTAGGGTATATATATTTTTTTCAAATAATTCATGAATTATGAATAAAATTAATGAGTTAAACTGAATGTACTATGGTCCATTTGTTTTAGAATGTGTTAGACTCAAGTACAAGCAGTCTTTGCATTGTAGTTTTCTTTGTTTACTAGATTATGTTAAATTTTTCTCTTTGTTTTAACAGAACCGCAATGTGGTCAGTCAAGTTATTCTTGCTGTTGTTGATATAGCTCTCGTTAGTGTTCAATTAAAAATTTCAAATCATTGTCAAGTAGAGCTGGCTCTTATGTTGAACGGTAAGTTTTTACGTTTATGAATAGGGAATATCAGTAAGGTCAATAAATATTCTGGTTCTCAATCTTAATTTTTTTTTAATAAATGAATCATTTTTAAGAAAAGGTGTTTTAAACTATTTTTTGGGAAAAAAGTTTTTAGAACTATTTCTCTTCCCTCCCCCTCCCAAAAAAGGGAGTGGGATTAAAGGAAGAATTGCTGTTTTATCATAAAGGATTTTAATTATATTTACCTGCAGATTTACATAAGTGTATTAAATTAAAAGCTTAAAATTAAAACAAATCACTAAATGTAATACTGTAGTTTGTTATTGATCTTTTTGACGTATTACTTTTGAACACTCCCATCTGGAAATATCACAGGCACAAGAAGTTGAGTGTGAAACTTTAAAGGGATTAAATGATTTTCAAGAAGTTGCATTTCATATTTGCTTTCTTTCTTAGAGTGTAGAGTATTAATGCTTAGACTTGTTATTAATAAAGAAATTGTAAATTTGACCTCGTGAAATTCTATGTTTGTTTATATAACAATGCTCTTTTCATACTTATTTAATCTTTTTTTTCTTAAATATAGGTCTGTTGCCAGAAATACCTAGCAGTGAAGATAGTGCAAAAAACTGCATTGCACAATACTGTGAGAAATTATTTGCTACAAACACTTTTGAAAAGTCTGAATATTATCTCTACAATGTTTTGGCATATTTATTACAGCGCACATTGACAACAAAGGCTACAGTAAGTTCATCTTATACATTTTTATTAACCATCATTAATTTTTAAAACTTATATGTTTAACTTAGTGTGTGTTTTATTTATTGTTAAGTAGAGAAGTATTATATTTACACAAAATAAATTATTTTTTAGAAAGCAGATGTAAAAAGGATTTATAATATAAGAAAAATGTTTGGACCTATAATGGAAATGAAAGAAAGCCATGATGAGAAATTATGGGATTTATTCCAGAAATGTATTATAAATCCAATTTATTTATCAACTGTCGAAGTAAATATATTTCATCTTTTATTTCTTACTGTGCATTATCATTTTTTAAAAAAAGTAGAAGATAAGATAAATAATAAGTGTTCAGTAAAATTTTGGGTGCAAAATATTATCTTTGTAAAAGCTTCTTATTTAATTTTGTGCAATTAGTTTTGTTTTTCTTTTTAGTTAATTTTTTAAAAAATTCAAATCAAAATATTAGTCAATATTTTTATAATACGTCAAAGTTTCAACATTTAAGCATTTAAGTAGTTTTAAAACTGTACAAGTGTAAATATATTGATGCTACATAAAAAATTAATGTTTTTGAAGCATATGCACTAAATTAGTGAAGAGTCCTTTTTTTTCTTATTTAGAAAAAGTGTTAATTAAATTGTAGACTTACCTTTATTTATGCTATTTGATTTCTTGCCTTCTCAGGGTCAAAAAGTACTTGGTCTTATTATGGCTCTAGATATTGACAAAGTTTCTGATCTACACCAAATCATCAAGGATCATCTACATACTATTAATGTGTAAGTGTAAATCAGGTTTATGTGCTGCTAGTTTATATTTGAATTCAACAGTTTGTCATTGAGATCTCTTCTAAAACTACTACTTGTATCTTGAATATGTAATTAAAATATTTAGTATTAATTTACTCTTTTATTATTTAACTCTGATACTGTATTTTTATCAATAGTAAGATTGCTGTTGCTTATGGAAGAGTTTATTTTGAAGCCTGGTGTTATTGCATCAAAATTAACAAGCGCGATGTTAAAAATGTATGTATATTTTTTTTCTAATTTTCCCCCTTTAAATTTTTTTTTTTTTTTTTTAAAGGAAAAAAAAAAACAAGTTAGCAATTATTTTGGAGGGTATGGAGGTAATTTAATTTGTTTTCAAAGAAAACGTCATGTTTATATAATTTCAATGCTACATAGACATTTTGTGTATATATAAACATGTTTTAAAAAACCTACTCTTCATATTATTTAAAGGTTGCTAAAACTATAAAAATGAAACGCATTAAAAATGTATATTTAAGTACTTTTTTATTGATTGCTTATGTAGTTTTAGCTATAACTTTTGTGTTATTTTGATGTTGGTGAAAATTATGTATTTACAATTGTTACTTCATTCTGTGTATGAATATTTATTTTCACATGTGAAAACTAAATGGTTACCTGTTTAGTGGCTAAAGTAGGAATCTGAAAGAAATCATATTTTATTTTACAAAATACCCAATTATCATAACTTTTGTAATCACAGGCACAAACTAGAATAGCTGTGTGCTCCATGGGAATCATTCCATCCTTTACTAAAACATGTTTGGATTTAGGATATGATGCAACATTCTCTCCATTTGTGATAAAAACCAATCTAATATTAATATATATACTATAATGTAATTTTTTTTATTTGATGGTTTGATTGCTTTGATGTAACCAAACGGTAGGTTAATGGTATGGGTGCTACTGGTTGGTACCAGAGTTTGTGAATCCAAAATTCACTGTTAGCATGGATGTTTGTAGCCATTCAGAATCATTCTTAAACATTAAATTTCAGTCTCATTTTTCCTCATATTGCAAAAAGTAAACAATAGAACTATAAACTAAACCAAATAAAACTTGGTTTGATCAAAAAAGTTTCATATCTCTGTGATGAAAGTCACAAAAATCTTCTACCATTTTCCTGATGTATAGTTGCTAACAAAATGTAATCTCTAAAAAAATTATTATTTCAGGTACTTGAAATTACTTGTTTACAAGATTTCCTTCTACTTGCTATTTGTTCTAAACATAGACCATTTTTGCCCCTCGTTCGCAAGGTAATTATTCTTCTGTTTTGTAATTTATCTAAATTATCTCTCATATTCAGTGTGTAATTCTTAAGTAAATAACTTTTTGCCCTTTTATTGTAGTTGTTATCCCAGTTTCATTCCAATAAAAAAGAATTTGAAGTATCCAAAATGCTATATAGTCTCTACCAGCCAATTCTTTGGCGTTTCCTTAAGGTAATATTCTATGTTGACCTAATTCTTTTTGTGACAAATTTATATAACCTGTGGTTACATATCCTCATTTAATTTATAGATCTCTGTTTAACTTGCATTTTAAGTTTATAAATTACTTTATATTCTAAATTGATTATAGATTGAAATAAATATTACTTCATGAATTCACCCTTTTGAGAACTGTTTATAAAATTTTATTTATTTTATATTTAATTTACAAATATTTACAATGTTATCCATTTTTGCTTCTGTATGTAAAATTTTACATTAATCCTCTGACTGTTGAGATATGAGATTGAAAATATGCATGAGTTCTCTTTGTAATCCCACTTTATATGTACTGAATTGCATCCTGCAAGAAGTTGAGCTCATGATAACATCCTAATATAAAGGGGAATAATGTAAGTTTGTTGCAGTTTAGAATCAAAATTTCCAAACTGCACACCTATGCTTTTATTGACAAGAGTGATATTGAGTAAATCTGTACACATACAGGTTCAACAGTCAGAGGGTTTATACTTTCTCTTCATCTTCCAAAGTATTATTTTCTGTACTTATTAATTAGTTTCAAGTATTGCTAATAAATATAGATTTTCAAAATTATGCATCAGATTTATAAATTTTTCATTTTAATATAGATGTGTTGAATAGGTCTATGCTTTTTTATTTTCTAATGTATAAAACTTTTTTATGTGGTGTTATTAAGTTTGGGTTGCAATAATTGTCATTGAATAAGTATACCCATGTTCTTTGAAATTTTTCCAGCAAAATAATGAGTTCCCATTATCAACATTCATCATAAAAAATTGTATAATCTTTTAATGCAAGACATAAAAAAAGAGTGATTACTAATAGATATTGCAAGCAAAACATAAGGATCAATGTTGGACCATTCTGGAAGAGTCAGCTCAGCTGGCAGTCTGATGTTTTTTCATGGATGTATATGCACCAAATCTAAAATATATAGCTTATTGGCAATCTAAATTTATAAAACTAAATATAATTTTACCTAAACATTTTTAATCAGCTTATTTTATCCATTCTTCTTTTGCCTATTATTAAGTCAACTGGGACTCTGTGGCACAAATTACAAAATTAAGACATGTGACAGTGGACTGGGATGTATGGCACATAGATTGTGCACGTAGGTAACACAACACTTTGTTTTTCCTTAGAAGGATCATCTGTTATTTCATTCACTCTTCATCTGTACATACTTTCAATATGAAATTTAAACTATTGATGTCCTTAGCAGGGTTGCCACACTGCTTAGAGAACTGCAAAAATTCAGAAAATTTGAAATTTGAGCAAAAGAGTCAGGTAATTTCTTTTTTCTCCCCCAAAGCCAAGTCAGGCAATTTTATAAAAACTTTAAGACAATTGTTAATCAAGTGCACAATGCACCAATTCTGGTAACTGCCACTTCAATCCAGTTATCTTAAATATAAATGTTTCAAATATTTTTACTTGAACATACGTTCACTTCTTAAATTGATCTGAAATTTCTACTTTTGTATAGAATTGAGTTAATTATGTATTGTATAAATAATTTCGTGGTAAAGAATGGTGGCTCAATATGCTAAAATTGCAATGTTGGTAGTTTCTTAGTTTAGGTAAAACTTCACTTACAAGTTTGGAACTTCTGTGAGTTATTAAAGGCAGTAAATTATTGAGGAATATAAATATTTTAATCCCATCTGTAGTTAAAAAAAAATTTATTTGTTATACTTGGATGTATAAAATAAAAAAAAAATATTTGGTCATCAATATAATTCTCTTATTTTAAGTGGTAATCCTATCCTGCCTTAGTGTTTTAGTAACATTTAAAATCTAAACATTTATATTTTTCTTTTTAATGATTCAAATTTTTCTAGAATCCAGATGGACAAATTCGAGCTAATGCAGCACTATTGTTCCTGGACATATTTCCCCTTGAGGATCCTGATGAAAATATTGTTACTGCTGAACTCGAATTAAACGATCAATTACTCATGATCAAGGTATGTAAATATCATCAAATTTATCTCAAATATAATGTGGTAAGTTTTTTTTTTTTCTCAAACAAAATCATATTATGCATAGAATGAAAACTCATTTATATGAAGCATTGTTTGCTATCCAGTCAAACTCCCTTATTGCAAATATTAATTTATATAAATAATCTTTCTGTGATGTAAATTTTACTCAGTTGTACAAAGGAAGTACAACTTTTCTACAAATATTTTCATTATTTTCCATTTTTTGCACCACTCCTTTAAAGAAATTTATCTTTGCAAAACAAAATAAAAGTTCTTGGGTTAAAAATGTTGAGGATAACCTCAATTAAACAAAATCTTGAAATATATAAATTTATATAATAAATTATATATAATTATATGAGTTCTGGTCTAAGTTTTATCTATAGATTTTGACCCAGAAGAGTCTGCAGAATTTAGATAAAATAAAATTACCAATTGTTTTAGGACACAAAATAAAAATTATCCTTCAGGATCATTTTTCTTTTAAAAATTACCATCGGTGGTAATTTTGCTTTGCTTGCCTGCCGTGCAGCACAAAAACAATTGTAAAAGTGGTATTTTCATGTCCTGTTGTTTTAATATTGATACTTTCCTTCTCTTTAGCATCTACAGTATAATTTGGAGGAGAATCAAAACAAAGAGCAACTTCATACATGTTGAATATTTGTCAAAATTAAAATCATTTACATATGCCCAATAAAACTGATAATTTCAAGGTGGCCACATATCAGGGAATCGTCAGGGTATTTCACAATTGTAGAAAATATCAGGGTACTTTTCAAAACTGCAAAAATCAAAATTTACCAAAATTTTACGAATTTTGGGAAAAGTTACCATAAGAGCTATCACTTATCATAAGTGGCAATATTAATATTTTATATTTGGAAAAAATAGATTTACATATTATAAAACAGTTTTACAAAATGTTATTTTAAGGTAAGATTAATTTCTTTTTAAGATAATATAATTTTTTTTTGTAATATTCATTATGTATGTTAAATTTACATATTTTATCATCCTCATTCAAATTTAAGAAAAACATTTCATCACTTTTAGTTGCAAATAATATAAACAAAAATATTCAATATAGTGTGTTTTAAGGATATGGAGCATAACTAAAAAAAACTATTAGCTGTAGAAGTTCGAAATCTTGTTTTTACAACCATTTTAATATCCTTCTCTTTTGATTCTAATATGAGCTATGTATTATAAAAAATTTTTAGTTTAATGTATATTAATCCTTTAGACTACAATTCAATCACTATTAGTCATAGAATTTTGAAATTTTACATTTGGGAGTGTTATACCATCTATTTGTGCACCTTTCCTGAAGTATTGTAATTGTAAACTGTTTTGGTTTAGAACAAAACATCTATCTATGGAAATGGCTCAATATAATGAGTATTATTATTATTGTTGTTATTATTATTTTTTTTTCTTGCCAAAGGGCAGTACTTGAACTGTAATCCATACACTGTTACCTTGAGAAACGCATCTATCTCTGGAAATGGCTCAATATAATGAGTATTATTGTTATTATTTTTTTCTTGCCAAACGGCAGTACTTGAACTGTAATCCATACACTGTTACCTTGAGAAACGAAATCTTTGACTACAATGTGCAAATGATTATTCTCATATGAAGAAAATAAAATATTGTATGACATTATAATAGGCATACAAAAAAGTTATAGAAGTCCCTTTTTTAAACTGGGTGTTTGTGGTTATTTTGTGTTTGTATTTGCAGCAGTAGAAGTGATAAAATACTCTTTCTTTATAGTGAGGTGATCAACTTCTACAAGGCAGGTATCAATTACAAAATTCCTTTAAACTGTTAAGTGTTATTCTAAGTATAAGTTACATTTTATAAAATATTCAGTTCTTCCAAATTGTGTTGGGAATAATTTATAGTCACACATTTTATTTATTTCCCATTTTAACCTTTTTCCATTTTTGTTACCTTTTAAAAATTGTTGATTGAGATTCCACTGTTTGTTTATAAACTATTGTGTTCTAGATTTAGAGTGAAATAAATGGAATGTCAAGATAATTTATTTAATCTGAACTGAAACAATGATATTTAAAGATTTTATTGTAAGACAAAATTTTTACCTTTCCTGTTAAATTTGTATCCTGAAATGTGTATGGTCTTAATGTAACATTTTGAATAATTTAGATATGACAAAGCTTAATTTTCATACTATTATATTTTAATATATAGGATCTCCTACTTGACGATTTTCCAATTGTCCGTATTACTGCTGTACTTGGAATATGTATTTCTATGAGCGTGAACTGGGAAGTTTTTCCTGAAGAGGTAATCACAGAAATATAAAATTTTTTGTTGGTTGGTATAAATATGATCTGCATCTGTTTCCTTATAAATTGAATATCTGCAACATTATGTATGTTTGTTGTATCATTAAAGCATTGTTTCTCTGACATTTATCAAATTTTTTTGTCATATTTTGAAATAATTTTTGCCACAACAGTGTTTGGAAGTAAATAGAAATAATCATTTTCTGTTAAATTATTTTACTAAAAGAAGATAAAATACCATAAACTGAATCATTTTCTTTTAAAAATATGCTGGTAACTAGTTTAGATGTATATACATGATTGTGTGATTTAAATGGCTTACTAATTATAATTCTTTTTTACCATTACTAATATTTAGCCTACTATGTATCCCTTTTCCTTATATATGTGTGTGTGTGGTTTAAAGCAAAATAAAATCTTGTCGTTCATGTAATAAATATATCTTATACTGAAGATTCTAAAAGTTTGGATACTGCCAAATTTTTGAGTTTTAATCCTGCTCCTGGCATGGATCTTTGTAGACATTCAGAAATACACTAAAACAGTTCCATTATGTTTCCAACAATTTATTATAGTGTTGCAAGCCAATTTAAATCATAGCCTCTTCATATTGATTATTAAAATACTCTGTATGAAACTTATCAATTAGATAAATTGTTTCATATTTAAATATATCAATAGTGAAAAAAAGGAAAATTCAGAATAAACACAGGCTTATAATTTTATTAAGTTTTTTTTCTTACAAATTATTTAGTAAAAGTGATTTGAGCCAGGTAATATTAATTTTCGAATAGTAAAAAATGCATATCAATTTATAGAAAGAAATTATATAGATTTCAGAAAAATATAGCACTGTTATTATTTTCAATTTTACTTTCAGATGCTGAAAACATATTTTAGGATCCTTGTTGATGATCTAAGTCGAGATTCATCATCTGCAGAGGTTCGCTGTGCTGTAATAAAGGTAAAAACAATAAAACTATAAATTTTAATAGAAATTTTTTTTGTTATTTAAAAATGATCTCTGAATTATTTATTTGTATACAATTTGTTTCTGTTTTAAGAAAGTTATATTTCTTTTTAAACATCTTGATTTCTACATTGGCTTCAAAATATATACCATATAATTCCAAATATAAGCCCATCTGCATATAAGCCTAGGGTGCTATTTTCCTTCAAAAATTTGCCCGAAGTTGTATATCTGTATATAATCTGAAGCGGGAAAAAAACAATTTCTAGGTCATTCAAATATGTCGACCAGCAGGTAAAACAGAAGAAATATTTTCTAATCAAATTGCTTTAAATGATTCTCGAAACCTTTTTTGCCAATTTAAATGCTGTGGAGGTAGATGATCGGCTGCTCATCATGACAAATACAAGGACATCTCTTAGTACATTTCTAAAGTGGCGAAGAAAAACAACAAACATTTTAAATTTTAATTAACTTCATGTTGTCTTAATTCATTTCACAATTTTATATTAATCTAGACTGTTGCCAGACTGATAATCGCAGCACTTGGCTATGCAGTCAGTGGTATTTTTACTTAGATGCTAATAACATTTCAATTTTGGTAACCCCATTTAAAGGCAACCTTTTCATAAACTTAAGCAATATAAACTTAAAAAAAATAGAAAGAAGAAAAATCTTGTTTGGCAATTAATAAATTGTTTGCAGCTTATGTAGTATGTGTTTATTAGAAGATTAGCTGATCTGCAACCATTATAGTACTGTTGTTTTGGAGCGTAATTTAACACAGATAACAGTAATTTTAAATTTATTTTTTAATTTTTTCTCATTTCAAAATTTTTGCAAACTTTATGTACTTTTCAATGTTATGTTCTTTCTTTTATTTACATTTTTTTCAACTGTTTCATTAACTTTTACCGATTTGGCGAGTTTTTGTTGCCAATGCCAAAAAACGTCACCATAAAATACATGTATAACATCTGTTCCATGGATCTGTACATATCTGACACCTCCCCACCTTACCACCACCACACACAGGCACATACATTAGGTCTTTAAAAAGCCCCAAAAATTCTCAGCTTATACACGACAATACATGGTAACTGAAAGTGACTATGCTGGTAACACAATGCCTAACAGATAAATTAAATATTAAACATGTTGAATATTTATTTATATTTGCAAATTACTTATTAATAAAGCTAATAAATACAAACAAGATAATCTAATAAATAAAAAGTGCATTTTTAATTTTCACTGTGATGAGCTTTAATAAACCTGTCTATTACCAGAAAAATATTTGTTTCAACTAATAAATACCTTTAATTTTTCTCGAAGGAGATATATATATATATATACTTCTATAATATAACTATAACTTCGTGTATAGCCCTTAAAATTTAATATGTTAATAGCACATTGATTTAAATAAGAGCCAAGAAATTAAAATCTGTTTATAATAAGCACTTAAGTATGGGGCAGTAACATTGATGATATTTCTATTCTTTGAATGGCATGCTTTGATCCACTAGTTTCTAGAAATAAGAATGATAGAAAACTATAGATTTGGATGTTACTTGCTGTTTTAGAACGAAAAAAAGAAAATAGCTGGATTGATAGTGCAACTGCTAGTAAAGGGGACAGAGTTAAGTAAAATCTGTAGCCAGTTTAGATGTGATGGCCAGTTTTACTCTTCATATAAACAAGTTGATCCCTCTTAGAGAAGTATTTTGAATAAATTTGAAAAGTGTAGTTCCTTTGATTTAAGTTCTAAGATTCCTTTGATACTAGCTTATGGAAAATCGAATATAGAACATAGTTTTTCTGTAAATTCAGAGTGCTTACTGCTAAACATGAGAGAAGATATTTTAATTTTTGAACAAATAGGTTTTGGTGCATTAAATAATATCAAAGATAATATAAAAAATTTGTGAAGTTCCAAAATATCTTATGATGCCTGATAAAAATGCCAGAGTATATTATTTAGAAGTTTTGAAAAAGAGAAGAGGAAGAGGAACACAAAGGAATTTCAAATGCATGGCAAAAAACCTTGCAAGTCAAATATCTCAAATTCAAGGAAAAGCAAATAATGAAGTTGCAATAAAAAAGCAGAAACAATATATAAAAAAGGAAAATAATTGTTCTGTCAAAATAAAGTATTTTCTTCAAATACATTTATCTTTGTATGTGTGTAAGAGCATTTTTTCTTAAGTTGAAATGATACGAATCCAGCTTTAGGTTTAACTGTATTCTGTTTTATTTTTAAAAGACATAATTTTGTTATTTAGTTAATAAAAAACAGTTTTTTGTTTGTTTGTTTGTTTGTTTAGAAATCATTGAATTTACACAACTGAATAGATAATAGTCAATGTGATATGCATTACTTTGAAGTTTATACTATTAAATTATTTAATTCTTTTGGCTGACATTTTCTACATGTATTTTCATTTTGTTTTATGTTTGCTTAAAGTATTCTGCTTGCCTTTTCTAAATATAAAATTTCTTGAGTTTTTTAAGACTTAACAAGAGTGGGTGAAGGTAATATAGACATAAAAGAATAACAATGATGCTGTATGCAAGTGCCTGGAATTATAAATTAGTTTAATTATTTTTTAAGTAATTTTTCGTGCCTACCCTGATAATTATTTTTTGTTGTTATCCATAATTACACGTACTATTCACAAGCTCTTAATTTATTTTTATTATATTTTAGGGGATTATATGTTTGCTTGAAAACCCTCTAACAATAAAATGCTTAGGAAGTGTTCTTCCTAAGTTGCGAGGTATGTTTCATGATACTTCTGAAAATGTGAGAATAGCATTCTGCCAATTACTCTTAAAAGTAAAGAGAATTTCAGACATTAAAGTAAGTCTTTCCATTGTGATGTTTAAAGATATATAAATGTATGTGTTTATAATATAATTAGTCTCTTAAACATATAATAAATGTTTGAAATCAAATGTATTTATTGAATTTTATTCAAAGTATTTAATTTAAAATGGGAAATGTGTCAGTAGTATCTAGATCAGTGGCACCCAAACTCTTTTGCTCATGGGTCCTTTCTCATTCTTAATACCATGTTGTGACCTCCCAAATGAAAAAAAAAAAATTACAACATTTTTAATTACAATTTTAACTTTGATGTTCTTGATATTAATGTAAGATATGTTTAATATGTTTTGAAATTATTACCTTGTACTTTGTATAATACAAGCATTATTTTTCAATTAAATTTTGTTAGTGTGTCAAAGGGTTAACAATAACTTAAATAAACCTTCATCTCATTTTAAGTTGACAGTTAAAAAGGTTGCTATTTATTTTAACTTTCAAGAAATTGGATCTCAATTATTTTACCTTACATTAAACCTGTAGTGAACCCACAAACATTGCCTACACACCCTAAAATTAAATTTTAAGTGCCACAATCCTCTTAGATACATAGGAACGATTGTTCTAGATAAACACAGAAAGGTAATGTGTACATATTGATTTGATTAAATTACATTTTAAAATAAAAGAGAAAAGCAAATTTTAATGTAATACATATCTCCCTCCTCCTTTCTTGATTTTGAAATAACAAATTTTTTATGTGTGTGTGTTTATTATATTGTTTTTAATGTGTGTGTTGAGTGACCTGATCTTCTGTTTAGAAAATAAATTGAAGTTACTCTTAAAATAGAATTTTGTTTTGTTTCTTCATTTGTACCCTTTATCCTGCTTCATTGATGGGCTAGAATATTAATATCTTTTCTGCTAAATATGTTTCCTAGATGGAAACAGGCTATTTAATACTATTTAAATAAACAACATACAATGTCATTGTATGAGTTTAGATTTTTAACTATGCAATCTTAATCATTTTCTACTAACTTTGAGACTTTTGGAAAATGAATTCTTTAATGAATATCTTTATTATTATTATTATTATTGATAGTAATAATAGATAATTATCTAAAATATGTGTATTATTAAAAGTTTAATGCTACAAAAGATATTTTAAAAATAAACCAATAGAGCAGTCATAAGAAATAATTAAAAAAAAAAGGGTTTATAATATTGTTTTAACAAAAATTCTTCTTGGTGAGTAAATAGTTCATTGCTAAATTTAAACTCTACCAAGAAAAATATGTTAAAAGGAAATTTTAGTTCAAAAGCTCTTTAAAAAAAAAAAAAAAGTGGGATCAGGCTGAGAGGGGTAAATTTTCATGTCATATGTAACAAGCAGGCTGTCAAATTGAAATTGGTATTATCATTGGAAGCAGTCAAATGATATGGAATTGTTGTTAAAGATAATGCATTTTTTTAAAATTTAAATCATGCTTGTTAGAGAAATTTGAGAGAAAAATGTCAATAAACATTGCTTTATAGTTCTCAATTGATCATGTCTGTATGTATTCATATATATATATATATATATATATATATATATATATATAATATATATATATATATATATATATATATATATATATATATATATATATATATATATATATATATATATATACACATACATAATGTGAGTGGGAGTTTCTTTTATTGCATACATTGATCTACATCTTGACTACTAATTTGAAGTATTTTGAGTATTGAACAATTTTATTTTGGCTGTAACTGAGAAGTTGTTTTTGCATGTCATTTTATTTTTGTATGTTTTAATTACAAACTTGTCTGTCTATTATCTCAGACTTATTCAAGCATCTATCAACTTCTTATGGTTTGAAGCACTACAGTTTTTTTTTCTTCAACATAAGAGCTAATTAGACTGAGACCTACTCCTTAAAGCCAATATCTTAATAGCTTCAAACGTTCATGTCGGTAGTTAGATTTGAACATTCAAAAGCGCTGTAAGGCTGTAATTAAGACTTAAGTTTACTCAACTAAATATTAACTGGGATGGTGAAAATTTTTGTAATCTCATTTTTTTTCTATATATATATATATATATATATATATATATATATATGAGTGTTATTCTTTATAAATACTGTTCTGTTGAAAGAAAAAAAAAAACTACTTTTTAATATTATTGCTTTACAATCTTGATTGAAATACCTTTCCAATGATATATAATTTTATAGTATTGGTGAAAAAAAAAGTGGTGTTAACAGACATCAAACCACTAAAATCAACTTTTCTACAATTTTGTCCACTACTGTACATACAAACATTATGTAGTATGTGTATGTGTCTGTATTTAGTATTTTAGTTATTTTTTTTCTCTTTCACATAGTATTTTGATATTGTTCCTATAAAACACTTATTTGCTCGCTTGGAAGAAGATTGCCATGCTGTGAAAAAATCTATTACAAGCCTTCTAAGTAATAGTTACTTCCCACGGGATGAAGATCCAAAGATATGGTTAGGACGATGCATAGAAATCATCAAAAATGAAAGAGGTGCTGCTAGGGTGTTTTTTACCTATGTAGGAAATTATATTGGACTTGAAAATGCTAGTAAGTACTAACATTAATGTAAAACAAGTAACAATGTCAATTATAATGTAAAAAAAAAAAATTATGAATATATGAATATAGACGTTTTTAACTCATTCTGGTCCTGCAAGATGTTTAAAAAAAAATAAAGTATTCCTCAGGAATAGCATGTTTAAAAATTATCCCAGCCTTGAGGGTTATTTCAGAAAAGTCTTTTAAACATTTCTTTATAAAACATCTTTAATGAGCAGAATCAAATGAGATTGTGTTGTTTTTAACATATAGTCATGGACAATTGCTTAGGAATAAACTAAAAAACATTTTTTTTAGAAGCTCAACATAATTTATTATAAAATTCAAGTCTGGAAAAAGGTATATTTTAAATAAATATATATATATATATATATTACTCATGTGATAGATGAAGCTTTGACTGCATTACTTAAAAGTTCCCCTGGCTTTGAATCAATGGTACATTCCCAAACAGACTGCTATTTTTGATATGGACAAATATTAGTTCATCTGTTGTCCTAACTTGAACTCATAAGCTATTAATTCAAATTCTTCTGTTCGAACTTTGTTTTTATATTTTAAACTTATGTTATGAGAGCAAATATATATTTTTCAATAATTTAATCTATGTTTTTAGAACATGTTTCTGTCCTCCTCCCAAATGCCAACAGTAGACCGTAGCGCTCCAAACCAAACCTCCCAAATGCCAAAGTTCTTAAATCAGTTCTTGTGTAAATTCTCACTATATTTTACATATGGAAGAAATTGCACGTCCACTCAAATGATTATTTTTTAATGCTGAAATTAAAAATTTCTGTTCTAATATAATCAAATCAAATCTGTGGCAGACTGAAAACTAGTTAAACTAATTTCATGTAAAGTGATTACAAAAGACTTAAAATTTTGAATTCTTGAAACTGAATTTTGTTATTTGTCATTTACACTATATTTTTGTCTTGTAAAATTTCAAGAAGCCTATAATTATAGCATTTGCTGTTTGATATATAAGATTTGTTTTTATTTTTCAGTTGCTAGGAGTGGTTGCCTATACCTTGTTTATCTTTTTTAGTTAAATTTATGATTCAGGCAGTAAAAGCTGTTCATCTGTATGTGAAAACCAAACAGTCATCTGCACATGTTGAATTCAGTAACAAAGAGAATATAGTCAATTATGAAGAATATTTAGCATCCTTGGAACGAGCTGTTGGGTTTAATGATCATAATAATGTTGGAGCACTTATGGATGCAGTTGCTGTTATGTGGTTGTCTCTTAAAATGGATATTGAAAAGGTAAATAGAATCAGAGTATTGTAATGATTATATAAATTATTTCTATTGTATAGATTGCTTATTAGGAGTAAATGGGAATAAGAAAAGGGTTGTATTTAGAAGAAAAATTTCTTTAAAAACCAACCTTATTTTATGAAAAACTTCCCAATCCCTGGGAATATTTAAAATTGTGTTGGTAAAACTTTTTTTTTTTTTAATTATATAAATTGATTTTTTTTATAATATTATTTATATAAGCTGATTTTTGTTTTGTTAATTATGTGTCACTCTTAATTACATATGACAAATTATGTATTAAATGCATGAAATATCTTTTTTTAAATCCTTCCTTAACAAACTTACTGTTCACATTATTGTTTACAAATATTAAAATACCTTATATTCCTGTGAAATTATAGCTGAGAATTTTTTTCCTTTTTATAGCATTAATGTGTGGGGATCGGCTTATATATCCATGGAACATACGTAGTATATGTTCTTTTTTAGAAACATATTTGCCATTGGCAATAATAAATCACCAATTTACCCCGCCACCACCACCAAAAAAGATAAGCAGAAAATTACTATATATATATAAGTATGAAAAATAAATTTAAAATGACATTTGCCTGTGTTATAATCGTCCCAAAATAACAATATTACACATATAGTAAATCAGCTAATATTCTAAAAAAAATTGTTCTGTGCAAGATTGAAATAATCGATAAATTGCTCAATATCACATTTATTTATTTATTTATTTATTTATTTTTAGTTTATATTTTATAAATTAATGAAAAATGGCTATCGTCTGATAGGGTTACCAGACTTGTGACACTGTTGTCATTGTTGTCTAAGTAAAAATAGTGACTTAGTATTGCAATTTTACAATTAGACAGTAATCTAGAAAAGTCAGCATAAAACTCAAAATTAAGTAATGCAGAATAGAAGTTACTACATTTTAAATTTTAAGTTGTCCGTGGTGCTGCCTTGTGGGAGAAAAATCTTAGAAGCATTCATGTAGCATTTTAGTTTGCAGCAATTTGATTAGAAAACATTTCTTCTTTTTTCCTCCTTGGCGACATATTTGAACACTACAGAATTTTTTTTCATTTTGGCTTCCATATGGATTTTGAACTTTGGGTAAATTTTTAAAGAAAAATCACACTGTCGGCTTATACACGGATGGGCTTTTATTTGGAAATATACAGATCTGTTTTTATTTCCCAAACCAGGTATATTTTTTGTTTAGCCATATCATTATTTTTGTTGTTTCATTGTAACCCAGTCCTGCAGGATTAAGTATTACTAACCAGTGGTTAATTTCCCATTAATGTTTAATATTATATAATTAGGTTGTTTGTATTTATAAAAAACAAGCTGTATATTTTGTTTTGATAAATGTATGAACAGTATTTTATTATAAATTGCTATATTTTAATTTTAATATTTAATTATTTTTATAAAAGTTGTAAGTAATTTAGTTGTTTTGATTCTTATTCAAATGTATGCATATACAAATATTGACATGTGAGGCTGCCATTAGCTGATGTAGCTATAAAATACTGAGAAAATATAGTGTGTGTTGGTAGTTGTTTATGGAGCTTACTCTGGATGTTGGATTTGATTGGTTTGAATGTTCATTGTGATGTCAGCTCGCTGACATTTTGCAAACAAACAATCAAGCTGATGTCAAAATGACAGCACACAGGGGTACCAGAGCACGATTTGTACTGAAGTATTCAAGGTAATAGTGGATCCTATATTAAAACAAGCTCAGCTCACTAATTTTTAGAAAATGCTGCTGAAGAATTAAAACTCAACAATATAATTATAGAAGTATAATTTTTTGCCATCTTGAATGGGGAGGAGTTTCTAAATGGATTAGTAAGAAGGCTCTTCCAGAAATACCACAGCAGTTGTCTATCTTAGAAAAAATTGAAAATTGACCAGCTGATGGAAAGAGCACTATTAGAGCTAATCATTATACAGAAACCAGACAAATTATTCTAGATATAATAGGCCCAGTTGAAGCATTGACAGCTTTATCAGAGGCATTTCAAGCAACATCTAGATCTAGAAAAGCCCATTTTATTACAGAATATGACAATGTGAATTTCCTTCCAGAAGAATCCATGCCTATTTTTATTCTAAAGTTTAAAGCTGTAGTAGAACAGAGTAGAGGAAGCTGGTGAAGAAATTGATGAAAAACAGCAGTGTTATCAACTCATTAGATATTTACCTGATTCATATGATGGATTAATCAGAGAAATTTACGACTTGGATGGTAATGAATTTACATTTGAGAAGATAAAGGGAAAATTACTGAGTAAATATGGAAGAAGAAATATTAGAAAAGAAGAATGAATTATAAGAAAAGAGGAATGAAATATTATTCAAGATTCTTTTATAACAGTATCACCTAATTCAAGTAAATATTGTAAAATGTTGTTCCATAAATGAAAACATCTCCAAAGACTTGTTATGTTTGGGGAAAGAGAGGTCATATAGCAAGAAACTGTTATGAAGCAAAGTATCATGAAGTGTACAGGGGAAAACAGAAAAGTGCACTCAAAGGATTAGGCTATTTAACTGATGTAGGAATAGAAGAGGAAACAAAATATTCTGGTGAAAACATAAACTCAATAGAATGGACTATTGATAGTGTATATTTGTCAAAACAGAAACTTTTTTGTAAATTTGAAGCAGTCTCCAGAAGGTTCAGTAGTTTGAATTGGTACTACTCCCTATCCAGTCAAAGGAGTTGGTCTGTTTAAATTCCACATCAAAGATAGAGGTAAGCTTAAACTCATTACTCTTCAGAATGCTTTATATGTACCTTCTAGCCAATGAAATCTAATATCTATGACAAAAATGGATGATGCAGGCAATGCATACATGTTAAACTAGATAACAAAATTAGAATATATTCAGATAAATGGAAATATCTATATACTGCAAAATGTATTAACAAATGTTATATTCTCAAGAGAATTCCAGTAAACAAAAATAAGATAACAAGTAATAGATCTAATCAGCTATTCCTTCATTATGGGTGTGATACATCGTATGACTATTATCACTTTTTCTATAAAGTATTTAATATTTCAAATATATATTTCTTCATGAAGGAAATACAACACCCAAGAGAGCATTTTGCAAAAATTAAAGAATTTCTGTTTCTTCATTACATGTTTAAAAAATTAAAAATATGCTGTTACTGGTTTGACAGTTATTTTACCAGGTGTTTCACATAGGTTCACAGTTACCAATTTTTTAACGAAGAGGTAATATCTAAGAGTCATAAATTATTTTATGATAAAGGAAGTTAGGTGTTACTTGTAAATTTTCAACGACAAATGTAATTACCAGATGTAAACAAAAAAAAAAGTTACGGGTGTGACACAGTTTAGAATTTTTTTTTAAAATCGTACATTGAAAGTGCTCTTTTCAACATTAAATGAATAAACCAAGTCAGACATGTTTGTAATAGTTTAATTTATTTGTTCTAACTTTCAGCAATAAAAATGAGATTATCCTCTGTTGTTTATGAGAATTGACTGCTTTACTATAACTTATGTATTTTTCCATGCTTTCACATATAATTTCTTTGACTTGTTGGATTTCAATAAGTTTTGATTTTTTTCTAAATGAAGTTGTTGAAGTTACTTATGCCTTTGGGGGAGCACAAGATCAAATCAGTTTTTAAAGCACTGGTAGTTTGAACTGATGTTTTAGGTTCCTTAATAAATGAAGTAGGTTTCTCCAGAGTCAAAGATATTTCTAATATTTTGTATCTATCAATCAATGAAATAGAAAAAATTACAGAGGTTCACATTACTATTGTTTTTAGTGGGTTATTTTAAGGAAGTATTGTAAACAGTTATCTCAAAAAATTTTTATAGATAGTGTTTAACAAACATTTATAAAAAATTGTTTTCAAGTAAACTATAATCTCAATTTTTTTTCTTTTAGTAAATGCCAATTGTATTGTATTTGATTCTTATGTTATATATTCTGTAGAAAGTTTGGTTTATATAATTTTTTATACATTATTTATTGATGTTTTGTTAGCATTCTCTATCCATCACACACATGCGCAGTGGGAGAAGGAGTAGGATTAAGTTACCTCTCACAAAAACTGTTGAATGAGTGTACGACAGTCCTTTAATGTATAACTGTTAAATTATATATAAAGTTATAGTTGAAATTTCAGTCACTGCTTTAAGGGTTAAAATGTTATAAATTTTTACATGTTTTTCAATGATGATTATTAACATGAGAGTTTACTTGCTGTGTTAATCTAAACTGAAACATGTATTTTTTCCATTTTTGAATCATTGTAGATTAAAAAATGAAATGGAAAATTAGGTGGATAATACAAAAAAATATTTTGGTTATCTGATTGATTAATATTGAAATAAATGAAATTAATGCTATACTAAATGCAAAGAACTTTTATTTAAATTACTGTAAAATATAAAGTATCAAAAAATATCTTTTTGTGTTAGGAGTGAATTTTCAATTTCAGATTTTGAAAAATATACTGTTTTCCCCCTAAAATACTTGATTGTATTATATTGTATGCTTCAACCATGTACCAACCATGTTCAACCATTTGCATAACAAAATATATATACAGTTATCACTAAGTCACATATAAATTGAAATGAAATCAAAACTTTTCAGTAATTTTTGTTGAATATATTTATAAATTGATGTGTGCATATACCTTTATATTAAAATAATTCTACTTTTAAAGTATTTTATTTATTTTTAAAGCAATTATTTCATTCTTGTATTATAGCCTGAAAATAAATGTTATCTAAAGATGGTAGTCCAAAAATTGGGGAAGCCTCTCGCAGATCTATGTCTTTATTACAAGGTATGAAAAAATCTTTTGCTTGTTAGTACAGTTAAACACTTATTTTATTCAACTTTTTCAGTTTTATGATTAAACATGCTTATTTTGTATCCATTAACATTGGCTTTAAAGCATACCAAAGGTGTTAACTTAAAAATAAGTTAGGATTCGTAATCTGGAATTCAAAAAACCCTCTATAGATTTTGATCAAGGAATTCTTCCCATCTGATTTTAATGTGAGTTTGAAGGGGAAAAAAATTGGCTTAATACTTTGATTTCATTCAATTAAATATAATAATCTTTTAAAAAATGTTCATAAAAATAATATAGCGATTATAAACACAGAAAAAAAATGTGTAAATGAAAATAAGTAAAGAAAATATTTTAGTTAAAAGAATGCCATTGTTTTTCAGATTCCATGATCAATTACAAATTGGGTTCTGTTATTAATGTTCTG
This sequence comes from Pardosa pseudoannulata, assembly GCA_032207245.1. Taxonomy (NCBI): domain Eukaryota; kingdom Metazoa; phylum Arthropoda; class Arachnida; order Araneae; family Lycosidae; genus Pardosa; species Pardosa pseudoannulata. The sequence goes on from CM063506.1 coordinate 85,296,873, forward strand.
TTATTGAATTTCCATGTCTGGCATGTCATCCCATCTGTTTCTATAATTTGTTTTTGTCTCAGAATGTCTCATGAATCCAGCTTCAGACTAGTAAATGGTCTTACAGATCAAAACTGCTCTAGTACAAAGACTAGGAAGCCAATATTTAAAATTCTATACTGATGCTCATTTTCTTGAGTTCATCAGTGGTTTAGTTGGTATGGTTAGGATCACTGAATAAAATTATGTACAATTCTTGCCCTGTGTCGAAATGCACCATAAATTGCTTCTTAATTTAATTTTACTTTTCAGGACACGGCAGCTTTGGAATCTGTTTTCTATATCAGTAGCTATTTGCCAGCTCATCTTGTCCCAAGTCTGGCAAGTTTGTGCTTTTGGAGGCTGAAAAATTTACCACTTGATGCTAAACCAGAACAATATGAGGTTTTGTTAGAATGTTTGTGTAATCAGGATCAAAGCATTGAACTATTGCATCTTTTAAAAGAATGGATTGAAGCAGGCTTAACTGATTCTTATGTTGAACCTCCTGCTAAAAGAGTAGGTTTTATCTATTTTCTTTATCAAATATTTTAATTAAATTTTGTAACTTTTGAAGAATTCATAAATTTGAGTAGCTTTTATATATTTTTAATAAGTCTGGAATATTTGAGAAATAAGTTTGTTACTTGAACTATTTTATGGAGACAACCTAATATAAATACAGAGAACAAGAGAAATTTACATTACCACATACCTTAGTAAATAGTTACTCATAAATTTATAGTTAACACTGTAACTGCAGCAGTTTCTGTCTACCTAAAACTATGGACTGGGACAAATTGACCCTGATTAATATGAATTGTGTTATTCAAAAAGTACTCTAGTAATTTTTGTTTAAAACACAAGTTCATATGCTGGATTTTTTTTAGACATCACATTATTATGTATGTAATAAAATAATATATTGCAACATGAAAATTTTTTAAATAATTCAAAAAACATATAGGCAACATTAATTGAAATGTTTATTTTCTTAGTTAAGGTTTCTTACACATTTCATGCACAGTTTGGGCAACACTTTTTTATATATATTGTATACTTTTGACATACCAGTATTTTATGGTCAGAACAAATATCTACAGTTTTGTTTCCTCACTTAAAAGCTTGGTAACAAGCTCTTTTTATATCTGCACAGATTCACAGTAGTATCAGCTTTTATCTGTAAGTTACTGGGTTATTTTATGAATATTATACATAGTATGCAACTCTTCATTGAATTGTTGAAGATATTCTCTCCTAAATTTTATTCCAATAACTTCTTTGTAAAAAATCCACAAATTAATCCCAGCAAGATCAAAAATATTGTAGAATATGAACTAGCAACCAACTTGATCTTTTCTTTACAGACAATTTGAGTTATTTGGTGGCAATGTTGACATCAAATTTTGTTGAGTTATATCATTTTTGGAAGCTTTTTAGGGTGATTATTGTCAATATCGACTATAGGTTAAAGGGATCTCAGTAAGATATCTATACTGTTCTTTCTTTGATAAATTGTCACAGTTATACTATCAGACTTGAGTAATAACATATTGCATAAAAACATTTTTACTTTTTTACAAACACAGGTAGTTTTAAATTCCATTTCACTCGTTCCAGCTAGACTAGCATTCTTCGTGTTTAACATTTGGAACAGATTCAATATTGTGAAAAAATCATCTGTAGTGATATTTCAAATGTAAAATGATGTATCTGAGATTCAGCTTTTCAGGGCTTTTCTCATCTATACCCAGTTGTAAAAAATCATTGAGCATGTCTTTTTTTAAACCATAGAAATTTAATATGAACTCATTAGACTTCCAAGTTGACAATGCCAACATTGTACCACAAGTAGACTTTAGATTCCATTCTATAAACAAAAACCACAAACAGCAAGAATGCACTTTGAATATGCTAACCAGAGGCATTTTCTCCTATTGTAAGTAATAACGGAAGGCCTCTCATAGATCAAAAACAGTTATTTACTGTTCTAAGGAATGTATATTATCAAAATATTGCAAAGGTAATTTAATCTGCTACACTGCCTACTGCCATTATAATAAAATCCCCAGCCTTCCTTTTGTACTCCTCTGATTCCCCTCTATCCTTGTAAGTTCACTATGTGACCTGGAGGTAATGTTCTAATCACATATGGACAATGAAGAGAAAACTATAAAAGCATTTCCTATTCCAGGAATTATTGAATTGCAAAATTTGTGTTTGGGTATATAATGGGGTCAATATGACCCATCATGCAATTTTAAGTATAAGTATTATAAACAAAAAATTAATAGATATGTAATGTATATTTCCATAGGTTGTTATTAACATAAAATTAGGAAAAGTCAAGAATTTTTTTCTATTCCAGTAATAACTTTCTGAAAAAATTGAAAACAAAATTGATTTTGGGTCAAAATAACCCATTCCACAATTCTAGTGTTAAGGAAACTAGAAAAGTTGTTAACATGTCAATATATACATATACATCATTATTATACCAGCAATAGTGTTAGTAGTCTATGTGTGTTAATTCAAGAAATTATATTTGTCCCAGTCCAGAAAGCACCAAAGATTTGATGAAACTGAATTTGAAATAATTTAAGTTGAATCATTTAGATTCACATTCAAATAAAAACTTTTATAAGATTATTTTGAATTAAATTTAAATTTTTTACAATTATAGTCATTTATTTATAATTTTAGTTTAATACTAAAATTATACACTATATTTAATTCCTGTAAAATGGGTTTTAGGAATTCTAGAACAAATTAATAAATTCCTATGGAAACAATTCCCTCATATTTTGTCAGTTATTTTAGAAAGGAGTATTGACAAACACTGAGCTACCACTGTATTCCCAATTTATTTTCTTTTTAAAAATAAATTTTTCTAATTTAAGTCTGCCACAAAAGTGTAAATGTAGTCAAAGTGTTCTTTAGGGTGTTTAAAAAAAAATGGTCTACATGATTTCTAATTAAATTTTTATTATTGCCCTTCCATTGCATTAATTCAATGGTATATTCCTCTTCAGTGAACTTTTTAATTTTATACTTCTTCTGAGCAAATAGTATTTAAAACAAGCATCTTTTAACCAGAGCATGTTTTTATATTGTAGCAGAGAAGAACAAGGCGAAAGAAAAATGACCGTCCATATTATGATCAACCAAAGCCATATCTAGCTAACAAAATGTTGCAATCAATGTTAGCTCATAGAGGTTTACAAAAGGCCATTCTGATGCATCCTCAGGTTTTAAAAGAAATGCTATATTTAGTAGAACCTATAAAAGTAAGCTATTTTTCTTGATTTCAAATTATTTTTGTGCATATTTTCATTACTTGTATTCTTTATTGCATCTAATTTATTATTATTTTTTTCAATGTTTAGCGGAAATTGGAAGGATTAAGTGTTAGATTAATCAATGAAGTAGAATCATCCTTCTTGAGCTTATTAATGTATAACATAATGAGAATATCTGTATTTCTTCATGATGAAGTAAGTTTTAATTGCTCTTTAATATTTATACTTCTATATTAATTTATTGAAAATTTGGACTTAGCACTTCATTTAAATCATTATTAGTAATTTTATTTCTAATTAAGATATTCTTAATTTTCTAAAATAAATTGATTAGGTTTTGCAGCAATAATTGTACTATTAATGCTTACAGTGATTTTTTATATCGAGACTAACTTTACAAATTTGTAATTAAATAATTTCCTTTCATCAAAATAAAGTTTCTGTTCATAAAATTACCTTATAATTATGATGTCATAACCAGCTAATTTCAATAATTCTTTGCTCAAAAAAAAACACAAATTTAGACTAAAACAATTAGCATATGAGGAGGTATTTAATTAATATTTCCATTAATTATGATTTACAAAGATGGGATCTAACAAAATGAGTTCCTTGAAATATTCTGAATCATTGTATACCTATTTTGACCGTAAACTCATAGCCCATTTTTGAGGAATTCAAGTTACAGGCTGATTTTAATCTATCTAATATTTGTTTATCTATAGAGTGAAACCTTTCTGAGTGGCCACCCATCTGTACCGAGAATATTTGGCCGCTCTAAAGGGTTTTATTTGCTATAATAAGATAATTACTATAATGCGTAATAGAAACAAGTCTGAGATATATTCCTTATGTAAATGAAATTTAAAACTTATCTAAAGAGAAAATAGTACTTTATTCCATGCTCCTTTATTTATTTATTTTTTTTAAGGCTACAATTGGTTTCTGTTTGTTCTGTAGTCTTCATACTCCTTCAAAATCAAATTTTTTTCTTTTATGATTTAGTTGATTTCCGTTCTTCCGCAGCTAAATAATTTAGCTAACTTTCTTGCCGATTTGCCATTCTCGTATTTGTGCAGAACTTCAATGCTCTGCTCGAGATTTAGAAAAACGCTTTTCGACATCTTTGCAACTCAGATCACTAACCAACTAACTGTGCATTTTTGCTGACAGAGGTGCAATTCTTACTTAGCTGTACCAATTAGAATTCCAAACTTAGGCCCAAGGCCCTAGGACACCTTCAATGATTGATTGTCCAGTTTCTACAGATGGTGCAAGAGGGATTCCCTATCTGAAAGGTGTGGGGATAACACAAAAGAGATAATCTTTCTTAGAAAGGGGGGGGGGCGAGGGAATGGACTTCTCAAGTTATTCCTTTGTTTTGTATTCGACCATAAACCTGACCTTGAGTTTTTTTGCTCAAAATTAAAGCATGGAATGAGTAGAATTTCCCGAGTAATGAAAGAAGCAATCCCACTTGGTGGCAATTTAGAGGGGGTCGGGTGGCCGCTGATACAGGTTCTTTTACCATTAGGTCTATGAGTTGAAAAATCTGTGCCATGAAAAATTGGCCATTTAGAAGTGTGGCCGCTCGGAGAAGTTTCACTCTATATAAAAATGAATGTGTCTATCTGTACTCGATAGATTCAAAAACCATACATCCAATTGCTGTGAAAATTTGGGAAATTATTAGGTATATCATCCGGAAGGTTTTTGAAAAACATTTTTAAAATCACAGTTGTGGTTCTCCTTTTTCAAGCGTTTCATGTCATTATTTCAAGCATTATTTTCCCCAGTTAAACACAAGCAATTAACTTTTTAATTAATTGCATGATAACTAAGTGAAAATGCAATAGTTTCTTGCAATATGACATCATTCTGTTAATTCCATGTAATTGTTTTAAGCACAGTTCTCCTTGATTAAAAGCAGGAGATTAAAATTTTCAGTTTATCACATAAATAGGGGAAAATGATATTTTTTTATCATTATGACAACCATACATCCATTCGCTGTGAAAATTTGGGAAATTATTATATATAAAAATTTTGCATGAGGCAAAAACAATGCTTGGTCATTGATCATTTTGGACAATTGATCACCTTCAGGGTAATCCAGAATGTTTAGTAAGCAGGAGAAGTTCTTCAAAACTATTGTTAAATTTTCACACTCTTATTTTGCATACACTATCGTACAACCCAGGTTTAATGGAAATTAAAGTATAAAAAATTAATATTATTTATAATAAGCTTATAATAAAAATATATAAATATGCCAATGACTCGAACTGCACTGTGACGAATTTAGATAGTTATGCATGAAAAAACAATCTTTGTTTAAAAGTAATATATTAAGTTTACTATAGCTAAGCACAGGCACACTTGCTAGTACCTTCATAAAAATTAAAAATTTCCCTCCTTAATTATTTGTTTATTACACATTTGCAACGTATTTTTTATATAAATTATATGTTTATATTATTTACAATTAATTTCTCTTTTCTCTTCAGAGCCTCACTGGTGGTATACAATTTGTAAATGAAGTTGTTGAATGGGCTGATCAGAAACTACTTAAACATCTTATTTTTCTTCCTCTTGAGACAAATGATCATTTTTCCACCCTTGTTGTCACCATTTGCAAGGTTATTATTAATATTCTTTCAATAGAAATTATTTAAATAAAAAATCATTCCTAAAATGGTAGAAAAAGACCATTTTGTTAGCATATGATAAATGTGTGATTTTTTTTAGTTATTATTTAAGATAACATGTTTTAGAGAGAGTAAGAAAAATGTTAAATTTTAAATTATTTTGGAAAAAATTAGAAGTAGATGTCTTTGAACGTAAATGACATTTTGTCTACACGAATTTTTTTATAGGGTTACACATTATCCTGAAAAAATTTCTGTTCTATGACAGGGTGAAATTTGTTTAAAGAAATCGTTAAATGCAAACTGCATAGAAATATGATAGTTTTTCTCATAGCTACATGAAGCTAGCGGGATCCATAGTTTTTCTCATAGCTACATAAATTTAGAGGGATCCAGTATGGCTTAAAAGGTTATATTTTAGTTCAGTTCTGATCTTGATAATAATGACTATGAAATTATTTAAAGATAATGCAAAGATTTTTCTAATTTGTTTGTTTACCCTGCAAAATTTAGCTTTTTATTTCTCTGAAATTATTTGTTTCCTTATTTACATGCAGTTTTGTTGGCTTAACCTTCATCACTCTGTTCTTAAAAAATGTTATGTGTTTTTTGAAGGTATGTCAAATTGTAGAATAGAAGTCTTAAACTAACACATTCATTAATGGACCTAATTTTATATAAAATAATATAAAATTTAGTATATTTTGCTTCTACCTTAATTGGGAATGATTAATTACTCAATATTTGACTGAAATTAAGTCATATGTGTAATGTGTACCATCCAAATTATCCAAACTAATCCATTTGTCTGTATGAAGTATTAAATCGGAAAAGTTTAAAAAAAAAAATTTAATTTATTTTTTAGAACTTGTGTCAAGTGATGTCTGATATTACAGGACTGGGATTTATAGATCCAAACAGTCGCAAGTATTTGTTATTTTTTGAAAAACTGTTACTCTCAGGTATGTTTATAAATAAAATATATGCATTAAAAATTTTAATTTTATTTAATGCTGATGATATTTAATAATTATCTTTTTCTTATTGTTTAAAAAATGTATATTATGCTTTTTAACTTATATTTATCCTTCAGTTTCAAAAATTAATTTTAGTTTTATATATATATATATATAAAGCACCTTTTTTTTTTGTCATTATTAAGTTTAAATGTTTTTCAATTCCAAAAAATTTTTAACTAATAATAACAATAACTATTAATAATTTTAATTAATGAAGCAGACTCAAATGCTTCTTTCTCCTTTTTTCCCCCCATTATTTAATAAATTTTAAAAATATGTGATAAATAACAATTTAAAAAAAGCAAAAACTTTATATGCATGCATATATATATATATATATATATATATATATATATATATATACACATACATACATACATACATACATACATAGTATATGTATTCACTCACATACATCCATATATGTAATATATATTTCCTTTTTCTCTTTTGGAAATTCATTCCTATCCCTTTTTTTCTTCTAGCCTTTATAAAATTAAGATAATGGGAGATTACAGGAAAAAGTCTGTCCTTCACTTTTATTTCACTCTCATTACTTGTATTCTCTTACCCATTTTCTGATGATACTCTCAGTTAAAAGGATAGGACAAGATCCTTTGGTCTTCATAAAGCTATTTTTTATGTAGTTCAAAGTCATAAAAATGCATTTGAAAGTTAGGAAAGAAAATCTATCTGTGAAGTTTTAAACATGATGGAGATCCTGAACTTTATGTATCAGTAATAATTAGAATATTATAGAATAAGCTCTAGGCAACATGATTGAAGCACAATGTTTTCAACATGCCCTCCCTTAATCCCTTCCCTGTTTTGCCTGTACGTCGTATGGGCAATCTGATTTCTATTTCGCTTGCACTGTTTCGGCCTTATTTTTTCCAATTTTAGTAACAAATTATTCATATAGATAGCGACAGTTGTCCAGTAAATGATAGTTTGCAGTTTATTGTATTTTCTACTACAAAAGCGCAGGTTTTTTCGCTTGTTTTCTATCAGAAGACGAATTGTTATGTTTCAGTGTAAAGCTTTCTGGTTATATTTAACTAACCGCCGGATAATTTTATTGATGTAAGAGTTGAATAATATATTTTTACTTTTAAGAAATGGATAATTCAGAATGTGTGGATCTAATTTCTTGTGATTCAAACTGTGACTCAGAATCAGAAACTGAATTATCTGTAAATTTTAGTAGCGAAAGTTTACTAGATGACCTGGATAGTAGTGACTCTGAAAGTAGTATAGATGGAATCAGTCAATTTTTTGGCAAGACAATTTTTTGAAATTTATTGTGATAATCCTTCAGATCTGCCTCCTAGATTTTCTTTCACTGGAATTCCAAAAATTAACTTGGATATTAATGAGATTAAAGTTAAACTTCAGTTCTATGATGCTTTCATAGAAAGAAAAAGAGTTGTAATAAATGCTTAAAAGTGTTAGAAATGATAATTTTAATAACATATCTTTACTTAAAAATGTAAAATGAACAAAAAAATTCAATAAAAAAATGTGACATTTTTTGACCGAATTCTGGAAAAAATGAAACTGTCAAAGGGTTAATATATTCTTATTTTATACTACCAAACCCTTTGTGACCAATATTTCCTTTACACTAACATGAGTATCCTCTTTGAGTTAATATTGATATAATCAGTATAATTTGAAAATAGACGTTGTTATGATAGTATAGCACAGAGTATGGGACAAACATATTGTATAAGATCCAGGAGGACCCTCAAAACATGTTATGAACTTAATATCATTTCTATTCAGTAAAATGATGACATAATCATTTCTGTATTGTTTGTTATTCTAGATTAGTTGGATAATTTTCTGTTCTGGTTTTTGTTCCCAAAGGAGTAAATTTTTCCCCATTCATTCCTCTTTAGCTGTCAGTTTTGGGTCAAACCTTGTTTAAAATAGACACTATTTTCAAAATTCATGCATATCATAGGAACTTATGCAAAATATATAGAATGAACATGTAACCCTTCAATGCAATCATCCTTTTATCCTTTTAAATGTATTTTTGTAGAATATGTTTTATGTTAAAAAAATGTTCCAGGGTATTAAGTATTGCCAATAATGAATTGATTTTAGTACTTGATATAAAAAAAGGGGGGTTAAACCAAGTTTAGTGGGACGGATACCATGTTTTGGCTATATTTTTGTTCAAGTAATCACCAAATTTTGCCAACTGATATTTACTATTTGTGTTTCTTTCTTTATTAAGTTTTTACACGATTTCTTAATATATTTTTAACCAAAATAAAGTTTGAAATGTTGCTAAAGTGAATACAAATGCAAACGTGAATTTTAAATGTATTTAAGTGCACTTTTGTACTGTTTATTGAGTGCAGAATTTTTTGGAATAGGTACAAATTAGGCAAAACATAAGAATAATTTGGTTATATTTAGGCAGTTATGCTTATAAAATACTGCTCCTATTTAATGAAATTATTTTAAAACTGTCAAACAATTATAAAGGGACAAAGTATGTTACAAATTATTGTTAGACATTATTAACTTAAAATCGGAGGAGGGGAAAGACTATGTTTAAAAAAAATTATTAGTTTAAAATTCTGAAGAAAATAAAGGGGTTATAATAGTTTTTCTTATCTGACCTCTCGTAACAATAATAATGTTAGCCATAATAACATCACTTTTATTATATAACCTGTCACTTTTAACAATGACCGAATTAATATAATTTAAAAAATAACTTAATATACTATAAAATAAGGTAATTTAAAAATATTTCTGCTTCATTTTATGCTAAATTTATACACAATTTTGAGTAAAAAAGTTTGAAAATATAAATTTTAAATATAACAAAAAAGTTTTAAAAATAATAACTGTGTGTATCGATCTCTTAATTGAACTCCACCAACCCTTGATTGTATTTGTGTGAGCTCCAGTATCAGGGTCCTTAAGTTACACTATGATTAACACTCAGATAAATAAAACCTTCATCTGAAAGACAATCATAGGCTTTCCAACAATCAGAAATGATTGTAGAACCCTGATGCACACATATTCAATTTCAACAATGATTCCCCCTTCCCCTCCCAAATTTTAGAACAAGAATTTAGAACAAAATCAATACAAACTTTCCTAGAAAATATAAACCAATCAGTTACAGAATTTTTAGAAATTTAAAGCTTATGCATAGTATAATTGTTAGGCAATTTATATACCCATATATATGTTAACATTAAATTTGGTAGAGACTCAAATGACAACTTTTCTTTCTCTCTGATCTTTTTGCACAGTGCTCCCTTCTAACAACATTCCTGTATATATATCCGCCATTTGAGTTCCTTTTTTCTATTAGACACATGGAATGTGCATGTCAGACATTCATAAACTTTGGCAAGCATACCACCACCTTTGCACAATTGCAGAATAGTCAATTTCCCCTGATCCATTAAATTCCTTAAAACTCAGCCATACCTGAAAACATATGCAGAAGCCATTCTCAGTTTACAAAAAAAGTTTGTAAAATACTTAAATTAAATTTTAAAAATAAATAAATAACCACAAGAGCACAGCTGAAATGGGTAGAGGCAAAGTAGAAAATCCAAAGTTAGTGGTTTTGGAGTATTGCTAGTTACAAGAACCAATAACAGTCAAATATTCTAATCACATGTCATTTCCCTCTATACCCTAAAATAAAGGCTCTGATTGACACCCCTACCTTTTTTCAGGGGTTTACGAAAAGAGGAGTAAGGGTTGCCAGAAAACTGGGTTCTAGAAATTAACAATATTGCCCACACTTGTCATGCCTTCTAAACTCGGATATGGCCAAAGCAAATCATTAATTTCTGAATTATGCATACTTATGATTTTAATTTTTGCTTTGGAGCACTATTCTGCTGTATGAGGGCTAATATTACCAGTTACTACACTTAAAGCCCATTTTGAAAAGCTACAAACTTCCAAGTCATTACTGTGAGCAAAAAATGTTTTTCTATACCTTCTCAAGTAGTTCAGATTTTAATTATGATTAGATTATTGCATTTTTATAATAATCTATTCTATAATTTTACCCAAAATAAATTCTTTTATCATAATACATACAGTGGATCCCTATTTGTACATTTTTCAAGGAACCAATATATATGTATTTATGTAAGTAAATATATCAAAATTATTACACTTTAATATCTCTTAAAAATTCTCTTTCCCAGTCTTCTTCTTTCAAATCTATTTCTCCAGCTCCAAAATGTCTTAATTAAATGAGTATCCATGACTTAAAATTCTTCCAACCCATTTTATCAAATCTTTCTCTGCAATAGATGCAAATTTTCTGTCCACTTGCCACATTTTCCAGCTATTACTGTCAAATGGCTCAGTTTTCCCATCTGATCTAAGTTACTTTTTATTGTTTAATTTGCTGACTAAGTTGCCTTCCCTTGGAAAAATTCTATATATTGCTCGCTGGGGGGTCCAACTCTGTAATCTGCATGTTTTCATGGTCATTCTCTTGTCTGCTTTTAAATGTTAAATGTGTCATTTTTATCAGCTCTTCAATAAAATTTAAGTTCTACTTGGAATTGCATGCTCTCTTTATAGAATGGCATGGCTGCAACCTGCCTTCTGTCTAGTCTTCTCCTTGCCCAGTAGCCTAGGCAAGTAAAAACAATAGGGGCTACAAACAATTTTTATTGTGACCAGCATTTTAAATTTATGCCAGTTTACACACACACACACACACACATATATATATTATATATATATATATATATATATATAGAGAGAGAGAGAGAGTGATGTATATATACACACACACACACATATATATATATATATATATATATATATATATATATATATATATATACACACACACACACACACACACACATATATATATATATATATATATATACATATATGAAATATTACTTAAAAATTGCAGTTTGCTTAATACCAGAGTATCAACACAACATCATATTGCTGTACTTCTATAGTTTTAATATTAGTAATAAACAAACAAGATTGAATTTATAATGTGTTTAATGTTTTCAAATGACCTCTGAGTAAAAGTTTAAAGCTTTTTTTTTTATGAATTATATCTTTTATGACATTTAAATGTATGAAATGGATGCAGATCAATCATTAATAAAATATTTTAATACTGAATTACATACAGATGTTTAACAACCAATAAAAAAAATATAACTGATAAAAACATATTAATAGGGTTCTACTATATATATATTCTTACAATTCTATAATATCAGAAGATTTAAATAAGTGTAAAGGTATATGTTGGCAATTAAATATAAATATCTGTGAATTGCATTATATCTGAAAAGGCCAAGATTAAAGATATTTTATTAATTTATTTTATTAATAATCCTCTAGACATTATGTAGTGTTTAAGTTTGGGTATATTTATCCTTTTTATTTACAATAACATTTTAATATGTAAGTCTTTCAAGTCTCATAACATTTATTTATTCTTTTAGGAATGGGATATAAGTATGCTTTGATAACTGCTAGATTTTTGTACAAACATGCTGTATCTGGTCAGTTTTTGTATGTGATGGAAAATGAGGCTGGCATGTTATGTCATCTGTTGGAATCTTTACCCAAAATATTTGATTGTTTTTGTAATGATGTAATACTTGAAAGTATCCCACCTCAGGTAAGTTGCCTATGCATTTACTATTTTGTTGAGATCTGCTAGAATCTAAATTTAACAGGTTCCAATGCAAAATTTAGCCAAAATATTTAAACAAAATAAAAACCCTAGGCACTAAAGGGGGAAGATCACCATTACTAGAATATAAGTTAAGCAATTTTTTTAGGATGAAGTATACCCATTTTTACGTTATATACACACACAGAGAGAGAGAATATATAATTTTTTAATTTGCAAAATAATATATGCTGTTTTTCAAATTGCCATTTTGATATGAATGAATTGTGTGCACATTTTTTTTTAATTATTGCACATATAAACTTAAATTTTAATGTCTTCTGAAAAGCATGACCAACAACTAAATTAGTACAATTTGCATAAAAATACTTTTTTAGCTTATTGTATTGAAAGATGTAAACCTTTAATAGACTTTTAAAAAATTTGTTTAAAAATTTTTAAAAGGACTTGCTTAAAAGTAGGTAGAGATTATGCTACATTATTTATACACAAATACCAAATATTTCAAAATTCTATTTTCCTTAGTTTTGAAGTATAGTTATGTTAAAAATGTGTTATCCATTTAAGCTTGAATTTGGTTCTAATTGACGTATTGGATTAAATAAAATATAAATAAATGAAAAGGAAAGAAAAAAGTTCCCAAAACTTCATTCTATCAAATATTACATCTTTTTTTAAAAAATTTGAATTATTCCTTGACTTCTAGATAATCTTTCTTTATTATAATATATATATATATATATATATATATATATATATATATATATATATATATATATTAATTAGCACCCACAGGCCATAGTTTGCCTATCCCTGTATTAGATGAATATTTAGAGATAACATGTACATTAGGTCTGTAATTACTTATGCATTTGCATCTCTGTTCATTTTTAAAAGTGTGCATATGGTTGCTGTTGTTTATTTCAATTTTCATTCTTATTTAAGAAGTTTTAGTCTATCTTATTTTATTAAATGAAACATTTTTGTTATACTTTTTTATTGAATTTTGGTATTGTAAAATAATGAAGAGGAAAAGAGTAAGAAGATGTAATGTTTTTAAAGTGAGTTCTTGTTGTACTAGATATAAAAATTCACTAAGATTTAATGAATGTTTACTGTATTTAAATTTATTACATTTTCTCTCTTTTTTCTTTTAGGAACTTAAAGAAATCCAGTTTACTCTTGCAAACTTAATGCAAATAATACATAATCATGTTGCACGGCTTAGTGAACCCACATCATTAGTATTCAAATGTGTTTTAAAGAACATTGTTCAAAGCATTCAAACAAAATCTACTGTAATTGTAGAAAATGTACGTATCTGACATCGAGTGTTTTATATTTGTTAATGTTCTTGAAATATTTAAAGGGGGAAAAAACATTTCATATACGTTATATTAAGGTAACAAGGGATTCAAATCTCTTAATTTTAATAAGAGCATAAATAGAATGTATTTTTTCTTTTTTAAAAAATATTCATTATGTATGTTAAATAACCTTTAATTAAATTGGGTTTAAAACCCAATTTAATTTGAACATTCTAATACTTAAAGTTGTGTTGTTTGTATATATGTGGATTTAGAATATTCAGGTTTTAAGTACCACTATAATATACCCACTACATATGGCAAAGAGACATGCATTTGACTTAAATTGGGGAGAGGAGATGAACTCTTTTCTTATACAGAAAAAAGAAAATTGTTAGTTTTTCAATAAGACTCTAACTTTGCAAAACTTGTTTAGTTGTGTCATTTCAAGTTATATGATATATATATTTTTAAATTCTTAAATATGCATGCAAAATATGAATGATGAAATTTATTTACTCTTTATCTTGTGAGTAAATAAATTTTTGGAATATATAATTTGGAAACTAAATTGTTATGTTGAATTGGTAATCTTTTTTTATTTTGCAAATTTTAATTATATTAATACATCTATATATAGCATGATAAATTACTAAAAACAAGTTTTGTACATCTGAAAGAATTATAATTTTTTTTTCCGTTTTGAAATCTTAAATATCTTTGAAGTGTTTGAGGATAAACAATGGCTTCAATTTTATATAAGAATTTGGTTTTGATGTATGCATTATATATATAATTAAAGTCAGTTGTTTATGTATGTTTGGTTTGGAGTAATATGATCAACTGTATAGCTACATGAGAGTTATAAAGATATGGATCTACTGCTTAAAGTTGTATGGCCGTGAACATTCACGCTAGTCAGGAGGGTTTAAATCCATGAGCTTTTGGTATTGAAGAGCAGCACCCTACAAAATCAGCCATTGCACTGTCTTGTTTTCTTTAATGAAACATAATTTTGTCAGACATTCTGAATATGTTAAGGAATTTTATGTAGTCAAAAAAAAAATTGGTTGTATTTGGTTTAGTTAATATTTTACTTTTCTGATTCTCTATATAAAAGAATGTCATAGTAAAATTAATGTTTTAAAACTTATGTGATACCCTTTCCGAATATGCCAAATTATCTTACCATCATTTGAAAAACTTAACTTAAAATACTTAAAATATTCATATAAAAAAAACATATCATTAGAAAGTAAATATTGTCACTTTGTTAATTCAGCTTAACTTCTACAAAGGTGAATGTGAAGAAAATTAACTTTCTTTTATTATATATTTGTTATGAATATTGAAAATATATTTTACAAAAACTAAATGTGTAAGTACTTTTTAATGTTTGCATGTATGTATATATATATATATATATAATATATATATATATATACAATATACACATCCTTTTATCTTCCTTATTACATGTAATTGAATTTCCCTTTATAGTTGTCAGAAGAAAAATTTGCTGATTTGTCTTTTCCAAATATTGGTGCCTTTTTCATGTCTATTTTAACACTTAAACCTGCCTTGTTGCCGTAAGTATGAGTTTTATATTAAAACTTCAAAGTATCTATTACTAATCATTATGTAAAATTTAATCTATTGTACTGTCCGAATGAAATATTTTTAACATATATCTTCTACCATCAAATTTTTTTAATTAAAATTAGTAATTCTTTGAATTACATAATGACTGCACTGGTATTTGGTAATTTTCTACTTTCTTATAATTACTAGATGGATATTGCAGGAATTTTGGATTTTAAGACTGGATTCGTACAATGTTTAAAAGTGCTTTAAAAAACTCTCTCTCTTTTAAAAAAAATTATGTAACTGTGTGAAAATGCTTTTTCTAATTATATAACCAAAGCCATTTGATAATAAGCTACAATTTATTTTCTATAATATCTATTTATGTTAAACAGCATATGTTTTCATTGGGTTGTTATTATAATCTTTATTTTTGTGTAATATCAATGGTAACCAATTTGATAGTATAAATCTGTAATTCTTCTTTCCTATTTTCCTCTTTTTTTTATTATTATCAGTCTTTTTCATAAATGCAAAAGTGTATTCAGAAAGTGTGCATTGTTAATGTTAATCAGTTGATGCATTACTCAAGAGTCATGTAGAATGAAACCAATACAGAATTAAAATAGCTAAATCTGCATTACTATCTTGTCATGTATATGATTATTTTTTACCCTGCTAATGGAGATGAATCCTGTGTACAGAATAAATACTTTACTCTTTTGTAACTATATCATGTAGATTTACATTATAATATACAGTAAAAATTTTAATACAATAGCTAATGTATTTCAAAAGTGTGTTTATGTAATGCATTGCCTAAAAATTATGTAGAGCAAAACAGTATAGAATTCAATAACTAAATGTAGTCTGCTATAATGTTGTGTCATTAGTTTTTTCTCCTATAAACTGGGTATAAACTCTGAATAGGCAAAAGTAGAATAGGCTAGAATCCTGAGGTGTGAGGTTTGATCCTGTCAGGTATCATGTATTGCTAGGAAATATACAGGATAAATCTAGATGTTCTGTCACTGGTAAGTTAGAAAGTGAGCGTGAGGTAAGGAATTGGAAGGAAAAATCTCCCCCACCAGAGGAAGATCTAAAATGAGGGAAATCACCAATTTGGAATCATAAACACCCTATATTTGTTAGGATAGGTAGCCTGTTGCGAGATATCAGGCGAAGAGATGTGGCTACAAGATGGTCTAGGAATCAATGTGCTGTGCTTTAATTCCAGAATACCATCACTGAACTTGGCAGGTGAACAAACACATCTACCATTACACTGAGACAATTTTCTTAATTAAGCCTCTAGGCTGGATGTCCGGTCTCTGGGACATAGGCAAGTGGGTGAGGGGTATGGAATCAAAAACAAGAATTCCTGCTCATCAGAAAAATCAAAACTGGAGGCAGAGGGACCTCTAACATGGCCTTACCTGTCAAGGTAGATAATGATCCATTATGATTTGTTAAAATATGTAAAGTGGAGTGAGCACATTATGGCTCTGGGGATTGCTTCCTTTTAGTTTAAAATATCTATATCTTTAACATATAATTTGTGCTTCCAAAAATTCATATAAACATTGTCAAGTTTAGGATGCAGAGCAATCTAAAATATTTTCTTTTTTTAATATGTGGATAGTCCTCTTAATGCACACGACCCTGAATCTTCACTGGAAAGTGCAAGTTTAAGTATGTTCTTTATATAACCAAAGTTAGGAAAGGAATCACCAAATACTTGTTAAAACAAAAAATCCCAAGTTTAACCTTTAAAATGGTCCTATTATTTTGGCTCTTCACTATATATTAGTGTCTGTCACTTTTAGGCTTACTGCATTTGGAGAATTGGCATTACAAATTTGTATAATGAAATTTTTACTACCATCTTTTTTTCTCTCTATTTTTATTATTACTTTTGTTTTAAAATAACTTTCAATTATAATCCTGAGATGGTTTGTTATTTATTAATTGTTTATTTAGGGGTTTTGTGCAACAAATGTTTATGTGTATATTTGTTGGTATATATATAAACTAAACAGAATGTAAATAAATGGACTGTATGTAAATATAATTTATTAAATGTGGTTGTGTTTAAAAAAGGAAATGTTAATAAGTATTTAAAATAAGTTCAGTTTAATATATTATAAAAATGTTAAAAGAATTGTAAATATAAAAATGAACTAAAGTAAGTACATGTATGATTGTGGCATAGTGTATAAGATTATCTTATCTTTAAAATCCAAACTAGACTAGCAAGTACTGGTTACAATTACAACTGAAAACAAATGTGTAGATCAACCATGAAAATTTAAATAAAAAATAATGACTTACCTTTTTATCCTTGTTTAAAGTAAGCATTGAGATGATTTAGCACCAAAATTTGATATTAAAAGAAGTAAAATCCAATGTAAAAATGACTTTAAAAGACTTAATAACTTTATAACACATAATAACACAGAATTTATTCCACGAGAGCATATCGATGGCCGATTGGTTAGGGTGCTGGCCTTCGGAACCGGAGTTCGTGGGTTCGAATCCCACATAGGCATGGATGTTCGTAGCCGTTCGGAATCGGCATTAAACTGTAGGTCCCGGTCTCATTAGCCCTCGTGTTGCAGAAAGTAGACCGTAGCACTCCAAACCAAACCACGAGAGCATACTCAACATCAGACTTAAAAGTAAACAGTATAAAGAGTGCCATCTGGTGGCCGGCTAATTATGGAACTCAAGACTAAACACATAGTGTTATTGATAAATTTTTATATATAGCCAATGAAGATGAGGCAATGTACTGTAAATAATGGCATATATGTTAATGTTTGTTGTATATGTTACAAATTTATATAATAACACATGTGATGTGTTAATGTATGTTAATGTTTTAATAAGTATGTTCATGGTAGTTTCGGATCTTCCTGGCCACTTTGGTCTGTTCTATAATAAACTCCTTTTAGGGGTTGGTAGTGGCCTAGGAATTGTCTATCTATATAATCCTTCTTTTCTACTCAGAGTATAGAAAATAAGATGAGGGGTAAGGTATCTTGCCCCCAGCTGCAAGCATGCAGCACCATTTAAATACTTTCATTCTATTTTTAGTTGCAATATTTATTTTTTCATTTTCTTTCAGGACATACCTAAAATTTTTGAATGAGTTCTATTCAAGCTCTGAGAAGGAAATATCTTTTTGGATTGCATGCTGGGCAATTATTTATTCTGTGTTAGATATGAAAAGTAAGTTTCAAAACAAAATTTTATTTTTAAAGAAATTGAAGTTAACAGCCTATGTAATTGCACATAGTAAGTTTTGTAAAGTTTAGATTACTAAAAACTTTGCTACTTTAAATATATATAAATGTTATGAGTTAAAGAATATTCTGAATAACAGTTAATTTTTTTACAGTATAATTCATGATGTAATGCTGAAATATTATGCATGTCTTAAGTTAAAAATTTTTAAATGGGTTAAGAAATTGTATTATTCAGAGCTAGGTTCTAGAATACTGCCAATTATTTTAAATTATGTGTGTGTGAGAGTGTCGGTCTTAAGGCTGCATGGGGAAGGAACAATGGAAGCCATGAATTTCAGATCGCCATTAAATCTTCTTATTCAGCCATGACGTGATTTCTCAAAATGGTGCCTAGTTAGGTGGGGGAAAGATCAGACAAAGGAAAGCATTTTAACTGTAAACCTGCCAGCTTGTGTGTGGCCATGAATTTGGTGCAACAATCATTTTTATAAGTTTCGTTTTAACACATCACTCTTTGACATTAATGAGTGCATTACAGTAATAGTTAAACTGACCTTAAATTTTGAGTCTTATATTTCAAACCTGAAATTAGAATCAATAATTGTTCAATTAATAAATTATTGTTATCAATATGATCATTTAAATTCAGTTATTTATAAAATATAGAATGTTATGAAATATAGCGGGAGGCATAAACCAAACCAAACCAACAACCAAAGTTGTTGATGCTATTGTTTTTTATTTTAAACCAATGTAATATTTACTATAGCGACCTGTAGTAAAAAGTAATCTTTAAAAATGAGAAAAGAAAGGAAAAATCTAGTCAAGTTTTATTTTATTTAAAACTCTTATAAATTTATAATTTTAAAAAAAAACTCAATTTTATATAACATCTTTTTTTTCTACTTTCAATTCTATCAATTCCTTTCAAAAAAATTGTTCCTTCTTCCCCTCCACCCACAAACAAAAATAGCCATTGGTGGGACAAAATTTTAAACACCTGTGAAACAAAAACACTTAGGAAAAACATGTAATGTTGAAGAGTGCTACCTAGTGAGCATTGTATATACACATCAGTCTAGTATGATAGCAAATAACTTTTCAGATGATGAAGAATTTCTATCTAACCTTCAAATATTTGACACTGAAGGTTGGCTAAGTATAATAAAAACATTGGGTTTAGATTAGAGATTGAATTTGTTTAGGCCAAAAATTTAGGAGAGTGAATTAGATATTCCAGCATTTTATGTTTGCATTTTCACTCAGAAATTTACAAAGTTTAAAGTACAAAATTATCCAGAACAAGATCACTTGCCAAGTAAGCTAACACAACTAAAACCTGAAAGTTAGCATAGTATTTAGATGCAAAATATATTAAAGTATTATAACTATTATGGTAATAGTAATGACAGCTTGTAGCAGACAGAGAAAGGCATCATTTACTGAGCATAACTTATGGCTGAAAGTCAAAGCTGATTGATGTGGGACAAAGGTTTTGAAACTTTTTATAGCCAAGAAACCCAAGACAACAGTATCCCAAATAACATACAAAATTAACACACATATACGGGCAGATGTATTCATAAAAACTATCTGTCTAGAACTGTATGCAGAAAGCATACACTGCAGAGTCTATTTTAAAATATGAGTGACTCTGTGCATTTGAAACAATGAGAATGGTGCCATAACCATTAAATTTGGAACCATCAACAATGTAAGAATATCATCTGGTCAGGTGAATCATTGTTTGCATTATTCCAAATGAGTTTGTTTATGTTTGGAGAACATTAGCACAAGCCAATAATGCTGACTGTCTCATATCTATTTTTAAGCATGGAAAGAGATTATTTATGCTGTGAGGTTCAACATGGCTCTGTGATCTTTGCCCACTTTTTGTCATACAGGGGCAGATTAGTACAAAATTTTTCTTTGATTCTTGATACTGTGTGTATAAAGAACTTGGATTCACCTAAGTCTTTTCAATTATTTATTTACACAACCAAACACACACATAAAAGAAAAGGGGTATAAATCTGCACTTGATAAACGTATAGAAGAAAGAGGATTATAAACCTGTTCTAGCTAAAAATTGAATCATCGAAACATTGGGGCTAATGCCACACATGCTTCCATAAAATTTTCAGCTCTACTTCAACATTCTTGGTTCAGTGGTAATCACACTGGCTGCAAGTTAGTTTGCCATGTGCAGAACTGGTCCTAACAAACCACATATACTAAGATGATAATGTACTTGTACACATCGCTTGAATTAAGAAACAAGCTTAATGAACTTCAACACCTTTTACAGCCCCATCAGTCCTCTGATATCAATAGATATTTCAACCTTTGTGTGGTATTTTAGAGTGTGAATTTTAAAGAAGAATTCCACATACAGTGATAATTTATGAATTAGTGATCTTTTTTGTTGGAGGAGTGGCTACATATCCTTTTGACTAATGTGCTTCACTTGTATTAGGATATCTCATATCAGCTGCACACTGTAATTGATGTAAAAACAGGGACATCAGCCTATTAAAAAAAATTTTCTCTCATTTTTAAATTATTTTTTCCAACCCAATATGTACTATACTAGCTTACACAATTTTTTCTCTTTTCCTACTTATTTAGCTCTTCATAAGCCAACCCTCAGTGAATCTAATATTCTGGTACGTAATTTAGAAAAGACTATTCAAGAAATATACCCTCGAAATAAAGAACAAACAACCACAAATGAAATTATGGAAACTGTTCCTGTTCAAATGTAAGTTACTTTTTATTTGTTATGAAAATAAGCTTAACTGATGTTATACAGCTCTGTTGATAGCAGTTAATAAACTGTCACAATGTTACAACTCTCAGTACTGAGAAAACAACATGAAAGTATAAAAGTTTCATATAATTTTTTTTTTTTTTTTTAAGTTTAAAATAAAGATATAAAACATTGAAATCCAAAAATTCCAATAAAAAATTTTATGTGTAAAACTTATAAATAGAACTTAACAAAAAGAAACAAAAAAATTGGCAGAGGAAGATTATTGATGTGAATTTTAAGTGAGAGTGTATGTGTTACTTTCATACCAATTAATAGTTCATCACACTACACAGTGGGTGTCAGATCTCAACACTGCTTTCATAGAGGGGGTTGAGTTATTTATTTCGGTTACAATCCTGTTATCGTTCATTCAGTGCTTCATAAAATAGTGTACTTCATTATATTCAGTTATTTTAACATGAATAGAATTGTTTGAAGTATTTTGTAAATAAACCTAAAACATTTTAACTTCACTTTATCTCAAAACTGAGTGCATCTTGATATTTTATTTTGCTTTTTATAAGCACTGATAATTGCATTGTTATATGTTGTTTTTGCAAGAAATATTTTAGTAAGATTTTGTTTAATTCAGTAAAATCAATGCTTCAAAGCAATATTTTTTCATTCAATGTGACATTAAAATTAAATGGAGAAAAGAGTATGTAAAGATGTAAATGTAAACTGTAAATAGTTTTGTGAACTTTTTAAAGTATTTTTAAATTTCTGCATTCCAAAATGCTGAAAAAGGCTGTTAGTGACATTACCTGCAATTTATTTGCGGGTTGCTTTCACACTAGAAAGTATTTCAGGCTGAAACTTCCATCCCTAGTAACAGAGGATTTTATAATAAGCTTTGCTCTTGTTTTAGTGTTTTTTAAACTGTTAAAAGTACAGTGTCTCAAATTTAGGCTGTGCTGTTAAATTTCAACTTATTTCTTAATTTTGTGTTCTGTGTTGTAAATTTGGCAACTGACTGTGACATGGATATTTGTAGCCATACGGAATCAACTTTAACAGGGTTCCCACAGTCCTTAAGAACTCCTTAATTTTAGCTTTCATTTTTAAGGGCCCTTGAAACTACTTAATTTTTGTCAAAGGTCTTTAAAAACTCCTTAATTTTTAAATTAAACGCGATCCATCATCATCACATGATTTCCTGTCAGTTTTGTAATTTCAGTGTTAAACTTGTCCAAAACCGGTTCTAAGAAGGCCAGTATAAGTGATAAGTACTGGTCAAGGAATATATATATATATATTAAAAATATATAAGATATTTGTTAATGTTCATTAAATTCTTTTAGTGCTGCATTAATAACAAAGAAAATCCTCAAATACATATATGTTTTCAGTGTATTACTATAGTAATTCAAAATTCTTTTCCTTGATATACTTAAAAAATTATGAAAGTACTTTTAGTTTATAAGTGCTTTTTATGGTCATGAGCTAGAAATCTTATTTAACAAATAAATAATCTTTCGCATACTGAAAAAGAAGTATAAAGTCAGCTGCCCTTTCCTAATAGATTTTTAAACCCTCAGAAAGTACTGCATATAATATTGTATTTAATCCATAATTTATTCTTCTTTTGATCACTTAGAAAACTTGTGTTGTACATTTTTTTTTTTTTAATTAGTTTTTGTCAAATAGATTTTTCTTACATTAATTTTTAGGCATTTTTAAAAACTTAATTCTAAAATGTTGTAGGGAATTTTATTGAACTTGCCTTGTCTGGCTCATAATCATTAAAATGTGTTCATCAGGAAATAGGGTTTATGTCTTTATACTGTGTATTTCAAGTAGGTCCTTATAAAAAGTTACATTAGTCCTTAGGAAGTTC
The DNA here is from genome assembly GCA_032207245.1 of Pardosa pseudoannulata. Classification (NCBI taxonomy): domain Eukaryota; kingdom Metazoa; phylum Arthropoda; class Arachnida; order Araneae; family Lycosidae; genus Pardosa; species Pardosa pseudoannulata. The sequence continues at coordinate 85,320,325 of CM063506.1, forward strand.
TTAAAAATTCCTTAATTTTTTATCTGAAAAAAGAGTGAGAACCCTGTTTAAGCAGTAGGTCTCTGCTCATTAGCCCTTTTGTAGAGAAAGGGGGAAACAAAAGTATTGTAGCACTCAAGTATATTTTAATGCTGTTAAACCTATTTAGCAATTGATATTACTTTTTTTCCCCTGAGTAATGTAGTACTAAAATTCTGAAAGTGATAAATGTTAGACTGTTGAAATAAAACAGCTTATATTGCTATAACTTTTTATTTGTCTTATTTTAACTTTCATTTTTAACAGGTTTCAGAGACACTGCCATGCGGAGCTTTCAAAGCTTAAGAATCGTCTTTCCTCCAAAGTGTCTGCTTTACGAAGTCCTCAGAATCAAACCGAAGCTCACTAGTACATATTTTTATACTATGTGAAAGTTTATACTATTCTGTATATATGGTTGTGTTGTGTATCATTTATAAAAAAAAAAAAAAGCTTTTAATAAACTTGAAACCTTTTTAAATATTTCCGAAATCAAGACTATTGTGAAAAGCACATAGTTTTAAAGAATTATTTTTTGAAAAAAAAATTGTCATTTTTTAATTTTGAATTGTAACCCACATTAAGCCATTCTGTATTCATTATCTAGAAAATAAAGCTTAAAACTTGTTGATGTTTCTTCTAAATTTTCAAGACATTATCTCTAATTTGTTAAACATAAACATTTCTGGATTTTTCGTAATATGAGTAAATTATGAACTTTTATTTTAAAAGAAAAAAATTAAGTAATTTATTGAATAAATATTTGAACTGGACCTTACACACTGTATTGAAGATATAGTGTTTATTGTTGAAGTAAATATAAATAAGGTAGCAATAAAAATATAAATGAATTGAACATAGCTGTATTGTGTCTAGAAACAAGTTACTTTATCAGGGCCATATCTAGGTCCTTTGGCACCTGTAGCAAAAAATTGGCCTGTGCTCTTACCATCAAATATAGTGGTAAAATATACAAATGTGTTATCTTTCCATATTTCTTTTCAAAAGTTATAAATGTAGACCCTTTAAAATTATTTTGGTAGTCAGAACAAAATAAGATGGTTTTCTATCAATTTTGTTAACAAATTTTGATGCTACCAAATTAATGGTTCTCTTTTTTAGCACTTTTTCCAAGAGCTTCTGAATTAGTAACCCACAGACTAATATTAAAAATAGTGAATATATTTTACCTGCTTCACCATCATTGGTAATAGACATTGCTAGGGCATCAAAGAGATAAAATATTGGATTTAAAGGAAATGCTAAATTTTATGGTATTTAAGACATACTGCATAACTTTGACTTTTACATACTGCATAAACCTTGGAAAGCACTTCCAGTATTATATATATTGAAATCCACAGAGCTAGTTATTGTACTTCGCTATGCTGTAAAATCATTAACTACATAAAAAGTTGTGCCCTCAAATTTTTCTCAAAATTCAGTTTATTTTTAATTTTTCTTATGCATAATAGCATAAAAATATTATGAATGAAATTTTTGAAAGCAGTGCATCACTAGCTGTAAGAAGACTGTAAAATGAAAGTTAATACTCAATGTTTTAAAGTAGTTAGCTTATTTTTCTACTACTTTAAAGCTTTATAATTTTTTTTTTTTTTTATATCAACAAAATTTTTATAGTATGTTCCAATATTTTATGTTATATTCTCTATTACATCAATATGATATGAATACAAATGTGGAATAATTTAATAGATACTGCACAGTTAAGCTATTGTTAGAAAATAAGCATATAAAAATTATATATATTTGCTTTCAAGTGAAACAATAAGACTAAAATAATAAAGACCTTATAATAGAACCTTTGAACAAATAAAATAATTATGTATAGTACAAAAAATACAGAAACATGTTTACAAACACATAGCACACATATAGCCCATTTTTTCAGCTATTTTAAGCATACCATATTAATCACAATAACATTTCAAATAATGCTGATGTCATTATGAGAATAGTCTATGACCCAGAAAATAGTCTTTGAATTATTCACTTTTTAAGTTTTCAATATAATCCTTTTAATTTGATGTATGATTTTGTAATAAATAATTTTTGATCAATTTACCCAATCTTCTCAGCTTAAAATAATATCTTGCAATATCAAAATTTTTACAGTAATTTAAAAAAAGCAGTTTATAAGATTTACTCAGTTATAAACATCCTGAAGGCATACACACAAAGTAAATCTGAATACGTAAATGGTGCTATTGAATTTTTCAACTAAATATGGAATGGAAAAAGGAATGCTACTTAGCATTTTTGGAAATAATTAATTTAGCTAATGAAGATTTTTATGAATACACTTTAAATTAGAACTAAACAAAATCACATTTTAACATTTTTTAAATTGGATGTTTTTAAACAAATTCAATATTTTGAAATAATTTGTAAATTTTTTTTTTTAAGCTCCTAGTACTTAAGTTTTGAATTTTTCTTCTATTTTTACTTTGTTAATACTTTAAAAAAAATTTAACCCTTATGGGCTATTATTTTGCTTATAAATTGAATTAATTTGAGAAGAATACTTTTTACTTGTTCGTTGAATTTCCATTAAAAAATTGGCACATTTCTAAATTTAAATATAGTTTTAAGTTTAATAAATTTAAAGTGGATGTCCAGATTTATATTAAGAATGTTTGATAAACATTTTGTAAGAATCTTTAACAAGTTAGGTTGCTAAAAGCATTTTATAACTTAAGAGAGACTCAAAATATGTTTTCAAAGCATCTAATTTGAGCTAAAAAAAAAATAATGTAAATAATTTACTTTTACCTCAATTTGTATGTATGTAATATTTCATAACTCAGTTAATATTCTAATAAAAAGTTAGGAGGTGGACCCTATTCTTTCAATTTTAAAAATGATACAATTTTAATAGCATCATTATTAAAAAAAAAAGTATAAAGATATATGTAGAAAATTTAATAACATTTAAGCCATTAATAGAAAATAACAAGTATACAAAATTGTTATGTATCACATAGAAATGTTTCTAATTAATAAAATAATGGTAAATATATGAAGATAATTATAAAAGATAATAGACAAATAAAATATTACGTATTGTAATAGAACATAAAATTCTTAGAGGGAAAAACTATTTTAATAGTTTGCTCTCGATCTTTTGAAAATCATACCTTACATTTATTTGAAGGCACCAAATTCTTATGAGAAAACTGTATAAATGAAAAAGTATTAACCATTTCTAATTATTAAAGTCTTATAATGTGAACCTTTTGTTTCATTTATACGAGTGGGGATACAAATGCGTAGCATATATTTTTGCCGTCCCTTACTCCTACAAAATAGGAATTATAGGGATAAAATTTTCTGAAAACAGGAATAAGTTTAAACTACAAAGAGATATTTTACTCCAAAATGGAAATTTTTTATAAACTAGGTAACAAAATTTAATTGTGAACACATATTTTGAAAATACTTTGTTAGTTAAAATTCATAGCCCAACTTTGCAAACCATTCCAGAAATAGTAGAGCTTTAAGTTACTGTACTTAAGCCGACCAGATGTGTAATTCCCTCTTCACAGAGAAAAAGATCCATTCAAGACAAGTTGATTATTTTTGGTAAATGGTTCTTTAATCATTTTTGTTCCTAATGACCAAATCTCATATGCACTGCAGCACATATTGTGGTCAATCTTCCTTTCCATCTAGTTTCTGACTTCATATTCTATGTTTTTCCTTTTTATGTCTGTATTGTTGGTAAAATATATTTTTAACCCCCTCTCCCAACACGAGGACCCATGTAGCTTGTCTTTGGTCAACAACAAATCATCAGTACCCTTCAACTGCTTGTGGATTAGTGTCAAATCCCCTCTAACAAGGGTGATAACAGGAGGTGAGGGTAGTTTTATCACTGCATAAAAGGGAGAAAATAATTGTGAAAGTAAAAAATTTTCTTATAATTTTTCACATCTATTCCACTTTCAATGTTGATAAGAAAAAAGACAAACCCATGAGATCAAAGTCTGAAAATACAGATGAAAACGGACTGATCTTGCAAAACGGATTTAAGAGAGTAATGGGATCATTTGGGTTAACAATATTGTTAATAATGTAAAATGGTTTGTAATTTCAAAAAGTTAAAATATTGAGGCATTGAGCCAAATAGCGAAGTTTGAAGTATAATGATCGTATTTAGTGTTCATATTTTACGTTTTTCAAAAGGCGCAGCGCCCTGCCCTTTTTGTAAGTATCTATGAGCACTTCTCTTCTCTGAATACATTTATATTGCGTCCTGTATTTTTCACAGACGTTTAGCATAATCAATTTTTGCACACAATATATACTTTACTGATAAATAATTCCAGTTTGAAGTGCAGAAAGTGCCCTTTCAAATTACTAAACATTGTGACTACACTGTACACGCCAATTATGGAACTCTAATTTCAATAATGGCGCACCGATATTAAAATACCCACAGCCGAAACCAACAAACAAACGATTAACGAGCTTCAGCGTTTTCTCGGTTTTCTAATTTTTTTTCCATCTTTTTCTACCGAACGAAGAGAAAAATCAAACGGTTCGTAATAGTTATTTGAAATGCGCAAAGAAAAGGGATAAAACAAAAATTTAAATAGTCTGATAAAGCCGAAAGGGAATTCCAGACATGGAAAGAATTAAACTTAATTGCAGCCCACCTTAGCCCAGAGGCTCGTTAGTGCAACAAGTGGACGCATCGGCTTTTGCAATCGGGGAGCGTTACCACAAATTGCTGATAACCCCTTGCTATTTGATCACAAAAACTTTCTCCCTCTGAATGCAATTAAAGAGCATATGATAGAGAATTGCTTGCAACATATGCTGCTATAAAATATTTTCTACACATTGTCGAAGCCAGATGTTTCGCTGTATTCACTGACCACATATTACTAACGTATGCGACATCGCTCATACAAAAATTTTCTGTGGCAAACAAGACAGTTAGATTTTATTTCCCAGTTCACAACCGATATTTACCATATAAAAGGATCAGAAAACATCATAGCAAATACGCTTTCTCGTCTCACTTCTGTTACAATGTCAAATCCTATTGATTGCGACGAAATTTCGAAGGCAAACGATTTAATATTAAAAAGTTTAATGTATAATCCTAACGTCTTCGAATTCAATAAAGTTTTGTTACCGAATTTATATTGTGATTTATCAACAGGTACCGCCCGAGGTTATCCCAGTTTCATTTAGCAAACAAATTTTTTGTATTACATAATATTTCACATCATAGTATTGGAAGCATAAAAAAAATTAACAAGATCTATATTTATGTGGCTTTCTATTAATAAAAATTGCATAACTTGGTCCAGGCAATGTGTTCCATGCCAAAAAGCTTAAGTCAGTCGGCGTACAAAAACTGTAGGTTTTTTTCCTTAACCAGACTATGAGATTCGATCATGTACACCTCGATATTGTTGGCCCTATGCGACTTTTTGATTCCAGTTCTTACTGCCTCACAATGATAGACAGGTTTCCAAGCTGGCCAAAAGCTGCACCCATTCCTGATATCAGTGCTCAAACTGTAACTGAAGTTTTCTACAGTCACTGAATTACAAGGTTCGGATGTACTTCGCGGATCAGGAGATCAGTATTCAGAAATCAAGTTGTTCTAGTCTCTGTCCTATTTAATCAAAAGGATTCGATCCTCGCCTTATCATTCACAGGCAAACGAGACTGGGGGAATGGGGGATTTCATCTGCTTTAAAAGCATATTATATATCTGCGGCATTTCCTACCATTTTACTAGGTTTTCGAACTGTGCTCAAAGAAGACATTCGACTACAACAGAAGGCTTAGTTTACAGGGCTAGTCTAAGCCTCTTGGGTGAATTTTTTGTTCCGACAGCAACAGGATCTTCACGTCAGCAGTTTTTGGAGGAATTATAAGAATACTTTAGTGACATTCGACCAACACCTTTCCAGGCAAGGGACTACATACATTTTTATTCATCCACACCTGAAAGACTATTCACATACATTCCTACGATATGACGGGGTGAAAAGGCCATTTCAAAATACTTATAACGGACCATTTAAAGTGCTAAAAAAAGATCCCAAGACTTTCGACATTGAGATGAAAGGACAAAAATGTACCATCTCATTGGACAGATTTAAACCTGCTTTCCTTTCAGGGGAGATTCCTACAGATGCTGTCATTTAGGATGGGACTTTCATGCAGTTTATCGTCACACGTTCGGGACGACATTTTCACTCTCCCAAATATTTCTATACATGGTGTAAAGAACTGAAAGGGGAATTTGTGGCTGCACTGCACTCGTCAATTACGGAATTCTAATTTTAGTAAGGGCTGACAACACTGTATATCCATTGTGTTCATTTCTACTGAGAGATTCTCAGTCAGCTTGTTTACCGTTTTTCAAGATGTTCCTGTGCTTAGCTTATCGTCGTTAATAAATGTTTTTGTTACTTTTATTTAATTGAATTCACTTTTAATCAACATACACATGAGCACACTACAACATACCTCCTTTGGTAAATGTAACCTGTCCATTTTTAATAGAAATGTGAACATTAATTGTAGCGTCCTGTGGAAGCAGAAGAAGGCATGGCAGTAGTGTTGGGAAAATAAGGTGGTTAAGCAGCAGTTCATATTTTTATAAAACTTTTATTTAAAACTAGGAACATTTACGAGTTTCAGTGATTTGCAAAATTTCAGCTCTTGTACCAACAATAGATAAAAAAAAATAACTCCTAATAATTTAATAACTTTAAACTATTCCTTTTTCATCCTACTCTTCAAAAGAATATTTAAAAATTATTTTTTGACTTCTTTATCCTAACTTCGGCCGAATTGTTTTCTTTCGTACTCCATTTCTATCCTGGTTCGGCGACCCTATGACCGATGCGACTATGGTAAATGCCACCTATTCTATGCCTTGCCTAGTTTTGGCATTGCTAATTCATCAGGTCCAGTTTAGAATGAGTTCTTAGGCATTAGACTATCGGCCTAATGCGAAAAAAGGTTCAGATTATATTATGAATCACCTTTAAGTTCTCCTCAGTGTTTCGAGGAGATGAAAGATGGAGATTTTAATTTCCGAGGTAATCTCAAAGGATCGCACCGAATTTCAGTGCCCAAGTTAGCTTATGCTACCATTATAATGTAACATTCACATCTTTTAATGACGTAACTAATTTGAAAACTATATCCCTAGTAACGAAGTGAGAACAGTCCTAATTTGATGATATTTCCTACGGTGATTTGAAATATTAAAGATGTTGTGAAATAAATTAAATTTAAAAAGAAATACTTTTTAATAAAGTATGGGTGTAAATGATAAGAAATTTGAGAGAATCCACAATGAATAAGATATTAAGTGAAAAATATGGAGCAAGAATTATTATTGGTCTCTTTTAATTTGTATAATTGTCTCATTAAAAGTTTCCATGATGTTGGAATTTTAAGCATTATCAATGGTAATTTGGTTTTCAATTGAAAATAGTGATATCAATCCGAGCAGCGATATAAAATTACACCGTAAATGTTGTTTATATTGTAATGTCATTGGATCCTCGGGTAGCGTATGGGTGTCGAAGTGGTTGTGACACGACGTACAGCTTATATAACAATAACAACTTTTATTCTTGACTAAATAGAAGTTATTTACAAATTTTCTGAATTGAAATCACAGGGCTCAGGTGAACTGGTACAGACCTAAAAGTCCCAGTTTCGAGGCTTAACTGAAAAACAATCTGTGGTCAGGTATCAACAGATATACCATTGTACAGGAGTACACCTGGGACTCCTTGAGTCTCACACAAAACTGGAGAAAGGCTCTCCAAATGACCAACCACGACAAGTCATCGTCTTCGCTCCTTTCTTCCTCTTTCGTAGGGAATTTCTCCGGCGAAAACTCGCGCCGCCTGACGTCACTTTCGCCTCTTCCCATTGACTTTTCCTTCCCACGTTGCCATCCTGCTAACCTCCGATTGGTCCTTTCGTTGGCGTCTGACCGTCTGACATTTCGACGTCGGTTCGACCTTCTAATCCCCTCGGACATCTCAAGGCATGCCGAAGCAAAAACCCTTTGTAGTTTAGTGCCAAAAACCGAGACAGAAAGTTTTCTTGGCCTGGGCTTTAATAAAACGTCTTTGTGAAGCCAATGAGGTGTAGCGACTTTACAATATACATGGACTTAGCTTAGAATTTCTTAGTATGCCTCCGACGAGAAGTTAGCTTTGAAAAGTTAGAATTTTTATGCCTTGGACGAACTACATGTATGATAGTGAATCATAGACTGCATCTCTTATGAATATGGTCTACTTTCTTGATACACGAGGGCTAATGAAACCGGGATCTGCTTCTTACAGTCAACTCGGAACGGCTACTAACATCCATAACAGGAACAAATTTCGAACCCACAGACTTCTATACCAAATTAGAGCACCCTATCATCTAACCGTCATCTAACTTTATAAATGTGAAAAGTCAGAATAAAGTCAATTTGTATGTTTACACACTGTAAATAGCTACTCTATGGTTTTACAATTTTGGGCGTGTTTTTATTTCTCCATAACTGTTCCATTTAATAAACAGTACATTTAATGTTTATCATTTGGCATCAACATTTTTAGGCATCACATTTGAGTTGTAAAAACTCAAAATAAATTTTGTGTCAGTGAATCATATGTTTACGTCTTTGTGCGATTTCTTCTTACCGTAAAAATTATATGCTTATCATGTGACGGTAGAAAATTATGATTCCTTGGTGACTTTATCTATATAACTTTTTGAATTGTAAAAGCTGATATATGTACTTACAATTACGGTAAGCCTAATTCACTTCTTTGATTATTTTTCATGATTATTTTCTCTGACATCTGTTTTACACATTGCAGAGGCTTGTTTTTATTCCTAAGTTCTTGGTTTATCTAATAGGTCCTTTTTTGATATTATTCAATTGGATTTAATGTCTGATCGGCTTATATTTATTTTTGAGATAGCGGTAATTTTAAAGTCTACTGTTATATAGACAAATACACCTCTCATGTATGTAAAATATGTGTTCATATATAAGAAAAAATTCAATACTTCATCTAATAAACCATATTATCTGTGAAATTACATTTAAAAATTTTCGAATGGTCGTAGTAATCAGATCTCGGCATTTGGCATCTAAAAACTAAAGTAATTTTGTATTTAATGACTATTATGTAATATATTTTCTTCATAATATTATATTTTAGTTAACTGGATTAAATGAGTGATAACCCTATAAAGACCAAATAACACAGGTCTTGATGAGAAATATGAAAGTTGCAAACATCTTGATTATTAAAATGTTGAATAAATATTGATTAAAAACCTGTTAAGTTATTTGACGGTTATCAAGTTTTATACTTTAATGTAGTTTAACTAAAAGATTTGTCTAATTTTAATTTTCAAATAGCCATCTTTAACATATATATATTTATATCTATCTATATATTTATATATATTATATATATATATATATATACACACATATATATATATGTATATATATATATTTATATATATATATATATTTATATTTATATCTATCTATATATACATACATATATATACATATATATATATATTTATATCTATCTATATATTTATATATATTATATATATATATATATATCTATATATATTAAAAACTTCGTAAAATATTTAAGAATATCTTTGTTTATTAAATATAACTTTCTTTTGCAGTATTCAGCAAGCAGAATGACTTCTATTATCAAATTGTTACCATTATCAGGTGTACACAGTGAAGATCCTCACTGTTACATTCTTCAAGTAGATGAGTTCAAATTCCTTCTCGATTGTGGATGGGATGAAAATTTTCATATGTCTCACATCAAAGAATTGAAAAAGTATGTTTATAAACATGGAATATAGCTCTGCATACAATATTTTAAGTTTAAATTTCTAATTTATTTAATCTGAATAACAATATATTTCATATAATGTAATTGGGATACTTTAATTTGTTTTCCTTTAAACAATTTTGTAAAATGTAAATAATTTTTTGACTTTTTGTATATGGTTTTTTAAATTAAGGACCACAGTTAGAAAACATATGGATTTAAGCTCTTTCAAATGTTCTTTGATTAGAAAGAATTTGGTCTGCAGTAAAAAAGATTAGAACATCAATTAAAACTTTGAAATCTTAATTTATTAAAATTCTGCTTTATTGTTAACAACCACTTGTTATATGGATCAATTTTAACTATAACATTGCTTGTACCCTTAAACAATATATATATATATATATATATATATATATATATATATATATATATATGTGTGTGTGTGCGTGTGCGTGCAATACTTTCAGAGAGTAATAACAAAACTGTGTTATTGTTGAGTTTAGACTGGGGAGGGGGGAGTCTAAAAGAAAAATACATAAAATTCCAATTTCATGTATATAGATTTATAGCAATAGCTTGTCATTTTTTTACAGCAATTTCTAATGATTATTTGCATATTTATATTTATTCATTATATGCATAGATCCATTTCTTTTTTTTTTAGACACATACATCAGATTGATTCTGTATTATTATCATATCCTGATATGTTGCATCTTGGAGCTTTACCATACATGGTGGGCAAGTGCAATCTTGATTGTCCCATTTATGCTACTATACCCGTGTACAAAATGGGACAAATGTTTATGTATGACTGGTATCAGGTAAGAATATAAAATTTATTCAATCCTAATATCTATTCCATTATGTATTTTATTCTCCTGTAATATAATATTAAGATTTATTCATAACAAAATTTAAATTTAATTTAATTACTTCTTGAAAATATTATTTGCTTTTTATATAGAATAAGAGGTTCTATAAGATAAGTGTTACAACTGAATTAATAGTATATATGAAGAAACCTTAGTGAAATAGAGAGTAATTTGTTGGTAATGCTTAATTTCATAGCTTGCTAACTAGTCATTTCTTGGTAAAGTCCTCATACAGTCAAAAATCTCTTGTGCATGGATTTGAAAATTAAATTTGTTGTTTACACTTCTTGATTGATATGTGGTCTAAATTATGTCTTCTATAAACAGAAGTAGTGAATTTAAGTATTGCAATATTAAATTCAATCAAATTAATTCTTTGCTCAAAACGGATACTGAAACTTAAATAGACTAATGTGATGCTTTCTGGCAAAACCTAGATAACTTTAATGATCATCAAAATGGTATATGGTTGGTTTGATATAACAGTTAAATTTTTAGAATATGAAGGCTGAAACTTTATTAGACTGAAACCTTATGCTTAAAGTAGATTCTGAGTGGCTACAAATATGTATACTAACAGCAGGATTTGAACCCATGTACTCCAGTATGAAATGGTAGCTCTACCAATTCGACTATTGTTTGTTATCTCATACCCATACACACACAGGAAAAAAACACCCATTATGACAGTGATAGATATAATTTATGTTGATCTTATGGCAGTCTAAAATAGCTCTGTTTATAATAGATTTAAGCTATGCACCATAGTTCTCTATTAAACTTTTAGGAGGCTTGGTTTTAATGTTAATGCATATTTTTAATTTAAAAAAAAAATAAGATGCTGAAAGAGCAAAAATTTTCTTATTAATTACTTTAAAAGATTTTTTTATATATACAGAAAGGTGTGTTTTTAAATGAATATTTTGCTAGATGTAATTCAATTTAGGTAGGTTTAAACATATTTACAAGTTTAAATGCTGGTAATTTATGGCTGTAAATATTGTCCTAAAAGGATGAGAAAGATCACAGTACTAAAATATTGGTTAGCGATTATCATGAAGTTCCCAACAGGTAGTTTAATAAATGCTGAGGAGACATTGTTGCTAATTGAAAAGTTACAAGTCACTCATTTGATGTAAAGCACTGCAGTAGTATTTTTGAATGGGACTTGCTGCTTAAAATTGATCCCAAGTGTCTAGAAACATCCATGCAGCAGGATTTGAAACTGCAGACTCTGGCTCCAAAAGATATTGCACTACCGATTCAGCCATCATTTGGTGACAGGTCATTAGGAAACTTTAGGAGGAATGTACTGCATTGTACCATTTTTGTGTTTTTTTTCTTTTTTAAGTGACTTTTTAGTTTTTTTAGGATAGCTTAGCTCTCTTTAGTCCTTTTTACAATATGTTTCAAAACTAGCAAATCCATGTTAACATTGTTTCAATGACCAAATTTGAAAATTAGTTCTAGTCAAATGTGTCACACAGCAAAGTGTTGCTTAAAGTCCACTTTTTTATAAATATGCATTTATTTATTTTTTTAAAGAATGAAATAAATAAAAATTTACATTAAATTTGATTTTTATTTAATAATCTACACTTCCAGATGATGATTTGATGATACTAATTGGGATTACATTAGTAGGTACACATTTTTGTTAATTGTCATTTCAAATAGCAACAAATCTTGTTCTTTGAGATAGAAAATGTTCCTCAATATAAGATTATTATTTGCTATTAAATAGTTTCAATTTATAAGTTTAATGTCACACCCTTGACATAAGAGGTAAATAAGTTTATTTTTAGAAAAAACTATTAGGCATGGAACTTGATCTCTTGGATTCACTGAATAAAACATGTTTTCAGGCATATCTAATAGCTATATTTTAAAAAATAAATATTTATTTATGTTAATTACTGTTACAGGTGTGACTCTGCATATGTTTATGTGACAACCATTTTATTAATCCTGTATAACAACTTGTTGTTTTGGATTTACTAGATAAAACTTGTTCTCAGATATTTTCAGTAGTTAAATTTTGTAAATAAATATTTTGTACTGTGTTAATTACTGTAAGAAGTATGACACTGCATACATACACCTCTTTTTTGTCCTGAGCAATTTTATTTTTGAGGACTCATGAAAACAATTTTTTTGTTATATAGTTTTAAATTTGTGAACAATATAAATTATTTAGTTTTATTAAGTTTTACAAAACATTTACTAAATACATTAATTTTGTTATTCAGGTAATGGAAACATCTAAAAACAGTAGTGAAGCATAGGAAACACTTAAGTAATCCTATTAAAGGGCAAGAATATCTTAAGAAAAAAAAGGGCACATGATAGGAAAAAGAGACAATTAAAAAGTAGAGGATGCATAAACTAGTAAGAGAGGGAAGTTATTGAGTTGAAAAAAGGAAGTGTAATATGCTGAAAAACATTAAAGTGTTAAGAGAAAAAAAATATCAGAAAATTAAAAATCATAGTCTATTACTAAATTTACAAAACAGCTAATATGGCTCTTATCACTATAACAGACTTGCTTTAACAGAAAGTTAAAGCAAAAAATGTGCAGAAATGTTCATGCACAGCCCAAAATCCCAACATGCCAGGAATACCATATAAGAATCAGGAATCTCAATTACTGCTGGTGATTCTGTACAAGTGTCTCATTCTGCAGGTGACAAATAAAGAAAGGAAGCTATATTTTTTGTTAAGGTTACTGAAGTTTTCTGAGACATGTCAGAAATAACATTGAGTTCCATGAAAAAAATTGGAACACACTGGATGTGCTCAGAAGAAAAAAACATGTGAAAGCATGAATCCATTGTTAAAGGAAAGCCACCAATTCTTATAAACAACAGATTCCAGTTTCAATTAAATTGTTAAACAGTTAGAACAATGAAGTTAATTTAACTACTATAAACATCTCTGCAGGGTTTATATAATTACTTTTGAAAACAGTACTTTTAATGTAAGATTTTTTAAAAGTATTCTGACTTGAGTCTCACACCATATTATGTTTTTTGAAAAAAAATCTGGTATTTATATTTAGTGTTAAAATTTTACTAATAACACATAATATTTAATATTTAACCTTCTTTATCAAAAAAAAAAAAATTTTTTTAATCACTCTTACATATTACCTATTAGCTGAAAAATTAATTATTGTGAATCTATGTATAACACCTGTCATACCTAACAGTACATTTAAGCATTTAAAAAGGGAACCAAAATTCTTTAATTTTTGTAAAATGCTTCTTTAGGTGTTGTATTTGCTTCATAAAAAATATGTATCTGAAATTATAAGAAACTTTAAAACTTCAAAATTTTGAAATTATAAAACTATGAAAAAATAATAAAAGTGTCACACCCATAACTATGGAACCCCCGAAAAAGTTTTGATAAATATCTCCCCTAAAAAACTTTTTCCCTTGATTATATAATAATTGGCAGTATCAGATGTAAAATTTCTTATGTCAGTTTTTGTACTTAACATTAAGTAATATAAAAGTTATAAAATTAAGATTTTTACTATTTTAATGCTATGTAAATTATTTAAAAAATATTTGTGATTATTAAAAGTTAAATCATTTGAGTATTTTTGGATTTTATTTTCAACATATAATTTTTTTCAGTCTCGTCATAACACAGAAGACTTTGACTTATTCACATTGGATGATGTTGATGCTGCATTTGATAAAATTGTTCAACTAAAGTATAGTCAAACAATCAATTTAAAAGGTAAATGTTTTTCCAAACTAGAAATTTCAATAAATATTTTAGAAAAACAAGTTTTCTTTTATGATAATTGATTATTAGGCTATTTTAATCAAATTTATAAGTTATTTTATTGTTATTATTTTAACTTTTTTTAGTATATATTTAAGCAATTGGATTCAGTTTTCCAAAATCCATGTCATCTTCAATTTTTAGATTTTGGGCTTTTCGTTATTTTTGTATTTTATGGTTTTTTATTTCTTATTTGTGGCAACTAAAATTATATTTATCAGCAGATTGTAATACTTTTGAATTTTTTAAATTTCTGACAAAATATATATGAAACTTTTATGTAAAAAATAAAATAAATGTGAAAACAATTTGTGTTTAGGAATACACTATAAAATCAGTTAGCACAGTAGATGGCCCTTTTGAATTTTCACTCTGCTTCTAGGTGTTAACAGATTTACAGGTTTAACTTTTCAGTTTTTAATTGTTTTAATAATAAATGCTGGGGGGAAAAAGTTGACTGATTGTATTTCTAGGTCCAGAAATATTCTCTGTTTTATTTTAATATTTTTTAGGCTATATAATTAATTTTGAATGTATGTTAGCATTGAATTGAAAATCACATTTTTTTTTTTTTTTTTTTTTTTTAGAAAACTCTTTGTTTATTACAAATACATCAGAACGTTTTTACTCTGTAAAATGTTCTTTTTATGTTAGGTCTTCATGCCAGGAATACCATATAAGAATCAGGAATCTCAATTACTGCTGGTGATTCTGTACAAGTGTCTCATTCTGCAGGTGACAAATAAAGAAAGGAAGCTATATTTTTTGTTAAGGTTACTGAAGTTTTCTGAGACATGTCAGAAATAACATTGAGTTCCATGAAAAAAATTGGAACACACTGGATGTGCTCAGAAGAAAAAAACATGTGAAAGCATGAATCCATTGTTAAAGGAAAGCCACCAATTCTTATAAACAACAGATTCCAGTTTCAATTAAATTTATCAAAGTTAGAACAAAGAAGTTGATTTAACTACTATAAACATTTCTGGCTGGGTTTATATATTTACTTTTGAAAACAGTACTTTTAATGTAAGATTTTTTAAAAGTATTCTGACTTGAGTCCCATATATGTTTTTTGAAAAAAAAATCTGGTATTTATATTTAGTGTTAAAATTTTACTAATAACACATAATATTTAACATTTAACCTTCTTTAACATAAAAATTTTTTTAATGACTTAGACATTACCTATTAGCTGAAAAATTAATTATTATGAACCTATGTATAACACCTGTCATACCTAACAGTACATTTATAATTTTTAAGCATCTAAAGAAGGAACCAAAATTCTTTAATTTTTGTAAAATGCTTCTTTAGGTGTTGTATTTGCTTCATAAAAAATATATATCTGAAATATTAAATTTTTTATTAAAAAAATGATAAAAGTTGGACAAAGTGTCACACCCATAACTATGAAATGACCTAAAAGGTTTTGATAAATATCTCCCCAAAAAAACTTTCTCCTTGATTATTGCTAGAATCAGATGTGAAATTGCTTATCACATCATTTTTTGTACTTAAAATTAACTAATATAAAAGTTATAAAATTAAGATTTTTACTATTTTAATGCTATGTAAATAATATTAAAAATATTTCTGATTATTAAAAGTTAAATCATTTGAGTATTTTTGCATTTTATTTTCAACATATAATTTTTTCAGTCTCGTCATAACACAGAAGACTTTGACTTATTCACATTGGATGATGTTGATGCTGCATTTGATAAAATTGTTCAACTAAAGTATAGTCAAACAATCAATTTAAAAGGTAAATGTTTTTCCAAACTAGAAATTTCCATAAATATTTTAGAAAAACAAGTTTTCTTTTAGGATAATTGATTATTAGGCTATTTTAATCAAATTTATAAGTTATTTTATTGTTATTATTTTAACTTTTATTAGTATATATTTAAGCAATTGGATTCAGTTTTCCAAAATCCATGTCATCTTCAATTTTTAGATTTTGGGCTTTATGGTTTTTTATTTCTTATTTGTGGAACTAAAATTATATTTATCAGCAGATTGCAATACTTTTGAATTTTTTAAATTACTGTCAAAATATAGATGAAACTTTTATGTAAAAATAAAATAAATGTGAAAACAATTTGTGTTTAGTAATACACTATAAAATCAGTTAGCACAGTTGATGGCCCTTTTGAATTTCTATTCTGGGTGTTAACAGATTTACAGGTTTAACTTTTCAGTTTTTAATTGTTTTAATAATAAGTTCTAGGGGAAAAAATTCACTGATTTGTATATCTAGGTCCAGAAATATTCTCTGTTTCATTTTAATATGTTTAGGCTATATGATTAATTCTAAATATATGTTAGCATTGAATTGAAAATCACATTTTTTTTTTTTTTTTTATTTAGAAAACTCTTTGTTTAATTACGAATACATCAGAATGTTTTTACCCTGTAAAATGCTTTTTATATTAGGTCTTAACAATCTAAAATAAAGAACTATATCTTAATCTTATCTACCTGTTATGGGTAAATATATTATATAAATGAAAATAATTTTATCTAGACTATATATCCTCTTATGTTAAAAGAATTATAATGAAGTGAAACTTTTTCTTTTATAAGACTTTTATTTGCAATCAGTTTTTTTGTTTGTTTTGTTCAATTCTGTTTTGAAAAAGTAATTAATTAACTGCAAATTTCTTATTGCAATATTATTAGTAAACCATATATTTTTTGTAGGTAGAGAGAGTTTATAGTTATTTTTGTCTAATTTTAGCACGGTTTTAAATGTTTAAATTTGGATAAAATGTGTAAAATGGATATTAGTGTAAAGAAAATAGCATAAGATAATTTTTAAATACAGTCATTAGATAATTTATCATTTTGGAACACATGAAATTAAGTATAAAAGTAGATTAAGTACTGAAAGCTAGTATTTATTTTAGGTAAAGGCCAAGGCATCTCAATAACACCTTTACCTGGTGGTCACATGATTGGTGGTGCAATCTGGAAGATTGTAAAAGATGGTGAAGAAGATATTATTTATGCTGTTGATTTTAATCACAAAAAAGAAAGACATTTGAATGGTTGCATTCTTGAAACCATAAGTCGTCCTTCTCTACTTATAACAGATTCTTATAATGCCAATTACATACAGCCTAGGAGGCGACTACGAGATGAGCAACTTATGAGTATGTATTATTTTATCAATTATGAAATTTATTCCTGTTTCTATAATTTTATTTTCTCTGTTGCCTGTATAAGTAAGTATGATGGCATATATTTTGACTTTGCATTTGAATATATATAAACCTGTAACTCTGTTTTGTTTTTAATATTTATGTTCAATTTTTCTGTCTCTTAGCAAATGTTCTTCAGACATTAAGGAATAATGGAAATGTCCTCATATCTGTTGATACTGCAGGAAGAGTATTAGAATTGGCTCATATGATGGTAAAATATTAATCATTTTTTTCTTTCCTAATTTTGACTTATAAATAAGACATTTGTTTGCATACATTAAATTAAACGCTTTATGTATCTTATAATCCATTGCATATGTTTGTATTGTTTAGGATCAACTCTGGCGAAGTCAAGATTCTGGATTAATGGCATATTCTCTTGCATTACTTAACAATGTTAGCTACAATGTAGTAGAATTTGCAAAATCTCAGGTGAGTTATTTTTATTATAGTTCTTTGCTAATATAGCAGTGTTTCCTCTTTAATTCTAAAATAAATATCTATAACAATATATTTTATTATGTATTTATTAAAAATATAAAGTAATATTTGTTTTATTTACCTTTTTTGAAAATTATGCATTAACAACATCAATAACTTTTAATTATTTGCTATTCTTTTTTATTGTGAGTTGCCCTTCATTTTTTGTGTTTTTACCTTTTATTTAGTGTTATGAAAAATTTAACTGACACATAACCTTTAGCTCAAACTTTAATTAATATAATAGAGATTCTACTGTTACTTAATTCTCATATTGCATAGACTAACTTAAATATACAACATTAATTTTGTCATGGATTCAGGGAATAAAAGTTTTAATTTTCATAGAAAAAAAAAGGGGTTAGAATGCAATAAATGTCCTGTGTGATGTAAAAATCGATACACTAAAATTTGTCTTATGATTTTATTTGAAATTTCAGAAAATTGGTTTAGTTCAAACCAATGTTTTGTGAAGATATGTAGATGGACGAAAAATCTTAAATAGCTAATTTTACTAGTAAATGAAGCTCTGTCTGTTAATACCCGAGTCTGGGTTTGATTTCTTCTGCAGATATGGATGCTCATAGTTGTTCAGAATCAGCTTTAAGTAGTAAATCTCAGTCATTAGCCCATTTGTTATAAAAATTTATAATAGCATTTTAAATCAAACCAAATTTATAATTTTTGATAATTATTATTCTTGTTTTCACTGTACTTGAATATGCTCAACTATACATTATTAAAGTTAGATTCACTCAGGGCTGGATCATCACATAGACAAAATAGACAATTGTCTAGGGCTCCGTCAAAAAACTGTTTTGAAAATATACTTTACAAATAAGTAAGAGGAATTGTTGTAATTTAAATGAATTAGCAAAAACTAGAAATTAACATTAACATCTGATATGCTGCAATTTATTAAGAGCACAAAAATAGTATCAGCATTCTCAAATATAAAAATATATTTAACTTGGCTTATATCAAATACATCTGGTGGAATGTCATTCTCAGTATTAAAACATGTAATTGTAAATATATTTATTTATTTGTACGTTTACGAAACTTTCTTAGTCAATTGAAATTAAATTTAGCTGTTTATATATCAAACAAATGCTTTGGATTATATTATGATAAAATAATTGATAATTTTACTGAATTTTTAAATAAAGTTTATTTATAATTATTTACTTTTTGTTAGAATACAGTAAATTTCAATTTTTCAAATTTTTAAATAAACTTAAATTTTTTTAAAAAACTAAAATTTATTGCTGTATATTAAATATATTTTTGTTAATAAGAATTTAAGATTTGTTTTAGTTTTTCACATTTAGGTTTCTTTTATATTTGTTATGGGAGAGGGATAGGGCCTAGTAAAAAGAAATGTCTTGGGCCCCAAAGTGGATTAATTTAGTCCTGGACACACTGAAATACAGTATATGGAAATCTTATTAGTTTAAAATTATTTTGGGAAGTTGGAAGATCTTATGTTTTAATTTTTCATTGATATTCATTTTCCAGGGTTCTTTCTAGACCTAAAAAAGGGCATTCTGTCTTGAAAACAAGCATTGTATTTCACTTAAAAAAAGATCTGTATTCTTTTTATTTTGTGTGTTCAGGCGTGCAATCAAGATCAAAGGGCAGGTGGGGTTTAAAGTATTTGATCATAGGGCAAAATTGGTGAAGCTCCTGTAAATTTTACCTAGAATGAACTCTTATTAATATGTAATTATTTTTATTTCATGTATAGTTTTCGATTTAAACATTCTCTGATTTTTTTTAGGTTGAATGGATGAGTGATAAAATAATGCGCTCTTTTGAAGGTGCTCGAAGCAATCCTTTTCAGTTTAAACATCTTCAATTATGTCACAGTATTGGGGAACTTAATAAAGTTCCTGAGCCAAAGGTAAGAGAGTCTCAGAAAGTAATCTTTATAATTTGGCTTCTAAAAGTGAAATTATTTTTGTAATTTATCTGTCACAATAAAAACATTTTGGGAAGAGGGGTTTGGTTTACGTTAGTGTATATATTTAGAATTTAAAAAAATATTTACATTTCTGATAATTTTTAAAATATTTGTATTTTAATGTATTTTGAATATTTTAATGTTCTATCTGTACAATAATCTGTCCTTATAAAGTGAATGGCAAGTTGAATGGGATACTGCAGATGACAAATTATACCCTATAAAGAAAATGATTGGTAATTGGCCTTCTGTTCCCTCTCATAAAAATTATGATTGTTTTACATGCTTGTGCATTAGTCATATTCATTTTATACATTGTCCTCTCTTACTTGGTGAACTGCCTTTGTCATGCTCTTTGTGTCATTTTTCACTGTCAGTTTCACATATTTTAACATCTTGCCTTCATTTTCTTTTCATGTATTCATATTTTCCATAAATAATTATCTGTTTTAAGTGATATCATTAGAGACTATCCTCATAAAAAGCTTTTTAATTTTCTCAACATTTTGTTTCCATTTAATGTCCTTTCTAAAACTCTGCTTTTTTTTTTACCTGTTCTCTAAAATATCATCTGCTAATAAGCTCAAAAAGTTTGTAATTGAGTTTTAAGGTAGGGATTTCTTTCATAATAAATTAAAAATGGTTATATTCTATGTTAACATATGATTTAGACGAAAGTATAGTTCTATTTAGATTTACTGATTGGATATGGTTCTTTGTGTCCATTTGCACCAAATTTGGACTGCTTGTTTATTCTATTTATTTTATAGCAAAAATGTGATGTCCTTTTCTCTTTGTTCCACTGGTAAAATCTGTACACTTATCACTTTCTATTTCATATTGAATAGAATGGCATTTTTTGCCCAGAGGTGTATTGGGTATGGTTATGCATTATAAATACATGAAATAAATATTTAATATGGCATCTTTAGTTTTTAAGTCCCCATCCTCCTAAGGCATTGATCACATCTCAAACATACATTTGCTTTAGTTACTATTTCTTATCATCATCTTTTAGGGTTTTTGTTTGCTCTGTGTATTGTACATCAAAAGCTTCGTTATTAAAGAAAATAAAAATGTTTATTATTTTGCGAAATATAGGTTGTTTTAGCAAGCATGCCTGGCATGGAGTGTGGATTTTCTCGGGAATTATTTATTCAGTGGTGTGGAAATCCTCGAAACAGTATCATTTTAACATCTAGAAGTTTACCTGGTACACTAGCTAGAACTCTTATTGAATCACCTGATGAAAGAACTATAGAATTACAAGTGAGTTTATTTTAATTAATTTTTATTTTAGGATTATTATTATTTAGGTTTTTCATATACATATTTCCTATTTGATTCTCACCTAAAAGAGCCTAGACATTTTAAGTCCTTTTTTAAAATTATTATTATTATGTATTTGTGTAATAACCTAATTTATACACAATATGTGATGTATTTTGAATTAATAATGGCTTTAAAATTGTTAATTTACTATAAATTAATTATAAATTTAAAAAAAAGACCAGTTTTATTTGTTAGTGGTTTATGTAAATTTCCTTAAGTGTGTATGTAAGTAAATAAATACACAGGAATAACTGAGCGTGTTAGATGACCAATATATTCAGTAGATAAAGTTGTTAGAATAGAAATAACTTTATTTATAAACATAACATTTTCATAATTATCTTTTTTTGTCATAACTTAATTGAAATAAGCATGTATTAGTACAAATATAATTGTCATCTTCCTGATTAATAAAACTTGAAAGTTGCTTTTATTTATTTATTTAATGAATTGTTAAATGTTAACCAAAGTTCTTTGTATTTCTGGGAAATTACAAATTTATAAAAAAAAATTTCTGCACTTCAAACAATGTGGTTGTAAATTGATCTCATGTATATTGTTCATATTTTCCTTTGGTGTTTTTAATAAATAAAACATAAGATATTTTATAAAATTGTTGTAATTTTAGATGTTTTCCCAGATTGTATAATAAATAAAAGCAATTGAATCAGTTTTATTCTTTTTAAACATATCTTATGAGTAATACATACAATTTGACAAAGAACTCATCTACTGTATACTTAATTCAGAATATTTTCAACTTTCCATTTGAGTAATTTAAATTAGTTTATTTAATTACTTTAATATCAGCTTTTTCTGCTACTTTAGATAAGGAGAAGAGTCAGGCTTGAAGGGGCTGAACTGGAAGATCATTTAAAGAGGGAAAAAGAAAAAGAGTTAGAGGCAGCTCGTCAGAGAGCAGAAAGAGAAGCGTAAGCTTTTTTTAAAATTTAATAGTTTATTATTTTGCATAACTTTAAAAAACATTATCTTTATATAATTAAAAAATACTGTAGATAGCTCAGTGATGGGTGCAAAAAATGATAAAATCCCCAAAAGTAAGTAAATAAAACCAATACACTGGTTCATGTAAAACTTATTAAAAAAAGGGTTTATTAATGGGCTGTATTGTAAGGAAAAGAAGAAGCAAAACATGTCTTACTCCTATCGTCAAGGCAACAATTCTCCCCGAAACTCAGGCAAAAACATAGGGGGTCCTCTCCCCACACAGGGTTTGAGGAGCACCCTCTACAAACTCTCAAGGGCCATTTAACAAATACATAACATAACTATACAATAATTATACCTATTATCCACTGCATGCTCAGCCCTTTGGTCTGGGTTATTACGGTTCTCAAATAAGAGATATATTTATTTTAAAATTTAATAGATTACATCCCAGTAAAATAACTAATTTCGAAAATAAATCAATTCATTTTTATAAAACAAATAACATATTTTATTAAAATTAAATTTTCTTTTTTAATTTAGGGAATGTATACTAAAGAAATAAAAGGGCTGTATTTGGTGATTTTGCTCTTGGCTAGCAAAATATTACCTATGTTTTAAAGAAAGCAAATATACTAATAAATATTAAAATATGGAGTATGTGATATAAAGGAAATGTTGAACTTTTATTTTTTCAAATGATCACATTGTTACTCCTAAAAACCAAATAGATTGGCTCGGGGAAAAAATTAAAAAGTAAGAAATGTGCTGTATAAAAATAGATGAAAATAGCTAAATTTTAGTTTATATTTAAGAAGCAGCAAACTTTATATTATTGTAAAACATACTGCACATACAAACTGCATAAAGTGTTAACAATCTTAACAGATTTTTAAAAGAAAAATATATTTAATGGCACCAAACAATATAGTCACCAGGCCCTATGGGGGGCAGAAAAGTGTTCAAAGCCCATCATGATCTTGATCTCTGATTTATTTGATCTGTCTAAAAAAAAACCTTTACTGGCTTTACTGGAATCACCATACAAAATTTCGTAGGAAATCTTATCCAGCATTTTGGACTGACTCACTGACCAGCAAACTGATAGTCAGTCAGATGCATACAGATAATTTTATATGTATACATTCTCTCTCACATACACTCGTATATTTATTTCCATATACTAATAAAATTATCATAAACCATTTTCATGCATCTTACGAAAAATTCCCCCCCCTCTCTCTCTCTCTCTCTCTCTCTTTTTTTTTAATATGTTATTAGGGATTTACAAATACTTTTCTCAGAATTTTATTTATTTAATTTTTCATAACTATGACATATTTCACAAATATGTGTCGAATAGCACTTTTGCACTATTTTATTTCAAACCATTTTAATTTACAATATGTGGTCTAAAAAAAATAATTTTTTAAATTTTTACATTATCTTAAATTTTAGTGTAAGAAAGATTCTGAAAGAAGTGTAATGTATGCACTAATACTACCGTAAATAATAAGCTTTAACTGTATTTACATACATTTTAATTTCACTTTTAGAGAACTTGGGGGTTCTGATTCCAGTGATGAGAGTGAAGATGAAATGGAAGTTGATAGAAGTGGAAATGCTCGTCATGATCTCATGATGAAAGTTGAGGTATATAAATAAGAGTGTATAAATAATGTACATAGTAAAATACATATATATATACACAGGATTTGTGTTTACATGCTATAGAGTATTCAGTATGCAAGGTTGTAATAATGGGACTCATTTTTGACAAGATTTCTTGTTTTTGCTACAGAACCTACAGTTTTCTTATAACTTGAGATTCAGGTTACAGATAGTTGAATGCAAACACTGATCTCTATATATAATTTATATATATATATAACAAAAATCTCATTTGTGTGTATTTAGTTCTCCTTTCCTCTCTCTCTATATATATATTTAACAGGTTAAAATTATTCTTCACTGATCACATTCGAAAATGGCTTATATTTTTAAATCACCAGGGCTTGCTTAGTAATGTAACTTTACTGCAATCTTGTGATGAAAGACACTCACTAGAAGTCAAAATCAGGTAAAATGCTTAACAATAATCCTTTATTTTCATTTTTAAAGGAATCATTGGACACATTTGACACAGGCAAGAGAAAACTGGGCATCTACTGATTTTCGAAAATGCTGTCTTGAAGGGGGGGGGGATCACATAGATAAATTCTCATGTGAGAGAGTTTTAAACAGCAGCTCTACTGTAGCCTGTAACAACAATCCAAACAGAATAATTGCATACAATAGTTATTCTATTGTATGCAATTATTGATTGCAAGGTCTGTGTGGCTTTGTTGGGAGAATTAATATCTGGTTTAGATAAGTAATAGAAAAAGTCATATATAGCAGTAATTAAATCAGGTTTTAAATTTGAAAAGTTTGGAAGAATGTAATTTCAATGATTCATGTTGTTGTTTGCATGTGGGTGGGCTGAAAGTAAATATTAGAAAAATAGAATGTGAAATGGTAGACTATTAAGGAACTTAAGGGTAATAATTTTTTTATATATTACACACATGCACATATATGTATGTCCATTTATTGTTGTGTTTGTTTTATACTAATTCACACAGTTTGTCATAGAGTAACTAAATTTTGGACAGGCAATCTTTAATACCACCAAATGGTCATGGGCAATATTAAAACCTCTTCCACCCATTCTATCATATGACATGACAGTATAACAAATATTAACATTCCCATTTTCATATTTTACTACAAGCACTGATAGATATTTCATAATTTACAGTGAATTTATTTAAAGATAAAATCATTCATATCTTTTAAATATATTTTGCATTAAGAATAGAAATTAATAAATTGTGGAATTAAACCTATTAAATGAGTAGTATTATGCATTTATAATGAAAATTGTGCCAAATCAACTGCTTAGTTGGAAGTTTAGTTGGCATGATTTTTTCTTCAGAATTTTTGCTAAATTTTAGTACACCTATTGTAGAAACACTTTCACGTCTTTGTAAACTTTAACACTGGCCTGCATTGTGCTTTGTCTTGTTTTATGAATGTCCTTGTAGAATTTAATGAGATTATAATATATATATATATATATATAATGTTAAAAAAGAATGTGATAGATTGTTAAATTTTAATTTCAAATTTTAATTTACTCTATAATCCTTAATCTGTGAAATCTACTCAGATTCAAGCACTGATAATGTTGGAAGGCTAACTTGCCTGCGAGCTCACATGTGTAACACAGAGATTTCTATGTCAGATCCTATTTTTTAAAAAGCTATACATTGGAACTCTCAAGGGTGTGAGAATTTTTTTTTTTTTTTCTTGCTTGGAGAATAAAAGTGTTTTTGCCCAAAAGTTAATTACTATTCTGCTTTGTGGGTTTTTTACGTTTAACAAATCTATAAAATGAATACAAATTATAATTCATCTTTCCAGCATTTAGCACTGTTGTGTGTCCAAATTTCAGTTTTATACACATCTTTTTCTGAAAAATAAGCTGTTAAAACTTAAAAAAAAAAAAAACTAGTTACATATTGTTAAATGCATGAATTTTAATTTACCTTTTATAATTCACTACAGTGTTTATTTTTAATTTAATTTGCTCAATTTTAATTTAGAAACCAATAAAAATGTAGTTACATATAATTTGTTTTATTTACTATGTACATTGTATAGTGTTTAATTTGTAGGTAGCATGTTAAATTTTAAAACTGCACTGTTGCTCGCGAAAGATGTGTGTAAATGTTGGCATGTCTGTGTATGTTACAGAAATTTTGTAATCAGATTGAAATGTTATTATTTATTTTTAGTTTGATTTCTTATGTGTTCTAAAAATATTTATTTCATGTTTGTGTTTTATAAATTATTTGTATATTATATTAAGTTTTTGGTTTGGGTCACTTAAAATTATTAAATAGATCACTTGGTGACCTAAATAACATGGGTTACTGATGCCTTACTAATTGTATTAAAGATTTTAAGAATAAAAAATTTTGAAAATATGTTATTCTATTTTATTAGTTTATTTTTTAAATATGTTTGTTCTATGTTAGTCTGTTGTTGATAATTTTCTACTGTATTTTTTTTTTTTTTTAATTTAATTGCTTGTTAAATGTCTTTATATCTTAGTTTCCCATATATATTTTTAGGGTAAACCCAGAGGTGGTGGCTTTTTTAAACAAGCAAAGAAGTCATTTCCTATGTTTCCTATAAAAGAAGAGAAAATTAAATGGGATGACTATGGAGAGATAATAAAGTAAATTTTGTTTTATTATATATAGTTATTTTTTTTCTTTTAATGAGATTTATAATTTTAAAGCCTTTTTTATATTATTTTAATCAAAATTGTGAGTCTTTCATTTTGTTTTTGCCAGTTTATTTAATTTACAGAATAGTAGGTTTTTAAAAATTTATTTTAATACATTCTTTTAAATGAATAGTTAATAAATAGAAAATAATTTGCTTCAGTGTATATCATATGGTCTTTTAGCAGATATTTTATTCTCTCTAACTTGTTAAATATTACATGGCATGTTAATTGTATAAATTGTCTTTATAAGTAACCTGATTGTTATTAGTGTGAAAAGGTTTGTGTGTGTATACATACATACATTCTTAGTTTGTTAACCACGGTTTTAATTCTGCTAAGGTTGGAAAATCTCATACAGAATTTTTTAATGTTCTGTATTCTTTATCATTCTTATTATGCTTTATTCTTAAATGTCATTGACTGGTATTTGTCAGCTATTAGTCCCAGCCTTTTGAATTATAAGACTGGGATTCAGTGCGATGATTTTCTGTTTATTTATTTTTTATGCTGAAAAATATTTATTTTGTAAGACTTTTGTTCATCTTACATTTGAAATGAAGAAGCAGTTCTAATGTTAACTGCCCTAAGTTGTCTTATTTCATGGAATATTCAAAATGGTTATCAGTAAGTTTTTAGCTCAGTTTCAAAGGTTTTATTTGCCAGATATTGCCCTATCCAGAATTTTGTTTAACATACATAGCACCAAAATTAATATTTTATTTATAGATAGATATACTGCCAGTTTTTTTAATCTGGTCTTCATATTCCAGCAACATTGTTATGTAATAAAATGTATTATTCACTGTGAATTATTATTCTGTGGTGTGTAACTTTCTAACTTTACTTACTTTACAACCATTATTCAGATATTAAACATAAAATACTCTTAGTATACTTTGCATTGTTACTAGTGCTCTATGTACAGAACACTATCATTCATAATTATCCTGTTTACTTCCTTGAATTTCTAGCAAAGTAAAGATTATTATGTTATATAATTATATTAAGTTAATCATTTTAAGCTGTATTAACATAGTGTATCTGAAGCCCAGTGGCACTGGATAGTGCTTCGCACTCCCATGACACAGGTATGATGTTCGATTCCCGCACTGGGCAAGGTTGACTCAGCCTTTCATCCCTTCTGTGGGTAGACAGACTGAGGGTCAAGCATGCTTGTTCCACATAAACCTGGGCATCTAACTGGAACATATGCTTTGCATCCCAGGACCCTTGGTCTCAGAAACACAGATTGGCACTGTAGACCCCCGAGGGGCACCAAGGAGTTTAGTTAGTGTATCTAACCATGAAAAATATGTAGTTTTGAATCTAGCTGTAGGCTGTATATTCTCCTTCTCTTGTAAGATATATATATACATACATACACACAGTGAAACATGCTTAAGAAGTTTTCCAAGGCACAAAAAATTAAAACTTCTTAAATGAGACATCAGGAACACAAATACACACACACACACACACACACACACACATATATATATATATATATATATATATATATATATATATATATATGTGTGTGTGTGTGTGTGTGTATTCATATCAACATACACACACATATGGAGATGTTTTTTGACCCCACTTATTTAAATTATAAAATAGGTTTATTTTGAAGGTTTTTTGAAGGTCTGAGAACATACACTTTTGTATATGTATTCATGAATGAAAAGTTTTTGGTTACCATTGTAGAAGTTGTATGGTGAAGAGGTTAGGTTTAATCATGGTCTGAAGCTGGGTCTCAAGACCCTCCTGTCTGGGAATGTTTGCAATGACTCTTGTAGCAAGAGCTAACCTCAAATTTTTTTTTCTGTGGATAATGGCCACCTGGGTGTGTTTCTTTTCCCTCTTTTTGTAATCTCCACTTTATACGAACTGGGAATCCTGCTTCCTCAAAAATTATGCTTTACAGTTGAGTTGAAAAGGAGGTTTGGAGAAAAATAAACTTCTTAAAAGGGAATTTTTATATAGAACTTTTTAAGCGAGAAAACTTCTTAACACTAGAATTACGGTCATCTTTGTATACCTAGAATTATGGCGGGTGTCATTTTGACCCCTTGATAAGATATCTGCATATTTCTCTATATGACAATATATTTGTGAAAAATAAATTAAAATAATGCAAATTATGACAACTACAGTTTGTTTTTAAAAATATACAGACTTTGCAGGTATGTAGGATCAAGTAAACGATTTACTATGTTCTCTCCTAAACTTTGATCACTTGGTCTCATTTCATCTTTTCCTAAATATGGAAATCCGTTTAATAAGTATTTTGTCCTAACATCTACTTCTAGCCAAAATTTTATTCAGAATTTATCGAGCTTGTTAGGCATATACTGCAAAAAATGGCATCTTGTTTTTGTTGGGAATAACTGTTAATCAAACGTAATATTTTCATTTGGTTTGTAACAAAGCTTACAGTTTTCTATAAAAGTATTCCAAGCCTCGGCTATTAGTGTAAATTTATCACACTGCAAACATGAAGACCTTGTTAGTTTATTTTCAAAATGAAGAAATTTCATAACTTCCAGAAACCTATCTCTACTCATAGTTTCATGAAAAAACTTTGGTCCCCAGGTCTTGGACCACAAACTAAGAATTGGTAAGCCCTTTGCAAATAATGCCCCCTTACAACAATAACTCAATGGATGCTTCCAGTTCTGCTAATAAAATAGTGAAAGAGTCAATATGAAGTTTACACTTGTCTTCAACATCAGTATATAGCCTGCTGTGTTTCTATAAACATTTGTTAGGGCTAAAATAAAAATACAATTTTCTTGAAATCTTTACTATTTCGTAAATCACAATGATTTAGGAAAAGTCAAGAAAGGATTGAGATATTTGCAGAAGAAATAGAAGAGCTGTCAGAGATAAAAGTTCGCTAGGTGTCAAAATGACCCCTTCCGTAATTCTAGTTTTAAGCAGGTTTCACCGTGTGTGCGTATGTATGTATGTATGTATATATATATATATATATATGTGTGTGTGTGTGTGTGTGTTCAATGTTTTCTATTACTTTAAGACAGCATTTTAGTATTCCCCAATTTATTTATGTGTAATTATATACAATTCTTGGGAGTTTCGCAGATCAATTTTTAAACTTTTATTTTAGACTTGAAGACTATATGATTCTAGAGCCATCAAATATTGAAGAAGAGAATAAAGAAAACAAAGTTGAAAATGATGACTCAGTACAAGGTATGACTTTAAATATCTACTAATTGTGCATAGCTTAACCCTGCTGTTTTTCTTGGATTTGCTGTGCCAATGTTCAAGTCAATGTGACACTAACTCTTAAATTGCTCATGCAGGCACATATATTCTAAAGCTTTCTTCACAAATTTATTTAAAAAACATAAATAAATATAATAAATATATTTTAAGCTGTAAATATTTAAAAAAGTTGGTGATTCTGAATAAAATAAAATACATACAATGCATGTAAATGTCTGTCCAATTACAAAAGAATCATAAATGTTATTTTTAAATCTTCCTTTATTATCATTATTATTTGCAATTTGAACAATAATAAGACATGGAACTTTCAGATATACTTTGTATATATTTTGCAAAACATACTTGTTTTATTGTCATAAGTTGATGAATAATAGAATTGAAAACTTATGTGTTTAGTACTCAATGGTAATTCAACTATGGAAGCTATAAACTTTTGAAAGGAATGGGGATGAAATGAAAATGCCTTTCATTCTCTTGACAGTTTTACATGACTTTATTTCTGAGAAAATGTTTTGTTTTTATATATGGATTTATGAATAATTTTCTTAATTCTTCTAAAAACTACCTTTTATTTGTCAGTTTGTTTTTATGTTATTTGCAGTTTATTGATGTCCAAAAAACAAATGTAGTATTTTCATATTCAGAGATCTTCAACTTGCTGTCACATGCATTCGTGAATTTAGATATTTCAATTTTGCTCAAAATACTTTGATTTGCTATTTATTCTCTCCTCGTAACAGTGGATTCAAAGACACTGTAATACGTAGCATTATATCAAATTCGTATACAAATAAATGCTGGTGATGTTTCATATGACTGACAAAGATCCTTTTTCAGGAATGTTGCAGCTGCATCAATTGCACCAAACTGCGCTGATTTTTTGTATCTGCACCCAACAGCTCAAAAAACGTTATTTTAACAGAAATTGTGCAGAAACTGCACCATGTTACAAATTTATTCAGTTTTCACATACTCAAACTTGTTTAGTAATTTTGTCAATTCTACTATTTGGCAAAATTTTCCCATCATACGTCATTGAAGAGTAAACTTTGGGGGGAATATATCATATTTGTTTGCACCAATTTTGTTAGGTAAAAGTACATTAAGAGTAAATAATTTCATGCTTCAGCCATGCAGCCACTTTTTAGTACTACAGACTTAAGGTTGTCAAAAACATTCAACTAAAAATTAAATTATGTACCCACCAAAAAGAAATATGTTTATAGCACATACAGGGATGGAAATTTTCTACATTTTGATGGAGTTCGGCTTATATGTATTTCTGCAGCTGATTGCTTCTTCTATACCAATTTCTGCTTTTCATTGCAAAACCCTTTTGGAGTTTTTTGTTCCATAAATTTTTGTGTGTGTGAATTTGACTCTTTTGGGAAGTTCTGCCTTTTCAAAAATCTCCTTTCTATTTATAAATTAGTGTATTGTTGAGATTATCATCTCTTCAATTTAGATTTTCAACTTTGGGGGTATCAACTGTTCAACAATCTTCCTGATTGCTTATTGCCCCTGCAATGTAGTGTTAGCAGCCTGTTAAAAATTGTAATTAGGGTGTTCACAGATCGAGAAAATATAGAAATATCAGGAAAATTGACCAATCTGGAATATTTTTTATTTTATATTATTTTTTTTAGTACAAATTTCCATTTTTCTTCACTTTACCACCAAAAAATTGGTCTTAAAAAATTGGAACCAATCAAATGTGTTCTAACGTGTTACAACAAGAATGTTCAGCACCAGGTAGACAGGGATTTTAATATAGCTTTGCCATTATAGTTATGAATCTCTTGACAGAGAATCCACCTAGTCATAAGTAATAAGGACTACCTAGTTCACATAGTAACCACTCAGCTGCTCTTGGTTGAACTTTAAGCTCTGTACTTGTGAATTTGCATTTTCTCTCTTTTATTTATTTCTAGCATTTGTGATTGGTTTCAGGATCTTTTAATTAAGGACAAAATAACAAGTTCATTGTGTATATAAATTGCTGATCACTGATGTCTCACATGTCCCTCTCTCAATGTCAGAAAAGGGCAAAGGCGATGGTTAGAGTGCTACAGTGTAATGTAATGTTTCACTATGAAAGGACTAATGAGATCATGACCTACTACTCAAAGCCAACTTGAACAGCTAAAAAAAATCCATTCCAATAATGGGATTTGAACGCATGAACTCTGGTACTGGACAGCAGCACCCTACCTATTCCAGTCATCATTCGGCATTCATATATTCGGACATTATATTGCACATACACTGTGTTACTGGAAATTGGGAAATTGGAAAAATGATATGTGTCTATCGTAACTTTAGGGAACACTATACTTTGGATACTCTAATATTGTCATGATATAGGATAGATGATTTCACATCAAAAATCGACAATTGATTTAGCTGTATAGGCATTTAAACATGTCTTGATCTGAACTGAAAATTTGGAAATCAGTGTTACGATTTCACATGGTTCATTCAAAATGCCATTATAGTCGAGAAGTAAGCTAAGAAAGGGCTAAAAACTCTTACACCCTGAGGTTAGGAAATGTGATAAACATACAGAAAAACCTATACTTGTAGTGGTGTGATGTTGTTGTGTCCTTGTTATTTATCTTTGATTCAAATACTTAACTGAATTAAATAGAATTATTTAAAACAGTGAATAGAATTTAATAATTGTGTACTTTTCTATTATTATACACATATATATACATGTATGTATATTCTTCAATTTTTGCTTTCTTTACTTTAGATATTACAGAAGTACCCACAAAATGCATTTCCTATTTACAAACTTTGGATATAAATGCTTCAGTCCAGTTTATAGACTTTGAGGGACGATCTGACAGTGAATCCATCAAAAAAATTCTAAGTATGATTAAACCTCGAAGGTTGATAATTGTCAGAGGTTCAACTGATGCAACAGAGACTTTAGCATCATATTGTACATCAGGTGCTGTCCAGGGTAAAGTTTTTACACCTCATTTATTAGAACTTGTTGATGCAACTACAGAAAGCCATATTTATCAGGTGAGTTTTGGAAGTAATATTTGCTTTATTTGAAATAGCTATAAAATGTGAAAATTTGTATTGTATTCTGAAAAAAATTCAGATGATCTGTGTTTAATCTTAACAAGTTGTCACACTACAAGTTAAGGAACTACAAGTTCAATGTATCTTTAATAGGCAGTTCAAAGTCAATGATTTTTCTGCAATTACAAAGTGTAACTATAGCAGTGACAGTTGATGTTTGAGTTACTCTTTTTTTCCACTCTGTTAAGGAGTCTCATACATTTTCAATGTTTCATTTATGTGACAAAGACATTTCTATTTAGACTAATTTTTAAATACTTCATAAAATCATACAAAAACTTATGATTTTTTTTAGACCTGTTTCAACCTGAACTTTTATAAAATCAAGAAATTATCCCTTTTAATAATATTACAGAGGAAATTAAAATTGCATATTATGTCCCAATCAATAAGATTTAAAAACTTGTACTGTATAGAGATATCTTTTTTTTTTTCACATGTATAATTGTATTATTTATACAAAGGAAATGAAATCATTTATTAAGCATTTAATAGCTTATTTTAATAATTAATTAGATACAATTACTTTCTATTTTTCTTCTAATTAAAATGACTTTTTAAATTTATTATATCCAAAAGATTTTTTAATTTTTTATAAAGAATGTAGTTTATAAAGTTTATTTTTTATTAGTTTATTTTTTATAAAGAATGTAGTAAAAATTTCTTATTTTATGTTATGCTAATAACTATATTACAAATAAAGTGATGCAGACCATTAAAAAAAATTATTTTTAAAATCTTGCTATATTAATCCCCTTTATAATAATAGTCTATGTTATCTGTCTGTCTGTCCTTGAATTTATGAAGCAGTTGGACCTGGAATGGATACAGACATCCATATTGGATTCTTGATGAGTTAGGGTTAGCAAAATTCAAAGCAAGTCCCAAATCCACATTGTCTACATTATTTTCATATGTTTTATCATTGAACTTAGATACAACGTCAATAATTTTCTTTTATATTTGTCTTAAATAATAGATTAGGTACGTATGTAATCATTTTAAATTTAATCACCGATTTTTTTTTATTTTTTATTTATTTTATTTTATTTTATTTTATTTTATTTTTTTTTTCAATGAAAATTTTATCATCGGTATTAACAACGAATTCTTTTCATAAAGATGTAGGACTCTATTTCAAGGACTAATAAATATCTACCGTTTAAGTTATATATCTTTGAAAATTAAGAAGTTTGTTCGCTTGTGTGTTTGCTTTTTATACATAACCACACGGTTTCACTAAATGAATTCAATGTGATTCTAACTGCATTCACATTATCGGAAGACTTTAGAGGAGTATGAAGATAAACAAATTACTGAGTGTGTACCAGATAATTATCAGCCAAAACACAAACCATTTTTTTACCTGCCTCACGGGGTGCTTTATAATTCTGAAAAATTAAAAATTGTACTAATTCCGTCATATGACTGGCTATATGCTTGGTATTTTATAGTTTTATAAGAATTGAAACAGACATTAAAAGCTTTACATATTTTGTATAATTGTACTTAAAGATTTATGGTCTATCGCAACAGTTTCAAAATGCGAAGATTTCTTTAGAAGGTATAAGACTTCAATTGAAGTGTTGAAAATAAATAGTGACTGCACCTATTTTCATATTAAAAATTAATGGGAAATGAGAAGGCATGACCTTGGATTGTGTAATGAAAATAGACAGACTGATGGAACAATTACATTCCTCACTCATTTAAAACATCATTCTTTTCAGCTAAAATTGTAGGCATTCTGTCAGTTATAGATCCTTTGGTATAAGCATTCGTTATTGGTTTGGAATACTGTTGAGTACTTTTTTGAGAGGGTTAATGAACTCATAGCTGTTTAAAGCTGATTCTGAATGATTACAAATTGAGATTTGAAACTACAAACTGCTAAAGGATACCTAAAGGCAGTTCCTTACCCTTCAGCCATCACTTGGCTTAATTGTTTATTTGATAATTCTAAAGTAAGAAAGAAGCAGAAAATTGTTGAAAATGACACCTGAACAGATAGAAGCCATACTGCTAGTTTTAAGCTGAATGTAGCTTCACAAGCTGAACAAATTGAAAATGGAGCAGCAATATTTGGTTAAATCAAGAATTAAGCCAAGCAACTGTCATGGCTATGCTACTTGTAATTTCCCTTTCTTTGCAATTAGTATTGTTTGCACCATTTTCAAGTGTAACATTTATGTTGTTGAGGCCTTTCTTCTAGAAACTACAGTACTTTGTACTGGTACATTTCTTAGAACTGATATCAAATAAACATCTTGACACTTTTATTTTACCCAATATACCTTTATGTACCAGTTCACTACTTATTACATATTTTGTTTTTATTCATTTGTATTAAGTGGAGACTATGGGTGTCAAAATCACTTAATAATATATGGAGGATATGATAGAAAGTTTAGTAAATTTCTCTTTCAAAAATTTTAGAATTTGATTACAAAAAAGTAGAAGTTTTACTTGTGTGCTCATAAAATTTACTTTATTTACCTAAGTATTAGAGTATTTCCCTCTGATACAATAATATTTATTTTATTATATCACTGAGTTAATATGGACCAAAAGCATTTGTGACTTTTTGATTAACTCCTTGTATCATCATATTGCAGATCTGCAACATGCCTAAGCATATTAATTTTTGCAGTAAGTTTTAAATGAAGATTTTGTTTATTGTTGTTCTTCAACAACACTTTAATTAAATTTGGTTGAGTCCATTTCTAACGCTGCTACTAAATTTATTTTTCACGGGATTATCTCTAAAATATATATTCTAGATATTTCTTCAATATCATGCTTTTAATAGCAACATATATAAGAAGTATTTTTTTATATTTTTTACTCGCAGGTCTAAATTATATTATATTACACTTTAAACTTTTATAGGTAAAATTAAAGGATTCTTTGGTCAGTTCTCTTGATTTTGTAAAATCTAAAGATGTTGAATTAGCATGGGTAGATGGTGAAATCATAATGGAAAAAGATGTGGATAAAATTGTTATTGAAGATTCTGAAAGGTTGAAAGAGGAATCTGGTAGTATCAAAGGTAGTATTATTTTGCTTGATTTTTCCATGTTATAAAATTATTTTTTCCTTGTTTGTTTTAACAGTTTTTTTTTCTTGTCTACGAATTATATTATCAATTTCTTTAATGTGATAACATTTCCTTTTATATTTTCAACTTAGTAGTAAGAAGTAATTGTAATGTTAAATGTTCCATTATATCCCACATATGTAAAGTGTCAAAGGATATTATATTTATTTGTAATATACCAAAAATTATTGTCCTTTTCCCCCAAAAGGAGAAACTGTTACACCCATCCAGAACCTTAAAATTTATCTGCAACTAAAATAAAATTTCACTTTTGTTATAACATCATGTTTTCTATGGTTTGCATTACTAGATTCACAATATAAATCCTGGTTACAACAAAATATGTATAACAGAATTAGTTTTTATGTCATGGCGTAACTAATGCTGTTCACATAAACATATCAACATTGTGTAAAATCAATTATATACAATATTAGTAACTCTTATAAAACACATTTTTACAAATTACTTTGCATCAAAAAAGATTTTATGTCTTCAAATAATATAATGCACTGAAAAAGGAAATGTTAAAATGGTAACTACTAAAGAAAGCTACATTCTCTAGAAATTTATGTTATTTATCATTTCAATTGAAACATGGTAAGCAATTTCTGGACTTTTCTATAATTATATTCACAAATTTAAATGCTATTGAATTTTAAAAGTAATATGTAAAAATACAAATTTAAAATGTTATAATTTGCATGCTTTTCAATTAGTGTAGTTTTGAGAAATGTGTGCATGTTATTGTAACCAACTAGAGAAACATTGAATATTATAAACAAGCATGTCAGACATTCCAATACCTTCTCATCATATTACAGCTTGGTCATTTTTGCATGACTTCACTGGAAAGTAATCTCAGCTTTCACACTGCCTGACTGCCTCACAGTGCCTGACTTTTAAAGTTAATGATAATATTAAAGATTTCTTAATTAAAATCAAGTTCAATAGGACCATCACTTCTTGGAAATAATCAGAGTTAAAAATGGTAACAATTCATCTGTAATATCATCTATATCCTGGTTCTTATTCTTTGTGTAGCTTTCAATTTGATTGTGAAGAGACTTAAAAGTGTTAAAAAATATTTTAAGTTACTAATGTAAGTGCAACTAAGTTCATCATTTACATTAAACTTCATTGTATTATACAAAGATTTTATATTTATTGGCTCATCTGAATAAGAACACCGTGATAAGTAAAAGAAATTCAACATTTCTGTCTGTATTGAATCAGCTCTGCTCCTTTTAATGGAGCAAGTGGATCATTTCTCTGACAAGATTCTTTTCTGTTGAATAAATCTGGTGCTTTAAATAAAATACATATATAATTGTAACACATTTTGATTTTTAATGAATTTAAATCACATCTTTTGCTGTGTGTGAACACCAATATTATGTGTCTTTAAATTTTTTATTAGAACTTAAACAGAAAATGTTTTCATTTTTAGAAACCACACTATACCCTGTTCAAGGCAAGGCACATGTTGAGCTATCAAAAGATAGGTGAAGTAAACATAGCTGAAAACTTATATTGCAGATTTACTGACACTGGGACAATGCCAGATTAGAGGGGAAGTGACATGTTATAAGACATTTTTCAAATGTTGACTTGAATTTTTCTAGAAAACAATAGCCTATTCATAAGAATTTCCTTCGTTTGGGAATAGTAGAGGAGGGAGCAAGTTAAGTGATGGATCTCTTGCCTTGCAAAAGAAAATTATATTCATTTATCAATTTCACCATGTGAAAAAGAAAATAGTGTGGATAGCCATTTCATATGCTTCATATGGATACAGGACAATCCATGCAGTGCATGGACAAGTTTGCAGTCTATCTCAAACATTATTCTTGTACCTTTTTCCACAAAGGGGAAGTTTTCTATTTTGTTCTCCAGAAAATGAATAACTGCATTTTTTTTTCTACCTTTCACCAAAAGAGGATTCTAAAATTTCTTTGCAAGGTCTAACCATACTGCAAATTTTACAGAAAATGATTTTTTTAAATTTATATTTAAAAAAATTATTAAGTGGACTCTGAAGTTTGTCCTGCAAGGAACTAAATTTATCTGCAGTTCCTGCCACTATATCACCCTGTTTCTGCTACTGAGATTCCCCTAAATTTTTTTTAAATTCTCCCAATTCATAATTTTTTTTCTAACTTTCCCAGTTAACCAAACAAAAGGATGTGATTAATTGATGCTGATTTCCATTTAAGCTCTTCAAAATCAAAGTCTAAATAATTATTTGCTGTGTGTGCTTTTCTGATATTTTACATAAACTAGTTGTTTTCCCTGGGAAAACTGGGGACCCTCACAATATTGTACACCCTTGTATTATTTTTGTGGCTGCAGTGTTCTACCAACTATAGCAAAAATTACTATCTTAATCTCTCTCCCATAAAATATAAGACACTTGATTACTCACTTTTCAAGCAAAGTGCTTTCACTATGAGACAGATACATAATAGCTTTTGACTTTGTAAGATGTGTTCTGCACTCCTCTGACTATGAGATGATTTTCAGTGAGTGCTTTTCATGTCATGAATACATCATCAAGTTAACATTGTGAAGAAAACTCTTGTAATTAAAAGTATCTTCTGGCAGGATTGGTGAAAAGAAATTTTTTATGTGTTACTATACATATATGCATATATGCAGGACTGGGTCTGAGCTATTAGCTACCTGCGTGCACTGTACACCTACTAGCCCCAGCCTTGTGTATATATATATATATATATATATATATATATATAGATAGATAGATAGATAGATAGATAGATAGATAGATATACATATACACACACACACAAATTTGTCTCTGAAAATGTTTTCTGATAGTTAGATCTGCAATACTTCAACTTCAAGATATACAAAAATGTATTTGCTTTCAACAAAAGTAATCTTTTAAAGAGGATGTCAGGAATAAAACTAATGTTTATTGTTCTATGTGTATTAAAATTTTGTTATTAATAGAACATTTAAACTTCTATTTTTAATCTAAAAATTGTTCTATTAAAATGTAAAATAATAAATTTAATACTTCATTTTTTAGAAGAAGATGAAGCTAATGAAGAAACAATACCTGTTTTACAGCCATTGGCACCAAATCAGGTAATTTCTTTCTTGATATATTTTTAACTATGTTACTAAAGTATTTTGGGGGAAATTTATTAGGGTAAATATTCCCAACATAATTTTTCATCTTGACTTCAAGGAGTAATTTATTCTATTATATTATTTATTTTGGAAATATAGTTATACATATGTTAAATATTTTCTTAATATTTTATTTTTATATGAAAAGTCAGCATTTGTAAATTTTGTAGTTTGTTTGTTTTAATTTATATTAAAAAAGATGTGATTTTATATTGGTAAATCAGACTTATTTTCAAAAAGAGTTCTTTCTTAGAAGAATAAATACATTTTTTCAACAAAAGTTTTGTGCTTGAGCCAGTAAAATCTTAATTTTTAATTTAAAAAACTATGTTAAATTTACATCAAAAGCAATTAAAATTTTTCTTCTGGTGATTTGAAATAATCACAGTCTGTTACTTATTCTGTAGCTGTGTATTGTGTAAAATTAATTCACTTTAAAATTTTAGTAAAATATTTTATATATGTTATGAAATTGACACTCTTGGTGTAGTTTTTCTTTTGGTAAAGATTTGGTAAATACTGATTTGTTATTATTTTGGTACCTTTCATATTTTGGGTGTGAAAAGGAATAGCAAGTAATCTTATTTGCCAGATTTTACTGGATCTGTTGAAGGAAGGGTGTATTTGTTTAAAGGAACTTTTTCTAAATTTTCAGTTTCAGTTCAGTACAGTTATAACATTTTTTTTAATGTAATTTTATATGCAATGGATGGCAACAAAATGTCTTGTTTTTTTCGCATGCACATACACTCACAAACACACACTCATATAATATATAAACTTGATAATATTTTTAAGATTTTATTTAAGTAGATATTTTATTGTAGAAATTTTAGCGATTTTATTTAATATTATTGTTATTGAATTT
Organism: Pardosa pseudoannulata; assembly: GCA_032207245.1. Classification (NCBI taxonomy): domain Eukaryota; kingdom Metazoa; phylum Arthropoda; class Arachnida; order Araneae; family Lycosidae; genus Pardosa; species Pardosa pseudoannulata. The sequence continues at coordinate 85,360,649 of CM063506.1, forward strand.
TCTTTTGTTTACAGCTGTCTTTTAACCAACACTTAGTGTATGTTTATAAATTACCAAAAAACTGAAAAAATAATTCTGTATAATTTCACCCCCCCCCTTTATTCCATTTATAGAAATTAAACTTAAAATTCTCTTTTTGGTGTATAGGCAATTACATTTTTCAAACATTTAGTGATATTACCATTTCATAAATTCATTTATTAATTGCAAGAGAAAATTCAGGATATCAGTTGTAACAATGTTTTCGTTTATAATATATTAAATTCATATTTATAACACTTTAAAATTGTGAATATAAACTATGAAAGTTATTTCTTCTTTTTTTTTTTTTTCAGATTACTGGGCATCCCACCTTATTTATTAATGAGGTTAAATTATCAGATTTCAAGCAAGTCTTGATGAGACATGGTATAAATGCTGAATTCTCTGGTGGAGTTTTATATTGTAATGATGTTGTGGCATTGCGGAAAGTAAGTTTCTCAGCTACTTAGAATGTGCCTATTATTTTAAAACTAGCTAAAGCACTCTTCATTTTTCAAGGTATATGTATATGTGTATATATATGTAACCAATAAAATATTCATCACCGATCATGTAAGAAATAGTCCAAATTTTGAAGACATTTAGGAGCAATAATTTTTTACATAATATATGTAAACATGTATACATATATCATCAACGATTGAGAAAGAAGTATAATAGAATCTCTCAGTCATGAAATCGCTTGTTTTCAGTTAAAAAATTCACTGTAGAGAAAATTTTGTTATACAGAAATTAAATTAAGTAAATATTGAAAAAAATCTAGTTGGTGGGATAGTTTCAAAAGCATTTAATTATGAATTTCAATTGAAAATGAAGTAATGTTTCATAAGTTGTTAAATTTGTTACTTTTTATTGGTTAAATGAATTGCTTGCTGCAACTTGCTGAATCCTGGTAATATATAAAAACTAAAATGCAGCTCACATTGACCTCTTACATGCTCACTACAGTTCTATTAATACCTTGTTTAAATGGTTTTGTACTCTTTTATATAAAGTTGTATTCTTGGGGGGGAGAAAATATTTTATCATTAAAGAATTTTACAAAATTTATTGTTATTTAAAAAATGAGTGGAAGCTTATTTACATAGTTAATATAATGATTTTTTCTTTATTTCAGAATGAATCTGGTCATATTCACTTTGAAGGTTGTTTAACTGAAGATTACTTCAAAGTGCGAGAACTTTTATATGAGCAATATGCTATCATATAAACTTTTACCTCCAAATATTTCATTGTGATTATCATCATCATCATCCATCATGTTATCTTGTGTATATTTTTGCAAGTTATTTGCAGTCAATGACTGTGGAAATTAAATTATTTTTAATCCTGTAATTTGTATTTTTCAATATTATAATTTCTATTTCTTCAGAGATATATAAATTTTATATTTTGTAATTTTTTTTAAACAGAACAATACTTTCTCATTTGTGTTATTATGTAGTCAAAATTTTAACCACGAATATATCACTCTCCTTTTTTCTAGTTTTCTCCCTTTTCCCCACAGTAATGTAATCGAGGTAACTATATTCTTAATGAATATGATGTCTCAGTTGCCATGAATTTAAATTTTATTTTATAATAGTTGACAAATAAACCTAGAGTCACTAAATTAGCACCTGAGTAGATACAAATAAATAGTCATGCAATTCAAAGCCTATCCTTTTTTTAAAAGGTTATTTTTCCTAGTGCTACAGCCGATGTGGGGCCATGACCTATGGGACCAATTATTGTTTTCAAGACCAAGTCATGTTTTGTCTTGCTGTTCACCTAGCCAGTCTTGAACCCATCATCCCAAGTTTCTGGCTTCACACACTGACCACTAGACCATCACATGCTTTTCGTTATCTTATAAAAATGCATTTCCTTATCAGAAATTTACTTTTTTCTTCTTTATAAATTTCAGATCTTCCTTTTTTCATCAATAATTGTGTTGGTTTGATATTTAAAAGTCAGATTTTTATCAAGTTTTTATTGTGTAATAATTGCCAGTTGTATTTTATAAACTCTTCACAACAAAAAAGAATCTTTTTTAAAAAAAATATTTATACCAATTAATTATTGAAGTTCTTAACCTCCTAACTTTTTAATTAAAAAAATTATTTATTTGTTTATTTCGGACATTTAAAAATTTCTACTTTTATTGTTAAACAGGGCTGTAGAAAGTCCTTAAAAACGTTTTTAGGGTCATTAAATTTTACAAGTAACCACAATATAAATTTGTACAGATTAAATTTTAAATTTGTACAGATTTGTACAGATTTGCACTATTAAAATACTAATAATTTCTACTAACTAGGTCAAATTTTTATTTTGATAATTTTAGCTTAACATAATTGAATAGTATGTATATATTATGTAAAATGAATCCCTTTTATTATTAAATATTATTACAGATGATGTAATTATATTTAAACATGTAATATATTAAGATATATGTAATTATATTATTACAGATATTATTAAAATAAATTCAATCAAATTATCTTTTTTGTAGATATGTACTAAATATATACCCTAAATATATATGTGACAAGGTCCTTAAAAACTTTCCTTTATGTCCTTGAAAATTTCTTTAAAAATTCTGTATTATTATTATTATTATTATTATTATTTAAGAGATAAGTGGAAAGAATGGTTGAATTGTTAAATAACTCATAAAATATATTTAACATATAAAAAATAGTAAATAATGTATCAAAGAACATATAAAATATATACACAGGGCTTTGGTGTTTACAACTTTCCAGCTCCCAAATTTTGATGACTCTAGATCCATTAGTTTCCTTTTGGTTTAAAAAAGAAGAAAAGTGATTTCTTTTCATAGTGACTGAATGAGAAACATTGTTAGTTTTTTGTTAATAAATGAAAGATTTTTCACGGTTTCAGAGATTCATATTCAGATATAGATTTAAATTTAACACAATGGGAAATTGTAATTACCATATAATAGTAAGAATTTATATTAGTGAAGTTCAAGTTTTTAATGAACATTATCATAGTTAGGATACACAGAAACTAATATCTGTTATATCATATGTGTAAATGTATTGGTCATTTAAAATTTTTAATATTGTGAAAAAAATCATTTATTAGTAAATCTACATATGTTAGGACACAATATTGAAAATGTTATTAGCTTTCATTGTAATGTTTCTTGATGTACTGAATGAAATCTAGCATTAGGGAAGAAAAAAAGTTTTAATTTCCAAAATTGTGATTATTTTTAGTCTTTAATGTAGGTCTACATACCTGTCTAAACGAAGTTACATTTTAAAGAAATAAGTAATACAATATTCTCATCACACATTAAAATTATTCTTTAATATACAGGGTTAACAATAAATAAGTTCCCCACTTCTGAGGACTCTAGAATGCATTCTATCGGTCCAAATGAGATACAATTGAAACTACAGATAATTCAGATGATGTGCTTGACATTTATTACATAAAAAAATTTAGTACAAAACTCTACCTACATGTGGCACTGTGATACACACACTCATTTAATATGCTTTATAAACATTAAATAATATTAAAAAGTAGCATTAAAAATGCTCAATATATCCTCTTTTTTATTCAACAATATGCTGTAATTGCAGAACCATATTTTCCTTGAAAATATGCTTCTGTGATTATGATCTTGGGTTTTTTTTTCTTCGGAATGATTTTGCCGAAATATCAAGAAGACAGTGTCAAATGGTGTCCTTCAGGAAACTGCACAACCAACACTCACAAGGGGTGATATTTGGGGAACGAGGAAACTATGCTGTTGGAAAAAGACGGCTGATTCCCATGTGCATGTGTGACATGCTGTCTTAGAGTTGCTCTACACGAGATCAATGTGAGCAGGTGAGCCATCTTATATGAAAATAATATCTTGAAGGAATCCACTTATTTGGAGTTGTGGGATTACAAAATCCCTCATCATATCATGGTATCATTGCCCTGTGATGGAACAGGTTTGAATTCCTTTTGCAGTTATTTCTTCAAAAAAGTACGGTCCAATAATAAAGATAAGTCATAAAACCACACCATACTGTCAATTTTTCAAGATGAAAGAGTTGTCCATGGATAACAAGAGGGTTTTCTGCTGCCCAAATGCAACAGTTGCAAGTTTTAATCAAACCATTGAGGCGAAAGTGAGTTTCATCACTCAACAGAATGTTCTGTGTTCAAATAACATCAGCTACCATTTGAGCAAGAAACTGAAGTGCAAAATTTTTAAGAACCTCTGGGTTCCCATCCTTCAACTGCAGGCTTTATTTTGCAGGGATAAAAATACAAAATCCACTGTAATATTTTTCTTATAGTGAAATACGGCATATCCAATACATGGGAAACAGCTGACACACTCATGCTACCCTTCAGTGACTGACTGCTGGCTTCAATGACTGTGGTAGCCATATTTACAATGCCAAACGGGATTTGCTTTTCTACCTGGAAGAATGCAAAGTTGCCCACTTCTTTCATATTTCTGTATCATCTTGCATAAGGCATGTGCTGCCATTGGACCTCTTTGCTTCATACGACAGAATTCTTTTAGAACTGCAACAGAATTCTGGTTCTGGTAAAACAGTTTTACTAGTAGTGCTTTTTCGTGCAACATAGACATGGTGGGCAGATAAGAAACTAATGCTCGACTCAATAATGACTGAATGACAAAATGAAATTAAACCTTATGTATTACAGCACCATCTATAGGTGAAAATTTGTACAAATTTTTTATCCAATAAATTTCAACCATTTCATTTGAATTATCTGTAGTCCCAATTGTATCTCATTTAGACCAAGAACATCTTCTGGGGTAATCAAAAATGAGGAACTTATTTCTTGCTAAGCCTGTATATTATAGCCTTTTATACAGCTTTAGATTAGTTTTAAAGAAAATAATCCACAATTTTTTACAATACAAGCTTTTCAAACTGCAATATATAGTTATTGGTTTCATTTGGTCTTCATGTGTTGCAGTATTTTAAGATATTTGTTAGGTAATATTCAACAAAGCAGTGCTAATCTGATTGATTTAAAAAGTCAGTGCAATCTGCCTAAAGTTGTTCTATAAGTATTTGTAAACTAGTTTTATTTTATCATAAACTATAAAAATAAATTATTTGTTATATGTACTTGGAAACTTAATGTATGAACATAAACCCTAAGAGCCTGGGGCATTTGAATTACCCGTCTTATGATGGCCAAATTAGCAATTGATGAAATTTCTACCTTTCTGGCTACCAGACAGGGGGTTTTCAAAGCAGCAGTGGCAATGGATTAATCATTGAAGAAGGAGAACATGCAAAGATAAGTTCAAAACATTCATTCAATGAAAGTAGTTTATAGGTAAAAGAGAAAGAAAATCTAAAATTATTGGCTATCTGACTGGTATTCAGAGGCTGTGTTTTGAGACAAATGGGATCAAAAGTATTAAACTCAATCACGGTTGTATTTTTGAACTTTGAACCACATCATGCAAAAGTAAAAAATTGTACTCTTATTCAATTCTACAGAAGTTATATAGCCTTATTTAAATATTTTAGAAATGTAAAAAAAAAAAAAGAAAAAAAAGGACTCTGTAATTGGCACAAAACTACTAACTGAACAAACTTATTCTGTGTTATTTGTAACTGCTACTTTGACAGATGCTTGAATACTATGCTCAAAACAATTAAAAGATATTGTCTTACATAAAACAACAGTATAGACGATTTTTTTTCCAGAAAATAAAGATAGTCTTAAAGGTAAATTATTCTCATCTTCAAAGTTCAGATATACAAATTTTTATATTGGCGTCAGGAACGACGCTTTATCGGCAACAAATGAAATTTTACTTTCAACGTAATGAAAAACAAAGCGGTAAAGAGCTATCGACATTCAGGGATTGCGGTGACTCAACAGAGTAATTTAACCGATTCAGAAAATTCGAAAGTTTAGGTCAGTTAGCAGAGGATCTAACACAAGAAATATCAGAAGCCACTGAAGTTTCGCAAAGTGTGATTTCCAGGATTTGGAACTACATTTTGGAAACTGAAAATGCAGGTCGAAGACCACGGCAATGCAGACATGTAACAACACCAAATGAAGATAGATGTTTGATTCTAATGTCTGGAACACACTAAAATACGAATTCTACTCTTGTTCAACGACACCTTTGTTTGGCTATTAGAATCAGAATTTCTGCTCAAACTGTTCGAAAGCTCTAAGTTGTATGTCTGTTTGCTCGCAAACCAGTGGTATGCGGTACGTTAAGAATAAGATACCGTAGCGTCCACAGGGAGGGAACAACAGAACGTGGACTGGGGAAAAAATTTATGGTGCAATGCTTTTTTCTCTGACAAATTCTCACATTTCTGTTCATCATGATAATAGGTGTATTTTTAGCTGGGAGGAGCATGACACAAGAAACAATCTAGCGTTCGTGTACAGAAGCAGCAGATTCGGTGGTGGGGAAATGGCGATCTAGGGTAGCATCTCCATTGATGGACAGCAAGTTTTTACCTATTGTAAATATTTCCTATTTTCAAAATATAGTCCAGCATTTGTTACCAGATGTATTTACTGGATTAGTCTTGCATTTCTTATGAAACGAAATACCTGCACAATTATAAGAGTAATCTATTTATATGAAGAAAAATACCTAAAGGGCCAATCAAAGCATTGATTCTTTTATCGAATTACCAATTAAAATTGCTTTTAGTATTTATTATTTGTTCTTTTTCAATAACAGTTCAAGCGACAAAAAATTTTACTCTAGTTTGTGACATTAAAAATCATTTAATATATATAAGATAAAATTCAGCCCAAAATTGAACCATTACAAAATAACATCGCACTGAGCGGTCACAGCCTGACGCAAAGATAAAAGAAGGCGTCTAAGAAAACTGCAGGTGCAGGCGGATAGACAAAATTCTTATATCCATAAAAGGATTAGTACTACTGTTTCTATAAAATATAATGTTTATTTACAGACTATTTACAGTTACTAACATGATGGGTTTGAATCCCACCGAACTGCATTTCCGAATTGTTCGAATTAGGAGCGTTACATCTCTCCGTGTATGGCCAAATTTCGCCGCACTTTTGCAATGGTTAAATTTTTTTAATTAGGAAAACAATTTATGATGCACCCATCTGGTTCAACAATTTGCTATAGCCAAATATAACACCGTCTACGATGCAGGTGCTTTCTAGGGCGAGACTCAAGAAATTGAGTCTCACTACACATGCGTTGAGAGTCCCACATGAATGGTTTGATCCGTATTTCTTGTGCTGGTTCTCCTACTCTTTATTTCTGTTTTATCCCACAATCCCGATTTTTCTTTCACTGTTTATCTGATCTATTGGTAATCTGCGTAAGAATATTAGTTTTTACTTTTAGTTATAAGTTTTGAGAAATAGTTATCTTTCATCATATTTTGCTGGCGCAAACGATGTCAGTTAATAAAAAGAAGTGTCATCAATAGAATGACACATACTTGAAATTTGAATTCGTTCAATTACCGTCGAATTTACTACTACACATTTACTTTGTAACAAAGTTTTATGAAATGAGGCAATGAAACCATCTTGTTTGAAGGAGCATCTTCAAAATGTTCATTCTTGCTCTTCTCCTGCACCAGAAATGACCGAGTCTTAAAAATAAATCTGCAAAATAGCGCTAACATCTACTCTAATGTAAGTAACATCTGCGGGTCAGTGGTAAAGCCCAGATACAGAGGCTACAGAGTATTTAAAATAAGACACTTTTTAAATTCGTAAAGGTTGTATGTATCTAATAAATGAGTTTATTAACAGAGACCATCGGATTGAGATATATTAGAGCTGTAATCATAGAAATTGCCCCAAAATTCTTCAGTCTTCTCAATATAACCAAAGAAGAAATTTTTCACTAGCCAGTCTATATGATTAGAGAAATAGTGCAAACACCCTAACATTTTATTTAATGTGTCCTTTATCACGGATTATTCTATAATAATTCGACTCGCCTTTTCTTCTGTAATTTACATAATTTTCTGCATTTTTAAATTTATTTAAGTATAACTACACTTTATTAAGCTTAATCGTAATTTCTTCAGGCTTTTAACCCAATTCTTTTTTAATGTTATCTACTGCTTAAAACTTCTGCTGTTGCTCTCGCATCCTACCCTTTTTTTTAATACCCAGGGCATTAGTTATTAGTAATTGAATGTATCCAAATACCAATATTACTTCTGCGAATGTCGAGAGAACTACGCTCAAAAGTACTCCACATACTCCAGAATTGAAAGGAGTTCTCGGAAACTTAGGAAGCTTTGAGACCACAAGTTATCTACAATATCTTAGCATATATGGGATATCATTATGAAGTGTATATGGCTGCTAAAGACTACCATGCGCTCCATTAAACTGCAAAATTACCTTCTTTTTTAATTTTTTCTCATCAAACTGAAATGTTGTAGTTTATATAGTTTTTCTTCCAAACTTGTTTTTGCATAAGAAAAGTCAATCTTATTCTTCTTTTACACTGTTTCTTTTGTTACAACCTTAATACATTTGCACTCCCCTTTTCACGTTATTCTGATTTGGATTTCATTAAAGATTTCTATAAATAAGAATTGTGGTTAATGTTTGGATACCACTCTTCACACACACATACTGTATATATACATACATACATATATATATATAATATATATATATATATATATATATATATATATATATATATATATATATATATATATATATATATATATATATATATATATACATACATACATATATATATATATATATATATATATATATATATATATATATATATATATATATATATATATATATATATATATATATATATATATATATATATATATATATATATTATACTTTGTGTACAAAAGAAGGTTCTTTTAATCAACAATGTATTCTTACACAAAGATATTAGTAAAAAGGTAAGGATAAAAATTCCGTATATGATTTCGTAAAGTCTCTTATTTTCGTCATATTTTTTCAATTCACAGTTTAATGCAAGTGATTCTAAATATTACACACATATATACATCGAATGAACACGCCTTCTTGTTTGTGTTCTCTGTCCTTTAGGATAAAAAAAAATTCATTCCAGGTTGAACCATATCAGTATCTTTAAGCATACGGGATTCTCATAGAATAGAGAAATGTGCTCCGTTACTTTCACTTGCACTTTGAAGTATTTTAAAAGTGTGCATATTTAGAAAAACACTGAAATTTATGAATACTTTGGGGGGCGTCCAAGTTCAACTGGCTCTTATTTAAAGGATGTTATCGCAGTCGATGTTCGTTCATCCTTGAAAAGATTTCAGAGTGTGCACATGATAACTGTTTGTTTACCTATACTCATGGATTTCTGTTGTAAAGGTTACTTGAAAATTTTGTGTCATTATGTTTTTATCTTCACATATTCATGTGGGTGAAAAGTTCGTTAATAGACATATACACATTGTCCACCGATTTACGTTTTTGAAATGCACTCTTTTTTGCATTTTATGTATAGAAAACTTGCATGTTTCATTTAAAACACTCGTACTAACTATACATTTCGTGAAAGAAAGATCACATTGAAATTATAAAAAATGTAATATATTGCATTAGTTTTTTATGTAGAAGACATTGTTTAACTAGTTTTAGTCCGCTCATGAATTGAACGTAAATTATTTATGGTGCACCTTAAATACTTGAGATGTTACCAGTTGATGTGAAAGGTTATGTATACACCAAGTATTGTGCTAAAAAGTTTCTTTAACGCGAATGACATCTCTTAAGAATCGGAATTTGCCTTTCGGTTTATTCAAAACTTAAGAGTGTGTTTCAATAAAAATGTCTAAAGGCATAAACTTTAAATTTGACCGACGGGATTTTAAAAGCATCCTAATAATGTTTATAATGAAAGTTATTTTGAAACTGATTTGGCCCTCGAAATACTCAGCCAAATTATTTATAAAATTAAATACTTCTTGAGTTAAGAAAATTTATTACTTATATGAGTGCAAAAACTATTAAGTACTATTAACTAACGCTGAAGTTGAAATCCATATATTATTTATATTAATGTTAGAATTTTTTTTTATAAATACTGACAGATTCTGTTATATTTTATATGAAATGTATTTAGAATTGGTAAACACGTAAACCAATGTTCCTTTGTAAAGAAGTAAATTTACATTTTGTAATAGTATCTTTTTATTGGTAAAATCTATTAAAATTAAAAAAGTACTAAAGGTTGCAGTTTAATGTAGCTCTTTTCTAAAAATTTAAAATGTGTTTTATTACAGCTTTTTAATAGAATTTTTGGGAAGTTTTGTAATAAGCGTATCATGCTTCCAGTTAGGAAAGCATTCTTTGTTGCATTGCTTAAATAACAATATATACCTATGAAAATATTAAAGAATATTGCTGATATTTGAACACTAACAAAATTTCTTTGAGTTTTGATTCCTAAAGTTTATCAATTTCTTTGTTAGATATAGCGCTTAAATACTTCATTATTTTGAATTTTCTTTATGTATAAAATTATCTGATAGATGTATTCTATATCTTTTTTTCTTTCTCTCTAGCTATGTTATATTTGAAAATAAAGCACAAATGCAATCCATCATTTGGGCATAATAGAAGTCATTGATTTTACTTCATAGTAGTAAAAAAACAAGCCTATCAATGTCTACTCCAGTAAATAGCTTAACTACATCAGAAATGATGTCACAACCTCCTGCTACAATTGTTAAAGAAGGTTGGCTGTATAAAAGAGGTATGATTTATTTTATTTAATAGAGATTATTCCATTTGTCACAAATAACTGTGTATTCTTAAATAATAATGAATTACTAGAATTTATATCTGTCCTGCAAATGAGTTAAAGGGTACTTTCACTTTCTAAACTACATTCTTTTCATCTGTACTCTATGATTAAAAGTCTTTACATTGTCTGTTGCTTTTACCTTGGTTCAGGACTGTCAAATTGTATTTGAAGTTGATAACTTGTTTTTTTTTTTTTTTTATTATAATTATTAAATGTAAAGTGAGGGCTAAAATAAAATACCTCTTAATTTGTAAGGAATTTAAATAAAGGATTGTTTAAAAGTAGGTTACTTATATTGGCTTTTCCATGATGCATATTTATTAAAGGTACTGTTTTTGTTTTGGGGAATTTTCATATCCTTATTTTCAGAATTATGTTGAGGTACTTGGCTTATTAAATTTTAGATAAGCATTTTTACATTTAAAATATACTTAAATTTAAGCTATTAAAGTATTAAATATTTATTAGGATAATTATTAAAATTTGTTTTTATTTAAATAAATTCAGGTTCACAGGATAAAAGTTACAATTATCTCTTGTTTTATATTAGAACAAGCAAATGTGCTCCTGCTTCGCTACAGGCAATTTTTATATTGCTTTTAATCAAACATATTTTATTTCGATTATTTATCTGTAAATTCTACACACAGCATATTAAGTCATTAGCGAATAAAGAAATGCCCCCCCCCCGCAAAATTTATTAAATAATAATTTTAAAAGCTTAATTGAAAAACGTAAAACAAGCAATAATTTATATACTTTTAAACAGTTAAAATTTTAAACATTTTGAGGGGAACCCCTCCCTTAACCTCCCCCCCTTAATAATACAAGAATACATATTACAACCAATAAATACATACTACCAAAAAATCATATATTTTACGAATCTTTACAGTTTTAACAATTCAAATCTTTATAAATAAATTAAAATAACTAAAAATTCTTTAAAACAAATTTAAAATTTTTGAGGGGGAAAACTCCCCTTCACCCCCCCTTAATAATAATACAAATTTAATACATTAAAAACATTACAAACACAAATATATTAATAAACATTTAAAAAAATAACATTTAAAGAAATAAGGACATACCATGTGCTACTGTGCGCAAAGACCCCACGAATTATCCCTTCAAAATCCCCTGATACTTCTTAGCTACGTTGAAAATAGTTACAACAACCATAACTAACTAAAAGTAACTAACTAATCCATAAAAACCAGAAAACTAAAAGAAAATTGTACAACCTGACCACGCTAAAAATAACTAACTAATCCATAAAACCTAAAAAACTGAAGCAACAAAATTGTACAACCTTACCTACAAACTCGCGACCAAGACCATACGTTGACCCAAAAATCACGCGAAAGAGGCGGGTTGTGACGTCACAAATCATGTGCACCAATGGGGCTTAAATTAAGAACCAGGGTTGCCACTACAATGCTTAAAGTCTACAACAGTAAACAATGACATCAAATATCGCCCAAAAAGTCGCCAAGTTTGGCAACAAAAACCGCAGTGTGCATATCGAATCTGTACCCAAATTTATTTTTCCTTTTTTTTAAACATAGCTAAACTCGTACAACTTATTCTTCTCATAAATTTTGCTTGTAAAATCAAGAAATATCTAGCATATATATTTTGCAAGTTGTTTAATATAAAAATAACACTTATGTACTTATTATTTGATGTCAATTGCCAACGTTAATATCTCTAATACAGTAGAACGTGGATTAACCGAATGGTCCAATTCAGCAGATCAATCATGGACCTTGTATTTTGTTTTGCAAACATAATCCATCTGGACCCTGAACTGTATGAACTGTTCATGTCCAATTGAGTTATGCTCACAGAAAAAAAAAAAAAAAAAAAACTGTTGAATCTATATTTACAGCCAACTCTTATTTTAATAATATTCTTTGTTAGAACAACACAAATGCAGACATATAAAAATCAGAATAGGGAGCTTCCTAATATATCATTGAGGTTATGGAGATATAGAAATGGATATACAAATTCATTTTACATAATCCTTGCAGGGGTTTATTTTCCACACCTGTCTCTTGTACCCCAGGGTTATATACTATATAACTGTCCTGTATATCCTACCATCTGTTGGTGTCCTTGTTTTTCTACTAATTTTGTATAAAGTAAAAAGTTTAAAAATTTTATATTCTTACTTCTAAACATACTGTCTGTAATATGATAAATATGAACTATTATAATTTCCAGTTCTAATTCTGGGAAAAGTATGAAGGGAAATTACCAAAAATCATTACCATAACCAATTTTTAAAGCAATCCAGTCATCAGGATATTTTGCTACGTAAGTTTTGCTCCAGATACGTCTGGATAATCAGCACTCTAGTGTATTTTCATTTGGCTAGGAAAAAATATTGCTGATAAAGATAATTTCCCTATCAGGAATTTTGCATACAAATCTGTTAACTTTAGCTAGGAATATGAATTCAAAAACATGCAATCAGAATACAGAACTTAAAGGCCATTTAAGGTAGTCTGTCTAGTTTTTACATAGGTTACCTAGGTTTTTTTCATAGGTTCTTTTTTCCTCCTCCGTTTTCGCCCTTCCAGTGCATCACAATTATTACTCCAAGCTCCTATACCATATAACTCTTCTGTTCATTGTCCATCGATTGATGTCCTTGTGTTTCTACTAATTGTGTAGAAAAAAAAATATTTTGTAAGATTAAAAATTAACTTCCAAATATGCCATTTGTAATATTGTAAAATATACAGTATAACAATATTTGGCTGTAACGAATGATCGTTTCCATATCATGAATTTAGTATAAAAATTTCTTTGATTTGACTAGAAACATGAACTGGTAAGAACAACTCTTTCACTTTACGCCAATGAACAGTTCTGAGGTAATCTAAATTTTTAATATTGCCCACATATGTGTAATTTTTTTTCATTTCTCCATATCAAGGAATCGTCTCCAAAACTTATTTATGGTATGACTGACCATTTGTATCAAAATAACAAATTAAACAGATACTTTTTTGTTATACATAAATAAGTAATGAGATATATGCTTATTTGCCTGTGACTTTACCTGCCTAGAATTTGTCTTAAAAGATTTGAATTACCTTGAAAATTTTTGGACACAGTAAAATATGAAATTAACACTAAAAATAAACTTACTGACTGTTTTCATACGTTAATTACTAACTGTAATATACCTTGTCATAATACTTGATAGAATGGACATCAGAGGTTTTTATTTGGCAGTAAATATGAAGCTGTCCAAAATTTGGAGAATAAATGACAGACTGTGTTGTTATGTATAAAAAGCAAACACACAAACAAGCAAATTTTTAATTTACAGAGATATATAAATTAAACGTTACATATTTTTTGACCCGTGAAATACTCACTGGAATTTAGATGTTAAGAAAAGAAATTGTTAATACCGGTAATAAAATCATTCTAACAAAAAATAATCGATGATAGTCTCTCATTGTTTTAAAAATTATCACTTTAGAATTTAATTGAAGTTTCACATTTAAAATGGTAATGCAATGGCATTTGTATTAACCTGTTCAAGACTGCTTGAAGGAGAAATACATGCATCTCCAGGCCAGTGAGATTTTCTGTTGATCTTAATGTCATCTAAAAATTCATAAAAAAATTGTAACTTCAATTTAATATGCTGAAATTTACAGTTTATAATTCTTGACAGTATCTGTATATACTGTAACAAAAGTTTTATGATACTTTAAAAAAAATAACGAGCTTTAAACAAAATAGTTTTATTTTAATAAAATTTATATTTGTACTAGAAAAGAAATGAAGTTTTAAAATTTAAACAAAATATTAGTAAAATTAGGATATGGCCAAAAAATTCCATTAATTTGAGTAAATATAATAAGTAAATATAACTCCAGAAACATAGGATCTTTCATATTTGTTTGTTATTCATTTGCATTTAAATTGTTCTCATTATTATTCATATTATTAAATATTTGAGTGCTATCTGGATAGTCAGATTTAATGTCACATTAGAAAATTACTTTCTTCCACTTATCTGATTCATTCATCAATTAAAAAATCTTGTTTTCACTCAAATATTTAACTTTATGTGCCATGATAGCTAAAGTAAAAATGACCCAAAATATACAAAGCACTAATTAGTAAACTCCAAAATGCAAATGACAACTCTACCTCTAAGCATAATAAGCATTCCATCCCTTCCCATTCTATTAAAATATAAAGATCCAGTACTCAATTAAACAGTAACCCTTGAGAGGACTCAAACACATTCTGTTCTTTTCCTGCTCAAAATGCCCTGATTCAAAAGATTGAAAAATTTAAAAGAAAACCCCCCTCAGAATTGAGAGAATGAATTGAAGGTCAACACTCAGTGGAATCTTTGAAAAGCTAATGGATTTAACTGTCATCTAATTTTAAATTAAAATTTAAAAGTAAAATAAATTGCTCTAAAAATAAAATGCTTTAAATGCATTTAAAATAAAATGCTCTAATTTGCAATCAACACAAACATTGCATTGTACATTACACTGCCAAATGAATGGAAATAGAGCAGCTTTCTGGTTTATCCACTATTTTAAATTACATCAGTCACTGAAATTACCTAGTCACTGAAAAATTTAAAATATCTTTCATTTTAATGTATGAAAATATTTCTTTTAATTTTTATAGAAAAAAGTTTTTTATAAAATCACGTAATTTTTATTTATAGGCTTTAAAAATGACAAGTAAGACTAATAAAATAGCAAGTTTTAAATTAAAATAAGGTAATAAAAGGTAAAAATTAGACGAATATGACAACCTAATTGGTAGCATATAAGAAGTTAATTTTTTATTCGTGTAAAAATTTGAAAGTAGGTTTCATATAGAATTCTTAATAATACACAGTCTACCAATAAGTATTTGGACACCTGTGATAGAAAAGAAAAACTAACTTTATTCAAAATCAATAGTTGGTAGAGCCTCCACAAGAGCAATTAAGTGTGAACCCTCCGATGCATACTTTCCAAGTCTTTGTATTACAGCTAGTGGTATTGTCTTCCACTTGGCTTGGAGTAGACATACAAGTTCCTTCACCGATTTTGGACAGGTAGTGCACCCCTTGATTTGGTGTTCCAACTCATCCCAGAGGTTCTCCATAGGGTTCAAATCTGGGCTCTAAGCAGGCCAGTCCATTCAATGAACTTCATTGGCACCATACCAAGCCTTGGTTACACTCGAAACATGACAACCGGCATTGTCGTCCTGAAAGTAACAGGGGTCTAACCTGTAAAACTGCCACAACGGAGGAAGCACATTGCCATCCAAAATAGTGCAGTAAGCATCATCGTTGAGCTTACCATTAATGGGGACCAAGGGTTCCAGGAGAAACACCCCCAGACCATAATTCCACCTCTGCCGAACTTGGCTGTTGGCACAATGCATTCTGGCAGGGGGTGTTCTCCAGGCAGATGCCAGACCCTGCCATCCAAACGGTAAGGGTTGAACCTTGATTCATTGTTCCAAAGTACCTGTTTCCACAGATCTGTGGTTCAATTTCGATGGGCTTTGCACTACATTAACCAAGCAGTACGGTTGGACTTTGTGATCAAAGGCTTAAGGGCAGCAGCACGACCATGAAAACCAAGCAGATGGGCTTCCTTACAGATGGTATTCATTGAAACAAAACTCCTGGTTGCCTGTTGAAACTCCTCGCAGATGAGGGCCATCGGTTGATTGCAGTTTTTCCAAATTTCTCTGGACAGCACTCATCGGTCTCTATCCCTCGTTGGTCTGCCGACTCAGGGCACATTCTGACAATCACCACTCACTTTCCACTTCTCAATCACGTAGGCCATTGTTAATTTTGGGTACTTCAGATCGCTAGATATGTCCCTTAAGGATCGGCCACATTCGTGATATCTGATAATTATACCTTTCTTGAAATCAAAGCTCCAAACTGCATGGCACCTTGCATGTGACTAATGTCGATGCTGTTTTCTACACAATTTATACTGGCAGAGGCCGTGATGTACCTCAGGACTGCAGATATTGTCATTTGCATTGGTGTCCAAATATTTATTGGTAGACAGTGTACAGACATACACGCTTGGTCACAATGTCATTAATACTCATGCCTCAGGTTTCATGTGTTCACGAAGGAATCCTTTATTTCAAATCTTTATTACATAAATTATCATTGTGATATGCCAGACTTTGATTTATTTTTCAACTATATTTTTCTTATTGATTTATATATATATATATATATATATATATATATCCATATTCCTCCTTCAATTTTAAATGTTATTAACTTATTTAAAATTGAAAAATTTAAAAATCAATTTTAAATTATGCAGAAGAAATTTTTGTCTAAATTAAAGGAAATTTTGAAATCTTAAAATAAATTTTTTTCATATTATAAAATTTTTCTAACATCAAAAAACTAGTTTTGAATGGTGATTATTTTATACTAAAAGTTGGCTTTGAAATAGTTGCATTTGAAGTTTTTTCTTTTCAGTAAAATGTATTAAATTATTGCTCTATATTTATTAACAGTATTGTGTTATTAAAGCATTTAGAAGATATTTTTTTAGTTAATTTGTAAGTTATATATGATAAGTAGCAGAATTAATTATATATATTATCCCCATATTTATTTATTTGCAGTTGTTATACATATTTTTTTCCCCAATTTTTCAATTAATTTTATCACATGCAATACTTCAATATTCTTTTTCATCATACATGCTTATTAACTTTGTTTAATTTAGATTTTATTGTATTTGTTATACAGATAACTATTTTTCCCTGAAAAGATTTTTAGTTTTTGTTTTTTCTAGGTTTAGACCCCCTCAAATTAAACAAAATCTAGGATCATTGTCAGAGATGAAATATGTAATATATATTTAATTAATAATAGATTTAATTCAATATATTTATTATTAGTTAAATATGTGGAATTTTAAATAAAGATTTTGAGAACCTAATTTTGAAAAAACCCACTTGGGTCTTTTCAAGTGGGTTTTTTTGAAAAAACCTGCCCAGGTTTTTTCGGGTTGGGCAAATAAAGCCAACCCTGAATAAAACACACTCTTGGGACTGAACACTCTGAAATGGAATGCTGCTACTGGCCTGCACATTTTAAGCAGTTAAGCCTAATTAACTGCTTTTACAAATTCCTGCAAAATCAGCATAAATATAACTCCAATTTTACAAATAGGTACAATATACTATTACTTAACATGCATTAATATAAATAATATTGTGTTAAAATGAATGAAATATGCAGAATACTAGAATGATAACTATGCATAAGAAATCAATTATGATGTACACAAAAATATAATTACAAATACTGTACACATGGAATTTAAAAAGTAAAGCAGTTCAAGCAATAATCATCTGTATACAATAAGATTACAATTAAAATTTCTGTGTGATATAATGTTCAAAACTAGGATTAACACGAAGTCAAACATAGCACATTTTGCACATATATGCAAAAAGTGTAATATATTGCACATATATTGTGACTATTGTTATTATATAATTAGAATATAAAACTAAATATTTTTTGTATATAATATACCACCACTTAATATGTATTAAGTGTATGTAAAACAATAGATATGAAGTATGCAAAATACTAGAATTGGAATTATGCAAAGGAAAACAAATACTACACATGCAAAAATATAATTACAAATACTATATAAATGAAATTTAAAAAGATAAAAATTTAGTAATAATAAAAGTATATAATAAAATTTTGAAATTAAAAATTCTGTTGGGTATAATACAGTTCAAAACAAGGTTAGACAAACAGACCAATGTTACATATTTTGCATTCATAATATGACGTTTGCTTTCATTTTTCCTTGTTTTTAGTGTACATGGCATACCTCCTTCTAGCTTTATTACCTTTACTGTCAATGAAAATTTTTAGAAAATGTCTTTCAAATAAATGGTTGAATGCCCTATGATTTTTGAGAAATTTTTAAGTTCCTTGGTTTTGTAAACTCTTCTGTTATCTCATGAATAACTCTGAATCAAAATCATTTCTTTCATTAACAATTATATCAGTAATTTTGTTGTCAAAAAGATTAAAAAAGTCCAATTCACTCATTTTTGTACATTTTTAAAATTTGGCCCTGTTTTCTCTAAAAAGTCCATATTAGGTAATAATTTAATTTCCAACCAATTGCAGGATCAGAGAAGCCTTTAATGGCAACTTGTCTTCATAATTATATTCCTCCATATCTGAGGAAAATGAATCTTCTGATTCATAGTAATTGGTAATATTGCTCTTGTTACTAACCTCAAAATTGCTTTCATTCATCATTTGACTTACTCTTAGTTAGACATCTCTCAGCCATGGCTAAAGAAAAGAAAGGAGTATAACCCTACCCCATATCCTGAAGCTGCGATAAAACTCAACCAGAAATATTTCAAGTCCTATCATAATCAGCTGGATGCACTTCACCATATTTTCCTAACGAAAAGAGAAAAGCAATAAAAAATGTCTATGTCCCTTTAACTGTCACAGGCAATTTAAAAGAGCCATTTTTCCCGGTTTGTTTACATCATCAGTTGACTGTTGTGAAAACTCTTGCCATTTAATGACATCTAGTAGTATTTAAAAATTCAAATAAAATGTTCTGATCTCATATATATATATATATATATATATATATATATATATATATATATATATATATAAATATGTCAGGCTCCCACTAAATAACACTAGAGTCCTGAGTACATTTTCATAGCTTTATTCAAATCTCAGAGCACACTACTCATCAATCATCATCAATGGCTTCGCACATTGGCACCTAACTTTTAACAAAGGCAGGCTTAGCTGCCTGTGGAATGTGTACACTGCTTTCTGCTCAGATCACTGTGCGTGAACTGTATTTATGTGGCTAACTCCTCATGCCGCATCACTCTCAGTAATGAATCCCTACTTAAAATCTTTTAAAATTAATCTACAATTTAAATCCTGACATATATATATATATATAATATATATATATATATGTAATGTGCTTTTGCATGTCCATCCTTTTACAAATGCTATTCATATAGTACATAGATGCAGAAATTTGAAAAGTTCAAGAGCCACATATGTGTTACGTTCAGCCAACAACTGATCTTAGCTGTACCTTTTTTAGCTGTTACATAAATTTCTTCACTGGTGATAGAATATCTTTGTTTTTTAGTCAGAAGATGTACAAAAATTATGGTTTAAACATGTAAAATTCTGCAAACTTGATGAAGGATTAAGGTTCTTTTTTTAGAGTTGGCATTTTTATATATATTTGAAGTTATCACTTAAAAAGTTTGTGGCCATTATAGAAAGAAATTTATAGCATTGTAACTTTCTCAAAGGTTATTTGATTTCTTTTTCAAATTTCAGGGGAACACATTAAAAACTGGCGACCAAGATATTTTGTTCTTCTAGATAATGGTGCCCTCATTGGATTTAAAGCTAAACCAGAACATGGATTCGATGACCCTTTAAACAATTTTACTGTTAAAGGTAAATATTTTGTTTCATCAGTTAGTGATTATTATATTTATTGTTTTTATATATTTTTAAAGTCAGTTTATAATAAAAAGATACCTAATTGGGAGAAAGTAGTATAATGGTGTGGACAGATGAGACCATTGTGATTAAATGTAGTTAAGCTTAATTTGTTGATTTATCTAATATTTTGGATTGTCAGGTACTAATATCTTCCACCCTCTTGTTTAAATATGCGATGGAATAAAAGATATTCTTAAAGAGCCTTTAATTATGAATCTCCATCCTTATAAACATACTAATTTAAATTAGCATTCTATCAAAATGTAATACTGCTAATAAATGCTTAATTGAACTTTTCAGGTTGCCAGTTAATGAAAGCTGACAGACCCAAACCATACACATTTATAATTCGGGGACTACAGTGGACTACTGTTATTGAAAGAACATTTTCTGTAGAATTTGAGAAAGAAAGGTTAGTAAAGTGACTATTTCAGTTAATTGTTTTAGCTAAAATTACATGGACTAACTTTTTATTAACAATTTCTGTTCTTTATTGTAAATATCTTAACTATTAAGTAATTTTCATAATTACTGCTTTTTTTTATTATCTGGATTAACATGCTAAGAATATTATCTTTGATACCAACCAAACAATTCCTGGCATTGTTTCAAATATGTTTAGTTTTAATCAAAATTGTAAGCAATGATTTTATCACATGATGAAAGGAGAAAACAAAGGAAAATATTGTGCAAAAGGCTTTAGCTTAATTTCTAATAATTTTTTTTCCATTTTATAATTAAAAAAAATTGTAAATAATGCTAATATTTATATCAAAATAAATTATTTTTCCCTTATGTGTATATGTGTACTTTATAACATAGCTATAAAATTAGGCAAATTGTTTACCTCATAGCTTGATCATCTAAAAATTACAATATTCATTTGAGAGGCAATTTAAATTTGTAAAAATGGTTAACTATGTGTACTACAAACTTGAGTTTAATTTCTTCTGATGCAATATGTATTTAGAATGATTGAGCTGTAAAACATGAGCAATGATGAGCTAAAACATTTATGCAGTTGAAAATATTTTCTGGTATGTTGTATATGCATGAGCATCATTTTTGTCATCATTTTCTGAAGTAGTTAAAAGCAAGCCTATTTACTTTGGTTTGATGAAGTGGATAATTGGTTGTGGCATAACAGAATATTGCTGTAATCTATGAAAGTCACCTAACTAATAATTCAGAAAATGGTATGTGTGGGTTAGGGATCTCAGTTATATTGAGTAAGATAGAAACCATAGACACACCAGAAAAACATTTCTTTTTACAACAATAATTTTTTCAGATTTTAATTTGATTAAAAAATCTGAAAATAATAAAATATACCTACAATCAAAATGGATAAATATACCTCAGATGAATAAATGTCCTTTTGAAACCATGTAAAAAGATGAAAAAATTTCATGGAGCTCCTGTTTATAGATATTAGGAATTAAATAAAATATTTGAGCCTGTGGGGAAATGTAACAATATTGTTAAGGTATTATCAAATTATTTGGAAGATTTATCTTTGGAATGTGCAAAAATGGTCTAGAAAAGAGTAAAAGCAAATGTTAATTCTGCAGACTAATGCCATTACAAATTAAAATAAGAACCAAGGGAAAGGGATGTTGTCAATCTTAGCTGATTTTACAAAAATGTAGAATTAAAATTAGAAGCAAATACTGATACTTTCCAATTTTTATTGAAGTTGTGGATATAGTTCTAGTTGAATATGAAACCACCTTTAGGGCATCTCCTGGGAAATTCCCTTAGAGCAGGGCACTGTGACTATAGGTCTATTGCACCTGCATGGTTCTAGTTAATTTTCATTCTCTGAATTGCATTTTGAAAGGAAAATGCCACTATTAGTTTCAGAAGAGAAGTTAAGTTGCAAGGTTCTATTTGTGTTTACATTCTGTATTTAACTCTAAATGTATGAAAGATGCACTTTGTAAAAATATAGGTTATGATGTGTAAAGTGTAATCGTGGATTACATGTCCAATGTGTCTCTCTATGGCACTCATGAAAACATCATTCAACTAGTTACATATAATCTATCATTATAATGGTGATTGAATTTTAAGATTCAAAAATGAAAATTTATGTGAAAAATATTTTAAAAAAATTATGTTTGCAATGTTACAATATTACAATGTTTAAAAAATTGAGTAAAAAGGTTAATTTAGACAAAATTGTAACTAGTAAAAATTGAATTTGACTGGCTCGCAACTTTTATTTTGAAATGGCAATAATTTAAATTTCTAGAGCTGAGAGCAATTTTGACCCTAACTCTTTTTATATACTATCAGGGAAGAATGGATGCAGGCAATTCAGTATGTTGCTGACAGACTTCAAGAACAAGAACCTGACCAAGATATTGAGATGATGGAACAAGATGACTTATTAGGTAGATTGAATATATCAACAAGAACTTCAGGTCTAAAAGGAAGAAAAATAGTAAGCTGTAGTTTCACATTCTTATGTAACATCACTTTTTTGTTATTATTTCAGTTTTTTGTTTTAAACTTGATACCGAGAGTAAATATTTTCTTAAGTTTAAATTTTTGTAAACTTCGTATCATCTGAGAATAAGTTGGCACTTATCCTCATAAACAATATGTAAGAATTTACGATCACAATTTTATGAATATAAATAAAAGTTATTGTTTCTGAATAAAACAATAAATGTTTGTCATTGTTCTGCTTCAAACTAAGAAGTTTAACCAATTTAAAATTAAAAAATAAAATATGTAAGGTATAGATATCAAATGGTAGGATATAGTCAAGCTTAATTTTAAGTCAAATTCACATGTTTTTATATATATTTTAAATTTTGAGCTAATAATAAAATTAAAATTTTTTCTTTCATTCATTGTGAGAACAAATATGTATGATCAGATCTTTAGTTTTTAAATCTATTCTAATTAAAAGCTGTTTGCTTATTACAAGTGTTAAGCCTAAGTACCTGCAATTCAATATGTGGCCCTCATTGGTTGTGTGGAAACTTCAGTAGTGGATTTACTGGTCAACTTTTATTTTTTCTTTTCTAAGAATTAAATTTGCATAATTCATTCATGATTCTAAAGTTTAAATCTACCTTTAACGCTGGAAAAAAAAAATGAAATAGATTTGGATTCAAAATCAAGAAACCTGAGTTTTCATGCAATAGTCTTATCATACTTCTCACTGTAAAAGGTTTAAATATTAGTTGAAATGACATAAAAGTCTGTTATTATTGTTGTCTATATATATGTATCTTATTTTTGAAGTTTTAAATTTGTAACTTGTTCAAGAATGATTCTAATTTCTTCATTCTCTATTCATTTCAGACTTTAGACAATTTTGAATTCTTAAAAGTTCTTGGAAAAGGTACTTTTGGTAAAGTTATCTTATGTAGAGAGAAAAGTTCAGCTCACTTATATGCTATTAAAGTTTTAAAGAAAGAAGTTATTATTGCAAAGGTTAGTGTATTTTTATTTTATATTTTTATCTTTTCTTCAGTAAATTTATCTTGTATTAACTTTCAAGTGTAATAACATTTATAGACTTTATAGTAGAGTTAAATACTTTTTTTTAAAAATTTCTTATCAGAATATAAGTTGTTATGTAGAATTTTGAAATTCTGAATTGCTTTATATGGATTTTTATAAACTTTATTTTTTGTACATGAGAATTTTTAAAAAATTTAATTTATCACTAATGGGGTTTATTGTGTTGAGCATATCATTTGGCTGCCCAGTATATTTTTCTTTAAAAGCAGGTCCAAATCAATTGATGTTCCGTAACAGCTTAATATATTCCTGTCAAATACTCAGCAGCATACACAAGGGAAAAGGGGAGTTGGAGGGTCAAACCCTTCCCATAATCCAATAAACTAAAAAAGTCTATAATTTTATTTTTGTCATAAATGATAACACCTTGTCTTAGTCACTTGTATTATAATTGGGTACTTTTATTACTAACTAGCATATAGCCCGCCATATGACGGGATCAGTAAAATTTTTAATTTTCCAGAATTGTAAACTACCCTATGAGGCAGGTAAAAAAAAATGGTTTTTTTTTTTTTTTTTTTGCTGAGAATTATCTTGCAGCAAAAAATAATCGTTGATTGAATTTTAAATTATCACATACGTACCTAATCTATTATTTAAGAGAAATATAAAAGAAAATTAATTACGTAATATATAAGTTCACTGATAAAACGTGTGAAAATAATGCAGACGATATTTAAATAATTTAAAATAAGAAATGATTAAATGAGATGGTTAAAGGAATGACGTCATAATAATAGAAAAATGTTTTTTTCATCTATTTATTCTATAATAAATTGATAAATTTAATCGCCTGCTCTTAATCGGGGGAAAATGGGGCTTGAAATAATCGCATTAAACTCTCGAAAAGGGGGGAAGGAGTGAATTTCAATATTTTTGCTGTGATATGAAGCTTATTTATACCAATTTATTTTAGAATCAGATCGATAGTTAAGGAGAAAATAAACTTTACTCGATTTAAAGTTTGCTAACCCTAACTCATTAAGAATTCAATATGGAGCCTATTTCCATTCCAGGTCTAACCGCTTCAAAAATTCGTGGACAGACGGACAGATAACTTAGGCTATTATTATATAGGGGACTAGACTTGTGAACTGTTACTATTATGTTATTGTTATTGTTGTGTAGTTAGTTGTAAGTTAAATTTTAAGATAAAAGTTAACTTAGGTGGGAGAATGTCAAATCGTCTGTTAAAATTGATGTTCTACCCACATATTATCTTTTTTATTTTATTTTTCCTCTGTATGTTGCGAGTGGCAACGAACGATTTTGTTTAGTGAAAACATGGCTGTTCTTTCGTATGCGAGAAAAATGGCTCTTGAGTTGCTTTTGTGCTTTAATATGTTAATATTATTTACGCCATAAATTCTTCTATGTGACATTTTCTGTGCATTTAAAGATCTCGCATACGTAAATATAATAAAAAGTGTTTTATATTAAAAGGGCGTCTGTTTTGAGCAATTAATTAACGCCATTGAGAACATTCTTCAGTATCACACTTCTGATTTCGAAACCCAAACGGGACAGTGATTATTTGGTGGTATATATGAATGGTATCGAAAATGATAAATTTAATCGCCTGCTTTTAACGGGGGGAGAATAAGGCTTGAAATAATAGCATTAAACGCTAAAAAAGGGGGATGGCTTAGATTTTGAACTCGCTCTGAATTTTGCTAACCCTAACTCATAAAAAATTCAATATGGATGCCTGTATCTGTTCCAGGTACAACCGCTTCAAAAATTTGCCGACAGACACCTTAGGCTATTATTATATAGGGGATTAGGATTATCCTATAAAATGTAATCAAACTGTTTTTATTGTGCTAATTTAGGCTTGCATTATCCAAAGTTGAATCCAACACTTTGTAAAAAATTAGTATGTGTGAATTTCTGCTGCACATTTAATTTCAGTAAAAACTTAAAGTATCATTTGGAAGAATTTTTGAAGCAGTGACCATCTAGAAGCAGGACTGGCAATAATTGAATCAGCCAGATGTCTGAATACTTCAAGATTGACAAACTCAATACTATGAAAATATTTTTAAAAGAATGGAATTTTTGTAAGAAGGCCTGGATAAGGTTGTAAATGAATAACTGCTTCTGAAATTGATATCTGACAGTAACTGTCTGTCATAACTAGAATTGTACTGCTCGAAAGTTAAATTCAGAGCTTGCAGTTGTCACTGGAATTGTTGTATCATGGCAAATGGTTTACAGAAAGTTTAATGATAAAGACGTTTCTGCCAGAAAACCAAGGGTTTGTATTTTACTTTCTCTACAAAAAGAAAAAAAATTGATACACAACATAAAACGAGAATGAACACTAATGGTCTCATGTTCTCTTTACTGATCAGTCAAGGTTTAGTTTTACAGGTGATTCTAAATTAGCTTACATTCGGAGGGAGTTAGAAACATGACTTTATGAGTGTATAACGGGAAAAATGATTGATGAATGTACACCTCTACATGTTTTCAACAGCAGATTTGTGACTCATCAGTGATATCAATATGAGGTCTTAGATCCTTAAGTGATATTTTCAGAAGTGCATTTGGATCTGACATTTTATTTATTGATTATCAAGCATCAAGCAGATTCCATTGGTGAGTGAATGAATTGAAATCAGAGAGATTGAGAATACTGTCACCAGCAGTCTCCTGATCTTAACTGGATAGCAAACTTATGGGACTACAGTGGAAGAGCAATTATATATAAACATACTTCTAGTGATGTAAATGCTCTGAAGACAGCATTGCTGGAAGTGTGGAGCTTAATTCTACAACCTGTGGTTAACATTATCAGTTTAATAACACATTGTGGTGATTTATGTACACTTCAGGGAAGAAGCCATTCCATAAGACTATTTTTTTAAATTATTCCTTTTTTTTTTCTAAAATTCTTTTTTGTCACTTTTTGTCATTTTTGTTTCATACAGTTATATAATGTATGCAGTTCTCTTCAATTTTTTTCTGTTATATTTATATGCCATAATGTTATGTATCATCCAAAAAATTTATTACAGTTCATAGTTTCTGAAAAACTCATGAATTTATGCATGTAAAGATTATTTTGGACACAAGTGTAGTTATCTAGATTTTGAGAGAATGGAAGTATCTACTGTAAAAAAAGTAGTATTAAAGAGTCAAAAGGTATACTGATTAGTATTTTACCTAACATAAGAATAAAAGTGGGCTTTTTTAAAATTTTGTATGAAATTGAATAATCAAGAGTCATGGATTAAAAGTAAAAAAAAAATCAACAGTTCTGTGAGCAGTCGGTTTATGACTTGTCCCTAATATTATTATACTATTTATATATATGTATAATGAAATTGATTCAATTTTCTGCGAAATATATTGTTAAAATTAATTTTATTTTTAGGATGAAGTTGCCCACACATTAACTGAAAACAGAGTATTAAGGAATACAAAACATCCATTTTTAATTGTAAGTTAAATTTACTTTCATTTATTCATCTTTTTAATGAAGGAGATAAATTATTTTATGACTATTATTATTATTATTATTATTTTTAGTCTTTGAAATATTCCTTTCAAACTGCTGATCGATTATGCTTTGTAATGGAGTATGTCAATGGAGGTGAATTATTTTTTCATCTTTCCCGGGAAAGAATATTTAGTGAAGAAAGGACAAAATTTTATGGTGGTGAGATTTTGTTAGCCTTGGATTATTTACATAGTGAAGGAATCATATATCGAGATTTAAAGGTATGTATTATAGTTTATACTATTTTAAACACATCTGTGAAGTAGTAGTTTTAATTTTTTTATTTATTGTGTCATACAAAATGGAGATGATTGGGGAAAAATAAATTTTAGTGTACTTTGAATATAATATCTAAACTTAAATATGAAATATGTCACTTTTTTTTTAAATTGAGTTAAATTATTAATGAATTTTCAATATATTAGAATTTAGGTTTTTGTGTGAATTAGTTTGGATTGACAGATTAAAATTTTATTTTGTATGTTTCATCTACTAATCTTTTTTTCTTGTCTTATGATTTCTTTCTTAACAATTTTTAGCTAAAAGTTATCATAGTTTTTTATTGGTATATGAAATTTGGCAGCTCTTATTTAAAAATTTCATCTTTAAAAAAACTTCTAACTTCATGCTCCTGCACAGTGTTTACTATTTAATGTAGCAACTATCACATGTCGCTCTCTTCTTACAAGAGAATATTGAGCATGTGTCATGTGACTTCATTTCTCTCTACCAGGTAATGATCATTAGACAAGGTAGTCATGATACGTTGGTAGTTAAATATTTTCAACAAAGCTCTATTAAATGTACTTCAGTAGGTTATTCTTTAAATATATCTGTTAATTGGTAATTTTTTGTGTATTTGAAAAAAGTTCTACTTAGTGTTTTTATTATGTTATCAGAGATTTATCTATTAGATTAGTAATTTAATTATAATGCTTTTCAATTACTCTGGAGAAAGGCAAAATTTCTAAGAAAGATTTCAAAGGTACAGGTTGTGTTTGAAATTACATTGAAGTTTTAGAATATTTTGATTAAAATACAGAAATAATTATGATAGACAGTTTTCGGTAACTTGTAAAGCATGGATATTTTGTAACTGACCGTTAATTTTTCCCCTTGTTTTTTGACTGATAGTTTCAGGAGACTATGGAAATGTCACCTTTTTATATTAATGAAAAAAAAATTAACCAAAAGAGATGAATTTTTGTCATGCACACAACACAGATAAAATATACCCACTCACTTAATGTGTAATTATATTAGTTTTCAAAGTTTTATTTTCTGTCTGGACACCTTGTATACAAAAGTATCAATATAGAGGATGTTCAGATTGGACACATCATACCATAAATCTAGCCTGTTTTTACATAAACACTTCACATCAACAGTCTTAATACCTTTTTATGTTACATTGTGTGTTTACATTTTTTTTCAGCTGCATATTTAGTATTACTTGTACACACAGCTGTTAGATTTCTGTCTATATAAATGTAAAAAAATTATCAAGTTATTTGATTTTTTAGTTTATTTATGTGAACATCTGTCAGTGGAATAATGGCAATTCTCATATGTAAAAGTAGAATATATCTTACCCTAATTTTTTATTTGTTGACTTGCGATGGCTAGAAGAATATTCTTAAAGTCATATCACATTCAAATATTTAAACCTTAATAACATTACATGTATTGAAGGCAGTGAAAGTTCTAATCGGGATTGTAAAATATAGCTCTGATTCTGTAAATACTTGTAAATATTAGTTGTGTTTAATTTCTTATTATTAAATGTCATGAAAAATATTCTTAACAGGTTCATTTCTTTTCAATTTGCTTCGGTTTTTTCTCTTACCTAAATCAATAGAACACAATGATTCTAATTATGTCCTTAAAAGTTAAATCCATTCAAGTGATAACTATCTCCCTGGCATTACAGTCCATGCTGGACCATAGCCTCCCTAACAGTTTGATTGATAACATTGTGGAAAATGTGATGTCTAAAAATGAGAATATAATTGCAGTGAAATGGAAGCAATATACAAGAACATTTAAATTTAAAAGTGCTTGCCTTATTTATATTTTTTATCTGTTGGAATTGTTAATTTTCAGACAAAGAATAAAACAGGTATACTTTGAAAATGCAGCTTGAGAAAAGTCAAGAAATATATTTGTTTTGGGTTTCAGAAACATGTTATATTACTAAATTTTGTACTTAAGTAGAATAAAACCCTATTGATTTTTAACATTGTATCAGGCCATTCAGTTAGATTGTACCTAAAAGCAGAAACTAGATATAAGTTTTTATGGTATAACAAAAGATAGAGTAGACATTAATAAAAAAAAAAAGAAGCAATTATACTTAAGTGAAACATCCTGTATTTGTAATTTGGAGTAAATTAATGGATGTTGCAGCACATGATACAGTTGTTTTGTATTCGTAAGAGTATGAGGAATATTAAGAAAATATAATGTGTTTGTTTCTGAATAAATTAGAGAAACAAATAACTTTACCATATATGGAAAAGTGAGTAAAGAATACAAATTTCTACAGGTTAAACTCAAAAGTCACTGATAAATTTATCATTTGGACAAAGATATCTGTTGATAACAAAATAAAAATAAAAAAAATGGGAAATGTCGCTTTTTGTACCCAGCAAAGAGAATGAGAGTGCAAGGAACATTTGGCGTATGTGTCAGTAGTGTAAATAAAAAAATATATAGTAAAAACATAAATAATTTTGACTTAATTTTAGTAATACAAAAATAATTCAAATACTAAAATTTACTGTTATTGAGAGTATAAAAGTTTATAAAATGAACTTGGGTAATTTTTACCCATATTTTATGGATATATTGTTGGAAGCATGCTTCCTAATGTTAAATATTTGTAGCTAATAGTGTAGTTGAAAATTACTTTCTAATTTTTGTCAAACATAGTCTATAATATGATAGTGGTAATGGGTTTAAAAAGTGTATGCAAAGCAAAAATTGTATGTCTTTATTTATATATACCTATTTGTATATATAGAAAATTTGTTTTTACTGTGTAAGTATATATTACCTATAATTCTTTGATGTTTGTTTAAACTATCAAAGTGTCTCTTAGACACTCCACCAAGATAGAATTCATATGTCATACATAATGTGAATTTTTAATGCATAAGTAGAGAAAGAAATGTTAATTTGTATTGCATATCAGTAAGATAATGCTACTTTTCTCATTTTCAGCTTGAAAATTTGTTGCTTGATAAAGATGGGCATATTAAAATTGCCGATTTTGGCTTATGTAAAGAAGATATCAATTATGGTGCTACTACCAAAACATTTTGTGGAACTCCAGAGTATTTAGCCCCAGAGGTTAGTTTGAGTTTATAATATTCTCTCTATATTTTAGCATTTATTCCCTCTTTCCCAAAATCTTTTGTATGAAACAAAAATTTTTCTTTTAGAAATACCTAATAACTCAAGTGATAATTATAAAATTGTAGACATCCTGTCATAAAATGTTTTTGTCAATTTATTTTAGAAATATTATGTATAATAAGTATGTATAACTATGAAGTATTCTTAAAATTATTTGTAGTATAAAACTACTTTTAAACTTTGAGTTTTTGAAACTGAGAATTAATAGTTATACTCGACCTTGTTTGACATTAGGAATATATATATATATATATATATATATATATATATATATATCCTATACTATAATACGAGGAATGGTTGTCAAGTCGAAAATCGCCCCAGAATTAATAAACTGTAGTAAACTTGGGGATCTGGGGTTTTTGGTCACGAGGAATCGATTGGCATCGGTTTTGACGCGCTAAGGTCACGTAGTTCGGCGCTACAGATAGGGCCGGGTTCGAACCCCGGTGCGGGCAAACTTTTTTCTCATGCGTCCAAACCAAGTGAAAATTGGTACCCGGGGGTTTTCGACCACGAGGAATCGATTGGCTGTAGTTCTGACGAATTAATAATCATAATAATAAAAGTCTTTATTTATTTGTCTTTATTCCTTGATATCGGTTTCCATTTTTATTTTCTATCAACTCTAAATATTAAATTAATGTAGCAAAGTATATATAACACATAAACGATATAGTAAAAAATAATGCAAACAAATTTTGAAAACAAACCACAAAAAATTAAAAAATAATGCTTCACTAACGTGCCGAAACAACCTCGCCGTTCAATTTCCAAAGCCACACTAAACACAGAGCATATAACTTATCAAAGTCCGTCGCCGCGTTAGTGCGTCGTCGGCATACCAGGAAGTGCCGCTCTGACGCGCCAATGCGTCGGTGGCAGCGAACGTGTTAAGGAACTGATTTCGATTTCAAATCACCGTCAACAAAGTTCGACATTTCAACATTCATCAGATTTCAAGCTACATTTTCAACATGCAGAACGCACCTCTACATGAAATGCTTCAAGGAGACGGAATTTTGGAACAACAAGCGATCAACTCAATTATACCCGCAAATGGACAACTAGAAGATGCCGTCATTGTCAGAATGCTTCTCCATTCAACACACTTCAATCTTTACACTGCTCACTTTGTACCATTTCTTTAATTATATAATTTTTTGTTATCAATTACATTTTATTTCCTATGACTTTTCAAACTTTAATTTTGTATAGAATAGTTCCCTTTCCAAACAACTTTGTTTAGAATAGTTTACAATGGTGCACTTTAACCGGTTAACTTTTCACTAATGGTTTCACAAATTTTCTTATGGCATGTATTGTTTTGATAAATCACAATTGAAAATTTAAATCTTCGAGTTAGCTTCGATACCTGTTTTCTCCGAGCGGAGCTCGGTCACCCGGTACTATATATATAAAGTTTCCTTTAAAAACCATAATTAAATTTATAATTTTTTTAAGATTTTAGTGTTACAGTTAGTCAAGTTTCAGTAACTTTTTTTTTTAAAATATACTTCAGGTTTTAGAAGATACTCACTATGGCAGAGCAGTTGATTGGTGGGGCCTTGGTGTTGTCATGTATGAAATGATGTGTGGTCGTTTGCCCTTCTACAACAGAGATCATGACATTTTGTTTGAATTAATTCTTATAGAAGAAGTTAAATTCCCAAAATCTTTATCTCCAGAAGCCAAGTCTTTACTAAGTGGATTGCTGATAAAAGATCCCAAAAAGAGGTATTAAATATAAATCAAAATTTTGTATAATTATCAAAGTACATGCTTCCTTTTTAGAACTTAGGTTTTGTATATGCAAACTCGTAAACTAGACGATATATCTGTATTGAATAAATTTGTCAATGCATGCTTATTCCTTAAAATAGGGATCCAAATGGTTAGTGTGCTACTGTTCCATACAGAGTTCAAGGATTCAAATCCCGCTGATGACATGGATGTTCATAGTCTAAAGACTAGGACCTAGTCTCATTAGCTTTTGTGTAGATAAACAGTAGACTGTAACTAACCCTTTTTAAAGCAGAGAAAGCCAGACAATGGTTCAGTAATAGGGCATTGCCTTTCAGAATCGGAGTCTATAAATCTGACTGTTGATATGAATTTTTCTAGCTATTAACCTTTTGAAAGGGGATCTCTGAAGAACTAATGCATTTGCGGGACACATGCTGTCCCAGCCCTCTGAAAAGGTTAAGGCCTTTAAGAAGTAGGTCCAGGTCTCATTAGCTCTTAATGAGCACCAAAGTTTTCAGAAAAAAGTAAAGAGAAAAGCTATATAACCCTCTCCCTATTTTATTAAATGGTCCTTGTTTATGGCCATTCAAAACTCATCCATGGACAGCAAAATGTAAAATTTTCCAGTTAACAGCATTGATAATTATTATGATTGTATATAATTTATCAGTACTAAAAATCAAGTAATTTGTGTTTGTATCAACCGTATGTAAATCCTGTGGTTTTTGTACATTTCCTAGTGTATTATTGGAGCTAACTCCTCATTTTTTTATGTGTAAGGTGTTTTATATAAAGACAGATCAAACAATTTTTAAAATTCTCTCATTAGATGTAGTTTAAAAATTATCAAATCAGTATATTTATAGAAATGATAGTTCAATTTAAAAGGTAGAGAAGTCTGTTTCTATGTTCAGTTTATTTAAAGTGTTAAAAAAGCATCAGATCATGGAGGGTATGCTATTGAATAATACATTAAGTTATGCTTAAAATTCCTTAAAATACGAGTGTATTATCAAAAGCATGTGTTTGGTTATGAAGAGAGTTTGAAAATATCAAGCATTCATTATTATTAATGATTAAAATCTGTAATGTTTCTCTTTTACATAGAAAATTATTATAATTATTTGAAGATCAGTTATTCCAGAGATTTATCCAGACTTTCCAGACAAATTTCTTTTCCTTCTTTCTTCTATTTTTTAAATTGTGAAAAATCCACTCTTATTTTTTTGAAACTGGTATTGCATTAAATTAGGTTCTTTCAGTAAGGATCCTGTTTTGTGAATTTGTAAAAATAGGTTACTAATTTTATAAAAATATTCTGATTTTATGAATCTGAAATTAGGAACAAGTTAAGGTTCCATCCATTTCAGAGAAATTCTTATTTTAAAAAAAAGCATATTTATGTATGCATAAATATCTATTAACATTGTTTATTGAATGGTTAATTTTTATAAATACAGATTTGTAAAAAATCATCTTTTTTTTTTCAAAAAAAATTTTTGAAGTTATTTTTAAAATGAAAATATTATGAATTGTCTCTTTTTTTGCAATAATATATGTCTTAAAATGTTTCTACTTTTCTTTTATCTAATCAAGAAATAAATGTTGTTTGTTAATCTACGGACTCCTCTATGAATAATTAACTTCATATGGTAGCAGACCGTGGTTGAATCTGCCGCATTAAGAAAAAGAACTGTGTGATCATCAAAATCGAAACTTCGAACCTTTTCGGAAATGGAGAAGTTCAATGTTCCGCAGCTAACAGGAACGAACTATTTTATTTGGGCGTTGAAAATAAAATCAGCCCTAAGTTTAAAAAGGCTTGACTCTGTTCTCGATGAAGTGAAACCTGAAAATTTGGAAGCTATACAATCCGCGGAATGGGATCAAAGAAATGCTGATGCAGTCGCCTACATCAAACTGTCCCTTTCTGACGAACAGTCGCTACAGTTTGCGCAAGAAGACAACGCAAGACTTTTATGGGAAAAAATAAAAACGACTTTCATCGGCAGAATCGAAGATAGAAAAATTGATGCGAGCAATGAACTTAAAAATTTAGAAATGAAAAATTCGGAAAATGCGAACGATTATATTGCTCGAGCTAAAGGAATCTCCACTAAATGTTTGTCTCTTGGATTAGAAATTTCGGAAAGAGAATTGGTCTACCACACTGTACGAGGCTTAAGGGGCAAATTTTGTAAAATTCGCGAAATATTAAAAACGCAGAGAGAAAAATCTATGGAAGAAATCCTCGAAATTCTACGTGAAGAAGAAATGACATCTTGTGGATCCCGCTCTGAAAGTACCGCCGAAGCATTTTACTCAAGAAAGAATACTAATTCGAATACAAGATTATGTTATATTTGTCGAAGACCAAATCACGTTGCAAAAGATTGTTTTTACAGAAATAATCAAAAAAACTGTTCATTCCAACCAAAATAAGAACTCAGGAAAATTTTCTAAAAATCGGAGAAAAGAACAAAATCAAAACAAGAACTCTGTGTTCTCAGCAACTTGTTCTAGTGATAGTGACTCTGTGTGTGATAACATATGGATTTTAGATTCTGGTGCTTCTTGCCATATGGCAAAAGAAAAGGTATGGTTTAATAATATAATACCAGAAAATAAGGACATATACTTAGCAGGTAAAGATTCAAAAATTATTTCTGTTGGACATGGAACCGTTAAAGCTAAAACTAAAAATTTAAAAAATCCTGTTAATTTAACTATAACTGATGTTTGTTTTATTCCAAATCTAAGATATAATTTGCTATCTGTTACTTGTTTGATGAATAAGGGCTGTAAAATTAAAACTACTAATAACTGTGTGCTAATTTTTGATAAAGATGATGAGTTAGTTTGTAAAGCTTTTAAGAATAATAATAGATTAGAACTTTATTTAGAACCTGTATCTGAGAATGAATGTTGTTTTGCCAATCAACATACAAATAATTTTAACATTTGGCATAGTAGGTTGTGTCATTTAAATTCAAAATATATGACAAATATGAAGCAGTATATTGATATTGATGATAGTAACATAAATAATTTTAGTTGTGATGTTTGTGACATAAGTAAAATAACCAGAAAACCTCATCCAAATATTGTTGAAGAGCAAAGCTCTGAAATTCTGGAATTATTACATATTGATTTATGTGGGGCTATCAAACCTGAATCCTTTGGGAGTGCTAAATATTTTATGGTAATTGTGGATGATTTTTCTGGAATGTATTTCACTTATTTTTTAAAAAGTAAAGATGAAGTGTTTGATGTATTTTGTGAATTTAAAAGTAAATATATGAAAATTTAACAGGTAAACGTATTAAGAAAGTCAGATCTGATAATGGGTTAGAGTTCGTTAATGCTAAACTAGATAATTATCTTGCAAATTCAGGTATTTTTCATGAAAAGACAGTACCCTATAATAGTGAATCTAACGGTAAAGCAGAAAGATGTAATAGAGTTCTTTTAGAGAGAGCCAGAACCTTATTATTTGAGAGTAACCTACCCTTTAAATTTTGGGCAGAGGCTATTAATTTTAGTACCCGTGTATCGAATGTAACTCCCCGTAAAGGTAAAGATAAATTACCTCTTGAAATTTGGACTGGAAAGAAACCAAAACTAAATTATCTTAAAAAATTTGGTTGTGTAGCCTATTTTCACGTTCCAAAAATAATGAGAAATAAATTTGACATCCCTGGTAAACGTGGAATTATGTTAGGTTATTCTAGGGAAAGAATAGCATATAGAATTTATGATATCGAAAATAGAAGAGTAATTGAAGAAAGATCGGTCAAATTTAACGAAAAGTTAAAAGGTAGTTTGTATCTAGAAAAAAAAGAAAATTCACAAATGTGGGATATTGATTCTTTCGAGAATTTATCTCATAGTCAGATTGAAATTAATAGACAAACAGGAAACGAAATTACCCATACTCAGTTTTCTGACGACGCAGCAGAAACAAAAAATGAATCATCCAGACCTTCAGTCGCCGATAATCAAATTAAAAGTATTTTCTTGTCATAATATGTAATTTTTTTTTGTTTAAATATATAAGTGCTGTACTTTTTCTAAAATGGCATAAATTTAAATCTTGGTATATAATTTTTTGGATGAACTTTTTAAAGCATATTTATCATTTAAAGCAAATATGTTGCAATTACATATCCTTTTCATTACTAGAGGACACTATTATTAAAATTTTTCTGATTTTTTAAAATAACTGAAATTTTTGTACATGAAGGTTAATTACTAAATTTAATTTAGATATTTTATTGAATCATCTCTGAAAATAATAAAGTAGGTTTTTTAATTTGTGACAGAATGTAATCTTCAAAGAGCTTATGTTATCTTGTTTTCTTTTCATCTATAGCCTTTGCTTATTCTATTAGATATGCAATAAAATGTTTCAAATATTTTTAGCTTTCATAAGTCAAAATTTTTTAAATAATTCTAAAAATAAAATAGATGTTAAATAGATTAAATATACAGCTTATTAGAAAAATTAAATACCAGGTGTCAATTATTAAACTTCCGTACTTTAAAGTTGTCTATAGTCGAAACTATTATTCAGAAAGTTATGAAATGTTGTGTAGGACATAAAAATGAGATGGAAATTTAAGTGATTTTTAAAAAGTTTTAAATTTTACCATTAGAAGCTGTTTTTGATGAGTTACACATTTAGTCTAGTTAAAAAAAGATTATTACAACATATTCAACATGATTGCCCTCATTATCAGCTAGCATTTGAAAGCATAAGATAGCAAGTTTGTTCTACAGTTGACTACAGTGTGTCTGAGGAAATGCTGAGAACATGTTGTGGTGGCTATACATTATCCTTCCTCTTAAGGATGCTCTCAAAAATCCATTTCTGAAGAATGTCATCAACTGACACTTCCCTTATGTATGGCCACCCTGATCCCCATACTCATGGGCCTTTTGGCTTTGGGGGATTTAAAACATATAGTCAATCCTAATAAACCAAGAACTATAGCTGATCTTAAATGCAGCATTTTTCTGGGAACACTGTGGTCAACTGTAGAACATTCTATATTAATGATTTCAAATGGTAGTTGTAAATGATGGCCATCATGAACTATCTCGTAATAAATTCTTTTAACAAGTAAATGTTGGCTAAATGTGTAATTCATTAAAAAATAAAGCCTTCTGGTAATGTAATTTTGAATTTTTTTGTTTTCTCAAATTACCATTCCTTCATTATGTTCTCATAACATTTCATAACTTGCTGAACAATAGTTTTGACAACTTTAAAGTAAGGAAGTTTAAATATGGACATCCTGTACATTTTATAAAATTTTAAAATTATATATTTCTGTATTTTTACAGTAATAAATGTTGAAAACAAAAGTTTTAATCTCTGTATAGTTGAAAAGGGAAATTTTAAAAGTAACTAAAATATTGTGCATTAAAGTGTTATATTGGAATTCTATGTCAGTTTGATTTTTAATTTTCACAAATGGGTTCTTCATATACTTGCAATTCTCACTTTATGACCTATATGTTTAATGACTACTTTCCCTTGTGTCCAATTGAGTTTTGATCTGCATTTTGCAATTTCCTTGACTTTTCCTAAGCTACGGTTACAAGGAAAGATGATGTAGTAGATGTTAATAGCATAAATACTATCTATTATGGTCAGGTTAATTTTTTGCCCTCAGAAGTATTTGCAAGATTCCAGTGGGTGTTTTCTTAGCAAGTCGGGTCACAGGGGTTCTGCAAAATAGGAAAAGTCTGTTTACAGTGACTCTCGAGCAGTGGTCAAAAGTCAGAATTGGGTCAGTTGCCTCACAAAATTTCTTGTTCTCTCTTTAGTCCAGCCAAATAATGACTAGAAAGTGCAACTACCACAAATTTCTCCCACTATGTTTGTAGGCCATTTTTTGGCCCTCGAGGTTCATGCCACCCTCACTAATTTTGACATCATAGCTGTGAGATCTACTAGAGCATCCAGTTCTATTCCAGAGTAACTTCTGATCACAATATTGCTATGGTCACTCGCTTGTGGCACCTGCATTGTGATGGGCATGCACCAGGTACTTCAACAGGGGTCAGCTTTGTGGAGTGGTTTAGTACTTGAAATCTGTTGACCACCACAGTGATACTGGAGAGCCTCATGGCCAACTTTGCTCAGTTCAGTGCATGAAAGATGTAGTAATTCATGACTTAGGAATCATACAACATTTTTGATTAATTTAAATGTATTAAATGAACTTGGAATAACAGTTATGTCTATTAGACATGTGAAAAAAAGCATGAAAATTGTTAACAATATCCAATCATTTTGACGATTTTAAAAGAACTGATGTAATTTAAATAGTTACATGCCCTGTTACCATCTTTAATTTAAATGTTGAAGAGGAAGCCATTGCTTAATTAGTGGATTAGAGAGCTAACAAATGAGGATTTAGTAATTAAAAGTACTGTAGGATATGTGGGTTAGCTGGTATACTGTTCAAAATTAATGTGTCTGTTTGAACTTAAAGAAACAATGAAGATATAACTTCTGTTTCATCGTATGAAAGATTTTTATAATAAATTTCAAGTTTGTTGCATGATTAAAAAAAATTATGATTTTATAATGCTTATGAGGTAAGCATATCGTTTATTGACTAATTCACATATCAGCATAGTCATTGGAATAGAATTTGTAGGAGTACCTGCACACTAAAATTTTTAACCTTTTAATTTCATAAATGTAAAATGAGCCTCTTGAAGTAGTATTATGGATGTATAGATTTGCATATATGTTATGCCAGATTGTTTTTTTTGTTTGTAGGTAACACCTCCATTCAAACCACAAGTAACATCAGACACAGATACAAGGTATTTTGACCAAGAATTTACTGGTGAATCTGTTGAGCTGACACCACCAGATCAAGGTCCTTTAAATTCTATTTCTGAAGAGATAGAGCAGCCATACTTTCAACAGTTTTCTTTCCATGGCAGCACAGGAACTCTGGGAAGAAGCATTGATCAATAAAATGCCAATTGCTTTGTTTTGTAGAGACTATCAGTTATCAATCTACACAAGGTAACTAAATCATTAAAATGGACTCAAGTCATACACATTTCATTTGTTAAAATTTGTAACCAATGTGCATTAAAACAGAACAAAGGTAATGTGTATAGTGTTCATTTTTGAAGCAATTCTTTTCAGTCACAACTAAACCCAGTTTTCCCTTAGTTTTTTCATATGTCTTCAGGACAAGGAAAACAATCTTCTTTTTCAGTCATAGGTTGAATTGGTGCTGGAATAAAATTACAATTATTAAAGTTGCATTGTTAAAAAAAGTAATGTTGCATTCAAGTGTTGAGCATTTTTAAACGTTATTTAAATATAAATTCTGTGTGTTACTCTAAAAAAAGCTTTTAGTTTTGAATATTTATTAACATATGAAGTACAGGTAACAAACTAAATATTTAGTTAAATACATGATTTTTCAAACACTATGCTCTGTTCATCTCGTTAATTATAACTGATTGTTAAAAAATACTGTATTTTTCTGTATTTTAATAATTATTTGTATATTAATCTTAACTAATTAACCAAATTTAAACAATGTACTTAAAGGATTGTGGAAAAAAAGTTGTTTAATTCCAGTATAGAAAGTGTTATTTTTTTATAGTTTAAACTAATGAAAGATATAAATTACGTATACATATATATATATATATTTTAAAAATTGTTTCAGTTATTAACTCTCTTGAGTGCCTTGTAAATGATTT
This sequence comes from Pardosa pseudoannulata, assembly GCA_032207245.1. Taxonomy (NCBI): domain Eukaryota; kingdom Metazoa; phylum Arthropoda; class Arachnida; order Araneae; family Lycosidae; genus Pardosa; species Pardosa pseudoannulata. The sequence continues at coordinate 85,401,041 of CM063506.1, forward strand.
GCTTTATTTACTAGTTTTATTAAAGTTGTCCTAAAGATATTTGAACAAGTTCTGCAGATTTTAATTGAGCATGCTGTGAATGGTTCAAATCTGCATCTTTGTTATGTGTTATCTAAACTTTCTCGCATTGTTTCCTGAGAAAGGCATCTATAAACAAACATTTTATTCTTGCATTCCCTGTGAAAATGAATTGGACTGGACTGAATGCATGTCTGAATTTCAGTTGTTGATTTTCTTTTTCGTTATGTAAAATTTTGTTTATTGAACTTCAGAAGTGCATGTATTTTAGATTCACCAAAATGTTTATTTGCAGCTATAAGCCAGAAATGTTTATATCAACAAAATATGGTGCAAGCATTTAATGCTTCTGTAAAATCAAAATTAATTTTTTATATTGAAGAACTATTGGAAGTAGAGATTATTTTTTAACTGTAAGATTAATATTGCTTCCTATGTATGTTTACAAAAGATAATTTTGATGACTTTTTAGAAGTGTGTTAAGTATTATGGTTATCTTGTACATCATTTATATTTTTGTGGAATTGTAACATGTCAGAAAAGGTTCTGAGAATAAAGTTCTGTACAGTGCTGTATAAACTTTTATTTCTTTGCTTATTTATCTCTAAATACTTTGTTGAATTTTCTCATGTACTATATTATATATGTATATATATAATATTATTCAAGCCAAACTTTTAGTAACAAAGTAAATATACAGTTGTGTCATATGAGTTTCATTCCATGACAGAGCTTGTAACTCAAATTACTCATCTGTTAAATAAATTTTGCTATGTATTCTTTGATGCTCATGGTCTGAGAAAAGAAAGTTGTACAAGTTGTCTTTTTAATCACATTAAACTCTGACTTCTTTTCTGGGATAAATTGAACACGGAATATAGTACAGGCTCTCAAATCTAGAATCATTCTTACCTCAGCAGTGTCAAATTTTGGACCCTATGCAAATTTTTTCTCGTGTAAAAAGGAGAAACTCTTCCCTTCATGCTCTCCAAACTTGTGTACATCTATGTCTGAAAACTATTTATAGCACTAAGCAGATGCATGTTAATTCTGGAATGCTAAGAAAGAGTGAATATGTGAAATTGTTATTTTGGGTTTGAACTTAATCACTAGTGCATTAGTTTCTTGGCCAATTGCCCCCTGTTAGGCATGCACTTCATGGGTGATTCTAGATTTAAGGAAAAAAAAAAAAACTATTACACATTTTTTTTTTTAAATTATGGGCTACTAATTTTAAATAAAAATTAATAAGATATATTTCTGGATGTTGGAACTAAGGCTAGATAATTCTAAATTTTAATATTTGAGATGTATTCATTAAATGCCAATATTTTTGATACACTTGTATGTCCTTTTTCCTATATCACTTCATTATAGTGTTGTAAATATAAGTGTGTTCTGTATAAAATAATAGAAATACATACATATATTAATGTATGTGTTGGTTATCTAGAAAGCAAAAATTCAATTTCTTAATTTAATATATTAAAGAGATGCATATTATTTAAAACTTCAAGAAAGTTAAACAAATAAATCAAATGACATAAGAAAATGTGCATATTTTCTTTTTTAATTTGATCCATGTTGTATAATATATCTTTAGTCGAATATATTAATATAAGACAACACATATGTCATATGAAAATGATATGCTGCTTCCATTCTTTGATAAGAGTTGATGAAATTTTGGGCAGTTACAGTTCCAAGGTACCATCTTGTTTATCTACAGTTGTAAAATAAATTGATATAAGAAAATAATGTTATTGTTAATCTAAATAGAAATGAGAGTATATTTTTACCACATATAATTTTACCATTAAGGTTACAAAATTTTTTTTGGCTATTTCATTAAATGTCAAACTAGAATAACCTAACATATAAAGCGTAATAAAACCCCATGCAATAAGTAGTTTTTCAAGTTTTTAAATGAAATTTTTAAAACAAATTAAATGAAAATAAAAAAATTGCATAACTTATGTAAAAATAGAATTTACAATAAAAATGAAGAAAAGAGGAAACTCAATAATTGTTTTTAATAAATTAAACTCTATTAGAATTTCTGTTGTAATAGCTTATGTTTCCATGTTTGTGGAGGTTACAAAGACTCAAATCTGGACTTCTGATTTTTTTAAAAATAATAAATGTATATTAAAAATTTTACATATATTTTACAATCTTTAAAATTGGATTCCCTGCTGCCAATAACCATTTTATTTGACTATATCTTGCTAAAAAGTCTTAATTTTTCATTTTCAGAATTTTCTAAAAGGCAGATTTCTGACCAGCAGAAAGTCAAAGAATATCTAATTTTTTAAAAAAGAAACTTGCATAGAGAAGTCAGATTTTTGATTAAAAAATGCTGTAAAAGTTTTCTAACTAGGAATAAGTCATAGAAAATCTGATTCTTGTAGGCTACTTACTGTTACAAATTCAGGTTTCTGACCAGAATTTTTATTGTGAATTCATGGTAAAAAAAATAAGATTTTTTAATTAGCAAATTCCATGAAAGAATTTGGCAAAATGCCATGAAAAGCCTAGTTTTGTCTTTTCTTGTCACCAATCATCAAAATTTAACTTTTGATCAAGAGGCACCTGGGTTCAGAACATAACTGGACAAGCTCTGGAAGAAAGAACAAAAAATTTCAGAAAAGTACAAACTAAATTTTTTCTGGAGCATCGGTTTGAATTTGGAGTTTTGGATTTTCCAAGTATATGCACAATGGGATAAGTTTGTACATTACAGAGCATATAAGCATTTCTAACAAACCCTAAAATGTTGGCAAATTTCTACAGGAAATGAAAGCCTAAATCAAGTACACTCATTCCCCTTTTTAGGAGTGCTAAAATCAAAAATGGGAGCTGATTTCAGGAAGAGATCATATTACTTTTAAAAGAACTGGATAATAATTAGTTTAAAACAGTGGAGATTTATGGAATTTGCAACATACATTTCCTTACTAATCTAATAATGAATAATGCGACTCGCTTTCTGACAACACTGCCTTAAACTATTGCAGCAGACTAGACAACATGTTTAAGTAATTGTACTCCTTTTGCTGATACTATGAGCCTGAATAACAATATAATGATTCCCAGTTTACGAGATGGATTACTTCCCCATATTCTTTAGTAATAAAATCAAATGATTTTGCTAAAGGGGGAAAGAAAAATGACATTTCAGTCTCCTTGGCTCAAATTCTTATTATACCTGTAACTGAAGACTAGTTTTGTATATTTTTTCTCTCATTATTTTAAGAGTCATTATTGAAGATTCAGATTTTAAAATGTACTTTATGATTGATCTGCTTCTCCCACTTTCTACAAGTAAAAGGAGGTCATATTTTACAAGTGTAAAGCCTATGAGACTGGATTGCGTGCCAATTCTTGTTTTTAAAATATGCTCTTTAAAAATATATGTATCAGCATAATCTGTAAGTATTAAACTTGGAAGTCCAGAAAAATAATTGTAATGAAGGTTTTACTAAGCTAATGGCAAATTTTAATTGATTTAAAATGCAATATTTTTGGTGTAAGTTTTAGTTGTACTTCCAATAAATATAAATCCATATACACATTTATAAAAAATATTAAATTTCATCTAGCAAAATTATTGCGTTTTCTAAAAATGTATTTTTAGCAAATATTTTACTTTGCGAGTTTGGCTCTGCCAGTAAATTGTCCTGTGTGTTATGGTAATATTGTTGCTAGAGTGCTCTATCCCCTAAAGAAAGGCTAGAAATAACCTGCTGCTAACTGCAAAGGGTTAACTCTGTAAAGATGGATGTTAACTCTGATACTGGCAGAACTCTGCAAGAGGAACTGAAATACAAGTATGAGACACAAATTACAACCTGTGGGATTAAGTTCTATCTGATCCACCAAGTATTTTGATGCATTAGTAGAGAATTTTTAAGTTTCACCATTAAAAAAAGATTATATTAAAGTGTGTTCAATTGTTACATATGGGAAAATTTTTTTTAAGTTAAAATATGGTTGTAAGAATTTTTACTGAAGATGGTTAAAACTTTGGTATATGCATTGAACTATACTGTAGAAAACATTCATAAATTTATAAGAAAAAAAAAATAAAATGTATTTTCTTTTACATTTGAATTTTAAAAAAAGTTTAAGGAAGAATTTAAATTTGTATTCATATATAACAGATGTGTTCAAACTCATCAACTTCAAAAATGTCTGTAAATCGGGAACATGCCATTCAATTGAAAGAAAGTAAAACTTTTAGAAATACTCTCATTAATTGCATTAGGATAAAGATTTAAAAAGTATACTATGTATTTCAGACTTTGAGTTCTATAAAAAATAAATTTGCCATTTCAAAATTTTCTTTTTTATATTTGGACAGTTAAAAAAAAAACTATCACACTGCTCTAGGGAGGCTCATTTCTTCTGACCAGTTGATAGTTTGACATACAAGTGCCTTTCATTAAATTATGACCACAATTTTGGTAGCTACTTCATGCATTGTATTTTTATATATTTTTGATGCTGGCATTAATGGTTCCCCATGCTTATTTTTAGGTAGAGGGAGAGGCAAAAATATTGTTAAACTAAACATTTTTGTTTATAAAAAGTTAACATTTTGAAAGTTTTCATATTATATTAAACAAAATGAAATAAAATTATTTTGACCATAAGTAGTAACTGAAACTTTCTATATAGTTTTCTTTTTATTTACATAGCATTTATAATTCCTGTCTACGTTCCAGATTTTATGTTTGTGGCAAAAAGGTGTTTAATAATAAACATTTGAAACAAATATAAAAAAGTTTATTAATCATTATCACTATCTTTATCCCAATCTTTCATTTCTGCTCCCATCATAAAATCATCCTTAAGAATACTCCATGTTTCTTCTTGTTTCACTTTTTTCATTACAGGATCATCCTAGGTAGAAAAATATAGCGAAGGGATCAAAAATCTATGAGATTAAAGCATTTTAAGTAAAATTATGAACAAAGGCTCAAATAGAGAATGAACTAAAATTATTGATCTTAGGTTTTCTATAAATAATAGGAGTAAGATACTTTTCTTCTGGCAGTCACTTATTAATAATTCTGAAATTTTGATGCAAGTAAAATTTCACAAATTTAGACCATATGATAGCATATGACAATATTTTGAATTAATCTTTGTAAACCATCCCCATATCTTTTTGTTACATTCTGCTCCAAAACTAGACTTACAGACCTTTTTTTTTTTTAAAAATTATATATATATATATATATATATATATATATATATATATATATATATATATATATATATAAACATGAAAAACTTAAAAATATTGAGTGTTATGCAATTGAACTAATTCTGCTTGTTATGCAAAAAGCGAGACAAATAACCTTTAAAAAAATTATTTTTAATTTTATATGATATAAAAAAAGTATTCTTAAAGTACTTCTGTTTACCTCTGATATTTGCCTCTTGGTATGACTTTTCAAAATATCCATGAAACTTCCTTTTACAGCTTTTAAATTTTCTGTTTGCTTCTTCTTTTTTTCTTTTGGATCTTTTGCGCTTTTCTGGTGCTTTTCCACAGTATTAAACAAATGAACAACACCCCTAAAGTATTAATGACCAATAAAAATATAAATAAAGATAAAATTTACTGAATTTATATTTCAAACTTTTAGAAAGTGTACAAAATATGTATATTCATAATCTAATCTCACTACGGTACACATTCTATGGATTATATGCCAGTGTGGATTATTTTCTGAATTTTTTTCCTGAAAATTTGAGCTAAAAATTGCAGCTGTAGATTATATGTTGCCACAGATTATACACAGGAAATTACAGATACACAAATTTTAAATATTTTTAAAAGGTTTCAAAAATGAATACAATTGAAATTTTATAAACCAAATAGGTATAATAAAGTTACTAAATTTAAGAAATATAATTTAAGTTTTCAATAATGAGGTATGAAAGTATGACATAGTTTGTATGAACTATATCATACTAATAACTAAAAACAGAGAACAGATTTTGCTTACTCCCAACCCCATCTATCTCAACCATTTGTGTACAAGTGCACACCTTACACACATGGCAGAATTGGAACTGTCCCTTATGCTTAGTAACTGTCAAGAAACATTTATATTATAACTGTTTATGAATAAGACCTTCTGTGAAATTTTTTAAAAGGTATTATTAATTAAAAAATTATGTTTAATTAATATTTTGTAGTCTAAGGTTATATCAGTAGAAAATATTTAAAAAAAAATTTAAATATTGAAAAAAAAGAAAAAATAAATCTATATAGTAACAGAAAATTTTAGTAAAATCAATATTTTATAGAAATAATAAATCTAAAATTTTACAATAAACACATATGCAAAAGAACCAATGTAATTTATATTTATCAGGATCTATAGGAGAATTTTAAAATTTTGTTTTGATAGAAAAAAAAGGTTCTTACTTAAATAGATAAAATTTTACAAACCTTGTTGCTATACGAACCAGTTCTCTTTCTTTATCTTTATTAGTTATATCAGGTTTCACTCTACACATACTTTCCCATGCTATTTTCTAATTAAATGAATAAGAGAAATATTATAGAAACTTTTTAAAATTTAATTTTTTTACAAATATTTCATTCAATGCATTTTCAATATTTATTCTAAAACTCTGAAACTACTGATGTTTGTTTTGCACCATACTTACATGTGCAAATATAGATGGACTTGAGGAACCAAAGGTTTTTAATATTATAACTAATTCATGTTAAATCTCACAAAATGCATAACTCAGTAGTTGCTATGTACAGGGTTGGCATGATTTAAATCAATTGATTTTTTTTAAATCATCGATTTAAATCATTTTTTTTTCGCTTCTTTTAAAACCTATATTCCAAAGACAGGAGAATTGGGAATCAGTCAGCACAGTAATACCAATAAGTAAATAAGTGTAAATAGATAGTATGTGCTTTCCAAGAATTTAGGGGTTGTCATCAGAAAGTATGTAGTAGGGGTAGTTACAATGATTGATTATGACTGGTGAAATTCATTTTATGTAATGGGAGGTAAAGAGAGTATGACAGAACTTGCAATCCAGTTTGTCTACCAAATAGCAACAGCTGTAACTTCATCTTCTGGAATGGAAAAACAGTTTTCTTCTTTTGGTATTGTTCATTGTAGCCTTCGTAACCAATTAGGAGTGGATAAAGCATCAAAGCTACTGTTTTTATTGAAACAGTTAAATCCATAATTTGGTACTTAAAAAATATTGAAATAATTGTGATTTGTTTTTTTAAATTAATAGTTTACATTAAAAGAATATTTAATTTGTTCTTTAAATGTACATCTTATTTAGTTTGCACTATCCAATTACAAAATAATGGAATGTATTTAGATTAAAATTTATAAATTTAATTTTAGGTAATCAGTATGTAGAATATACTAGTTAGATAAGATGCTACTTCTTATAACAAACTATTCTATGTATATTACAAAAAACATAAAAATAACAATTAAAATTAGTATTCAGAAGAAAATCAAAAGGATCCGATTTAAATAAATAAAAAAAAATCTGATTTAAATCAAATAAATCTGATTTTTAAAAAAAAATCATGATTTTTTTCCAACTCTGGCTATGTATATTCAATAGTGAAGTAAAAAGATAAATAAATAAAAAATCTAATAAAAGTTATTTTTAACAACTCTGCATGTTCAATTTTATTTAACCAAACTGTTTCCAAAATTATGTATTTTCTTTATTATGCATTAGACATCTATTGAATTTAAATATGTGCCCAGTCTTCTTTAACAAATATTTTTTTCTTTTTAAATGCTGATTTAAATCTGATCCAAACTAGGGATGCATCCTAGGTTCGGGTTGGAGAGCTAAGGTGTACCTTTTTTGCTACAAAAAGACTAATGAGACCAGGGCCTACAGCTTAAAGCCCTTCCAATCAGCTACAGTCATTAATGCCAGCAGAAGATTCATTGTAAATAGTGGTACCAAGAACAAGCAGCACTTTACCGCAAGGCCTAATTATCACACGGGCACTTGGGGCACATGAACTGTGCACGAAAATTTAGTTGAGTGCTTGAAACACATATTAAGTGGGGAAAAATTGCAAACTTACACTATCATCGTTAATTTTTAATAAATAAATGTATGAGCTAATTGTGTTTGTCATGAACTATATTGTTTCCTATTTACTTTTATTTTACTGTTATTTACCTGATAATTAATTCCCTCCTCAATTTTTTTTAAACAGTTAAGGCGAAATTGGACAGGACCTAAATTCTTTCCTTTCCCCCTTTCTTGTTTGTATAGACATCCCCTCTTTCAGTTCTCTTGCCCCCTGACAAGAGGTAGAATCTGTTTATTGGTTGAAGTTATCTCTCCCTGCTTAAGTTGAAATTGGGTGATTCCATACCAAATCAACGCAAGGTTTCTACCTGATCCCCTCCAATTTTAATTAAATTTGGTATAGTAAGTGACTTCATGGTAATAAAGAAAATCCCCAAATCTTATGTTCAAATAATAATTGGTTTGGGAGTTATAAGGCTTTAAAGTTGCCAGATTTGTCTAAAAAATACACTATCAGCATACCTTTAAATTACACTTGCTACTCACCTAATTAAGCTATAGATATGTGCAAGGTGTTATTTTAAACCTTTTTTAATGGGCTTTCATATGATATACAACACATGATGACTTGAAATTTTTTAAAAAAATTTAAATTAAAATTAAAATTTCTATAGTGTATTTTTTTAGACAAATCTGGCAACTTTAAAGCCTTATAACTCCCAAACCAATTATTATTTGAACATAAGATTTGGGGATTTTCTTTATTACCATGAAGTCACTTACTATACCAAATTTAATCAAAATTGGAGGGGGTCAGGTAGAATTTGTTCTAAAATTGCGTTGATTTCACATGGAATAACCCTAATACTTTTTCTCCCACTGTTTATATGGATAAAAACTTATTAAATGCACACATTTTTAAAAAATAAAATTAGCGATGAACACAATTTTACAGCAAACCATTAAAATCTTAGACATTGAATATAACAAGTTGTCCACTGATTTTTTGTGTTTTAAAACTTTTTCTGCAGTTATGAAAACAGTTCAAATCAATTTACTTTTATGTATACAAATAATGGGGATAATAGTTAAGGCCCCTTGTTGTCTAAGAGATTCATAAAATTTCTTGGAATCAGCATCATTTCAATAGAAGATTACTGATTATTTCTCTATCAAAACAGCCATAGTTTAAAATAACATTTAATTTTTTCATTTATCTTTGTTTTCAACAATTCACTTTTTAAATACAACTTTTATGCCAACTGGTCAATTTAAATCATAAAGAACATTTAAAATAGCTTTTGTATTTTTGAAAGACATCATTGATGAATACATTTAGCAACTACTCAGTTATACATTTTGTGAGATTCAACATTTTTTTTAACAGTTTGGATATAGCCAAGATTACAACAATGGAGTCTTAAAACCTACTGGATATTTTTAGTCTGGGTCCCCTTGAACAAGTCCACTTAAAAATATTTAATAAGGTTTCTTTTTCAAATTTTAAGCAATCCAAAATTTTAAACCACATGTATATATAAAAATTTTAAGTCATATCAGTTAATTAAAAAGTATTAATACTTAAAAGGCAGTTACATAAAAATTTAAAGTTTAAAAAAATAGATAATATTTTTACAGGGTTGTAATTTTAACTCCTCAAAACTGATTTGGCCCAAGACACTCACTAAAAGTTGTTTTAAACATTCACAACTGGTCAGAATGGTTAAAAATGTTTTTAATTTTAACAATTAATATTTTTTAATCAAAAATAACTTAATAAGTAATAAAAGTAACAGCACAGTTGGAAAAAAAATGTATTGAAAATTTTATGTTGGCCATTGATCATTAGTAAAATATACTTATACCATGCAGTAAGAATGTAAGAAATTTAAAAATGGACCATGCAATTCTAAAAGTATAAACTAATTCTAGTTAAAAACATAAAACAAGAGTTACATGATTTGACACCACATCTACTTAACAGTTGTGCCAGCTGTTCATGTAATTGTATTTTAAATTCAACACAAATTACATAAAAAAGCTTGTAACAAAAAATAAATAAATAAAATAAAACATTTCCGTTTTATCTTGGTGTTATGTTTTGATTTTTTTTTAAATTTAGAGTTTGCTGGTGTTATGTTATCTATATCACGAAATATTTAATAAATTTAAATTTAATTGCAACATATGCTACTTAAATATATTTGATAAGTATTCAATAAATATCAGCAATCAAAATTGATATTGATAAGGATGGTTTGACCATCCTTATCAATATCAATTTTGATTGGTTTGACAAGGTTGACTGATACAACCTTGGTTATACATGAAAAAAAAAATGTAGATTAAACTTTCTTAAATAAGAAAAATTTTAATAAAAAAGGGTTTTTGCGAACTTTAGATATAAAGAATAAAACATTTTGTACTATGAAGTTCATTATTACAGCTTTCAACTGTATTTACCTGTTTCTTTTTTTCCAGAATTTCAAGCCGTCTTTCTTTATAACTTTTTATTTCAGTCCCTTCAGTCTCCTTTTTGTCAGTTAATATATTACCACTGTCATCAACTATTTCAATATCTTGTTTTTCTTTTACTTTCACATCTGCATCTTTTTTTGCTTTACTTAAAATGAATTTTTCTTTTGAGACATTAGTATTAAGCACTCGGCACATCGCATCTGCCCAGGCAGAATTTCCTATACTTTTTTTATCATCCAAATCACTTTCGCTTTTGTCTTCACTGCTATCCGTGTGAAGTTCTTCATTGTCACTATTTTCCAACATGTTGTCCAGAGAGTCACCATCAGCAACAACAGATTCTTTGGAGACATGCATTTTCTAAAATGAAACGAACATTCAATAATTATAAGGATTCAACTATCAAAATTTCTCGAAAAATTCACCATTATATTCCATAAGTTTAATTAAGAAACATCAACAAAGTTAAATTAAGATAACCTGAGATAGATATATCTAATATGTATTAAGCTAATAACTGGTTAATTTTAATACTTTAAACTACCACTCATATGTGTAGAGACGAACTGAGAAAACAATACTTTATATGAAATACATAAATAATGATTTACAAGTTAACATTGGTTTGTACCATTATTTGGCACAGTCTATTAGTAAGCAAATCTACTACTAAAATAAATTTTGGAAATGCTATACGTATATTCACAATAATTATATAATCTATCTCATATAAACTTACTATTGTACAGAGTAAAAGTTTTATGGTTGGAGGAAGTGTTAGTTTTCAATAAGACCACGAGTTCTAATTTACCGTCAAACGTCTCCCCACATGTTAATCACACAGATGTAAACAATGTATGCATTGATGCCAACTTACAATGCCATATCTTATACAGTAATCATTAAAGAGAAATAATTCTAAATAACTTTTATTTGTACATATTATAAGGTTGTAGTCAACGACATCGATACTTATTATTTTTTAGTGAATATGAAATGAAAAAAGAATTTTTACTTCGTAAAACTTATCCTATTCATCTTTTTCTTTTTGTTCTTTCAATGTTGTAACTCAGCAGGTACACTTCAATAGTTTCGTAATTCCTCTATGGTTCGTAGCGAGCATGACAATTCAGTTTCTTGAGTACGTTTTTTATTTACTTGTTTTATAAGAAAAAACTTCTATGAATTTATTCACTTTTATAGTCTGCTTATAAGTTATTTAATAAGTATCTTTCTCACTAATTTTGTTTTTAATTAGCCTTACGACTTTTATAATGTGTGGTGAATAGTACGAGTTTTCGGCTTTTAATTCATAATTGTGTTTTCCGCAAAAGGTACAGTTGAAATGTAATTAACTAGTATTGTTTAAAAAGCTGCATAAACAAATATAGTATTTTTTTTTTGAAAAAACAAACAAACAATGGAGATACTTCAAAAGTGTAAAACAACTTGGAATACTGCAAAATCAGACACTGAACGTTTTGCTGCGCTAATGGTAATAGCAAAGTTATTGCGAACAGAGAATGTGTCAGAGACAGACAAGAAAGAAATATTTGACACTATTGGATTTGGTTTCTTGCGCAGACTATTGGAAACTGATGATGAAACACCCACAGAAAACCCTTATAAAACACTTGCTGTTGCTATACTGTCATGTTTTTGCCTTCATCCTAATATGCTAAACGAGGACGAAATTGTCACGTTCATACCGTCTTTATGTGACTTATTGAAAACTTCCAAAGAAAAAGATAACTCTGATATTATCAATGATACATTAGAAATTATTGCTGCTATGGTTAATAATGTTAATAGTCGCAGTAAATTACTTGAGTGTGATATACTAAACATATTGTTGAACCGGTATAAATCATTGAATGAAGATAAAACTTTAGCTGTGCTCATGATGATTGTCATTCATAATGAATGCACTGAAACAGATGAACTAATTGTGAAGGAACTGCTAAAGTTACTTGCAGAATCTTTTAGTGTGGAGACATCTCTGAAAAAATTTGAACTTTGTAATTACATAATATCAATACAGTTGAAATATTTCTTTTTGGATTTGGAAACTAGCTATGTTATTCAGAAAGGTCTAACAGATATTTTACGTAGTAAAGTTGGAAAAGCTGAGAGGGATTCTGCTCTTAAATTAGCAGGAATTATTGTACATAAATTTGGGTCACAGTGGTTTGCAGAAGATTCTGAAACATCTAAATTATTTTTTACCATTCTTGTGCAAATAACTAGTGTTGAAGTATGTATGTTATTAGAAGATAAACATGTTGAAGATGTTCGTGGGGAACTTTTCTTATTAAGTTCTTGTTATTGTATATTAGAGCGAATTATTGGTATAATGGTTGATGAAAGTTTGTTTCAACCTAACAGATTACATATAGAGCAACTTCTAAATTCAATCAACATGGCATTTAAGGCCATTGTGAAATTTCTTAAAATGTTATACATAGAATATAAATCGAACCTCTCTCTTTTATTCACCGATAACATACAAGATGTAGTCATAGCCACAGTAAGAGTTCTCTGTTCGTGGTTAGCTGAAGAAACTTTTGCCTTACAAGAAGAAATTCTAGAAATTTTACCATTTGTTTTAGACATATGTAAGAGATCAACACCATTGTATGAAAAGGATGTTACTGATTATAAAGTTATCAATTTCTTCATAGCTCCTCTTTGTCATTTAACTGCTGATGATAAAACTCGTCAAGTTCTCTTAGAAAATAATTTGTTGACAGTATTATTTGAACATTTTGATTATCAGTGGAATCTCTATCAGAAATATCCATCTTCTGAAAAAGAAATTAGTATTGCTACTATTTGTGGAATATTTCTAAATATTGTAGTTTTAGAAACCAAATTAGTAGCAGAAACTGATGAATTCTTTTTATATTTGAAATTTTTATTTAATACCTTGCCTCAATTGACACCTAAACTTGAACTGTTAACTGTAAAAGCAAACTTTTCAGTGCTAGGTTTGCTTATAACAAAACAATTTTATAAACGAGTTAAGTCATGTGAAACAAGTTTTTATGGATTTTTAAGCTCAAGTGTTAAGTTTTTATGGGATGCGCATAGCACTGAAGACATTAATGGAATGGTATCTTTTATCACTACTAGAGAGTATCGTGAAGTATGGACAGATATAATGGAACTTTGGTTTCTAGGCATGCAAGCCCTCTCTACTCTGTTACCTCTTATGCCCTGGATTACAGGATTTCTAGTTGAAAGTGGTTGGCCTCAACACATTATTAGATCGTTTAGTAGAGTTTCAGATCGTGGCCTTGAAGGAAACATCAAGTCAACCTATCAGGCATTCTTAAGTGCATTAGTACAAATTAATAATCAAGCTGCAGAAATCTTAATGGAATATGATGGTATTGATGTGTGCAAAAAGCATAAGATGGCTGAACTTGAGTCTCTACTGAATAAATTACAAGTTTGATTTTAATAGCTGTGTGTAAATGATTGGATCGGATTGATTTTTACTATTTTATTTTAATCCTTTATAATTAAATTGTATACCTTACTTTTCATTTATTAAAACTTTACATGCAAAATTGTTAACTTTGTAAAAACTGAATTGACTACCTTGATTGCACCTTTGTACCCAAAGATTCATTGTCTTAATTCCATGCTCGGAAATTAAAAATTTAATTTAGAAATAATACTTATATATAAGCAGTACTTGTTACATTTCATGTATTAACCCTTTCGTGAGCTGTGGGAAGATTACTTCCCACCTACACGATCTTACAAAATACATCTGTGGGAAGTGCAAAACATATAATATATTGATCTTGTTATAGAAACGATGGGAAGACTAATTCCCACTTCGATTTTGTGCTGTCATCAATTGTTCGATCAATTGAATAAAATTAGCAGCTCCGTTTTGAAAGTTTGTAAAGGTGGATTGAGAAATAAATGGCCCACGAAAGGGTTAAAATATATTGCTATTTAATATTTTCCCAGGAGAATAGTAGATATAATAATGCACACAATCACATCTTTAAAATTACAAAAATAGATGAACAATGGGGGTTTCAAAAACTCTTCATATTATAATTTAATCTGTATAGATTTATTTTTCTAGTTTATTATTAACTGGATTTTTTTTATAACAATACAGTATACATAATTTTTAATTAAGTAAAAGAATTTATACTGAGCCCTGTGATTTGCCCTGTTAAACTAATTCTAAGCCTTTATAAATCTCTTAATTGTAGCAATTTGTAGACTCAAAGGCAAAAAGAAGCTTTAAAAAAAAAATCCTCAGTTTGGTTAAGAGAAACATTCTGATATTCTAAGGAAAATGTACTCCTATTGTGATTCTTTAAATACATTTTCTTGGAAACAATGCTTTTACAAGAATAAAATTTTTAAAGAATAATAATAGTACATTTTTCTATTGAATAATCAAAATGGGGGTTAAAATTTTTTTTTATTTTATACCCTTGAGTCTATAAACTTGCTACATTTAGAGAGATTTTTGAAAGTTTTGAATTATTTTAGCTGTTTATGTCTATTCTTAATGCTTGACAGTAGAAAATAAATGCTTTCCTTAAAGTAAAAGAATTCCTCTCATTTTTATTTATTTTTTTCTGTGCATTTTAATAAGTTAAGACACCCTTAATTTATGAAACAAATTATATATGAGGCTTTTGAACTCTTAAGCTAAAGCTTAATTTGTTGTAAATGCTTTTAAAGAAAAATAGAATTTAAACTGGCACATGTTTCAGTCATATGAAGATTTTTACTTATTTTGATCACTTATATCATATAATTCTTTGTAATATTTTCTTAAACACAGTCTAATTTAACAGCAAGATGAAAAATATATAGTTTAAAAATGATAAAATGTAATTTTACATTTAATGACTTATTTCTTTAATTACTAATTTAAACTTTGACCTCTATGTTTATGATATTCTAAATAGATTTGGTTGAAGAAAAAAATATATAATCAATTAACAATTTTAAAATGAGCATGTTTGATACTTGTTTTTAAGCAAGCACTTGTTTTTCTTTCAGTTCACTATATGGAGATTTTTTTTCTTTGTAAATAAATTATATTCATTGCAAGTATCAATAAAAATTGCATTTTATTGATTGGTTTGTTAATAAAATGTTACATTTACTTCTGCTCTGTTTTGGTTTGAATTTTCACTCCTTTTTTTTAAATACCAAGAATTGGTTAAAAATTATTAATGATATTCAAGTTTAAAAAAATTAACATTGTGATTGGATAATAGGTGTTTAACATAATACTTTAACTGAATGTTAAGTGAAAAAGAAAGGATTGCAAGACAATTTTAGATATTAATAATTACTGAAATTGGAAAATAGTAACAATCATGTTTAAAATCCAAGTTAGTAGCAAAATGAACCTCAACTTTAACAAAATCTTAACATTTACGTTATTTTAGATTCTGTATAGACTTTTGAAATAATGAAAAGTGAAAAATTATTGCACAAAACCAAGCAGTAGCAAAAATACAGTTCCTTGTTATATTTTAAAATAAAATTCTACATCTGGGTATAAATGTTAATAAGAGATGTATTAACATTAAACTTATGGCTGGTAAACAATTGTACCATAAATATTTAGAATCCCCAAAACATGGTTATGGTTCAGAAATTGTACTGAAGGTACAATACCAACAGGAAAATGTATTGTCATAAGTTGAATCGTCAGGAAGTGGTTTGAGAAACATTTCAATGACGCATGTCATGGCCTCACAATTCACCTGATGTTAATCCAATAGAGTATTTGTGGTCCTACACAGAAAACCAATTTGTGTTGCTGTGAAGTTGCAAAAATATTCATAAGTACTAGCAAAAGTGTCTAAAAGGTGCTTTTGCTTCTTTGTGGTTTCGATTTACAAAAATACAGAAAAATTAATAGTATAAATTTAACCATAGCCTAGTGTTTTATTTCCCTTTAAATAGAATTAGATAATTAGATTTTTCACTAGTAAATACAAATATTAGATTTTTGCAGGAGAAAGTATAGTACTTGTTATTAATTTCTTTAGTACTTTTAAACGCATTTTAACTCATTAGATTTTTCAGAAAAAGCTTAGTTACAAGATGCATTAAATGAGTAATGCAATTAAATTTTTCTGAAGTGAAAATATACTGCAGTGTGTTGTAACCTGTTTGGCTAGGTAGAGGAGGGTGCTAGCTTTAAAATCCACCTGGTTTGATTGGTTTACCAACCAGCTACTGGAGTGTCAGGACATGCATTTCTATAAATCCTGTTTTGAAGTTATGTAACAATGATGCAGTGAATCATTCTGTGGAAAAAAATTATGTTATCTAATGTTAATTTAAATAGTTTGTTTACATGTTAAAATTCTTTTCTAAAATCCAGAAGGCTTTGGGAGTGATTGCATGTCCAAATCACACATTTTCTGATGATACAAATTGTTCAAGGAGGGTTAAGAGGAAGTCAATGATGAAACCTGCTGTACTCTTGAATCAACAAAAATGTAATGCACTCTCCAATACCCAAAAACTCCTGAAAATATGAGAATATGATCCTAATTTTTTAACCCTTTAGATTCCAAAATAATTCTTGATATCCAAGATCTCTGAATTGCAGAACAGCCAAAGCCAAACTAGAAAATTTTCATCTCCCCAAGAGGCATAACTGCTAGTGTCTGCAGGCAACATTGATAATAGTTTACAGAGGATTCTATTGTAAACACATAAGCGAAAAGTTTATTTCTCCTCTGGTGTTTAGCAAAAGTCTAGAAACTGTTTCTTGTTATGTAACATCAAACATTTTATTGCTACTCTTTTCAACTCAGAATAAAATGCATATTTTTCGTTTGTTTTATGCATTGGTTTTCAAGAAACGAAAAGTCGTATTACAAAAAGAAATAGATGAAATTTATTCATTTTGAATTCAGATTATTCAGACAAACATCAGAGAAAATTAATGAAAAGGATGTTTCTATAATTTGTCCTCAAATTAACAAATCCTCAGGAAGTGAAGGAATTTTTTAAGGCTTTACAATCATTTCATACATATGGCTGATCAGAATATTATAACAGTGACTGGAAATTATGCAATAAAGGTACTATCTGTTTTGGTTTTAGCTTGACATGACAATAGTAAATTCTTTAATTATAATTATCACAGTTAAGTGTCCTGTAATGCAAAGTCCCTGACATTACAAGATTTCAAAAATAAATAAACAATTTTCTGTATGGAAGTAGGTTGTGACCATAAATGAAAGCTTTTATGTGCACAGGTTAAAAGAAATGTAAAAGAGAAAGAAGTAAAGGAACACAAGTGTTAAATATTGAAACACAAATGAGAAAACAAGGTTACTCGCTGCAAAATTCTTGGAAGTGTGAAATTTATAAGATATATATATGCAAAGAATGTTTTTAGAGATAATAGATGAAAATACAAAATTTAATCAACACCTTGCTGTGATAATGAAATACTAGAATAAATCTGAACCATCCTGACAAAATAAATTTATTTCAATGAAATATTAATAAAAATGCAGTTGATTAATTAAACTATGAACATTAAATTATTAGCTCACATTTTTAAAAATTTTATTATTTTAAGCTTAAATGAAGAAACACTTAATTTGCATTTATAATAAACATTATTATAAATTAATAATTTTTCATAATTTAATTTAATAAAATACATTTTTATTACTAGATTTTTAAAATGCAAATATCACAAAGTATTGAAAACAGAGCTCTACTTATATTTTATTTGCACTTTAAAAATTTTTATTTTATATAGTCAAATGTTGAGATCTTAATGTTTGAAAATGAAGTGTAATTTCAATTTATTATCAGTATTCTAGACACACTTAAAAATTGTGTGCTAGTTTCATTTCTGATTGAATACCCCAGAGAACTAATAAATAAAAGGGTATAACCATTGAAGACAGAATGTCAAAAAGAATGCATTGTCTCTTGAGAGATGGGGTGCAGCTTATTATCTTAGATTGATGGGTGAAGAAAAAGATGAATGGAAAGAAAACATGCACACTTCCAGCTACTAGGCTGGGAAAGAGTTAAACTCAGTTATCATTGGTGATGAGTAATATATTTTGAGTATGACCCAGGAATAAAAAGGCAAAGTTCAGAATGGTATCCCTTAGCATTGCTGCACTACAAAAAGGTACAGAGATTGTCAAATTAAAAATACTTTGTATTTTATTTATATCATGTGATTGGGTCTTTGCATTTTTATTTTCATAGGTATATTAATTTTCGTTAATTGAGATTTATATATTTCACTTATTTTAGAAAACGATTAGTTGTTTTGGAAAGCAAATTTTTTATTGAAAAAAGATAAATGCATTTAATTTTTTTTTGCTCTGATTTTACTGATTTACATAATAAAACACAAAGGTTTTAATCATCATAAACAATATAATTTTATTCACTTAAGTCAGAAATATTTCATAGTTAAATTTTTACAAATAATAAAAAGATTTTTATTTATCTCATACACTTACATTGGTGAAACAAGGTACAAGAGTTATCAAAATATGTAAAATGAAAAGTATCTCTGATGAAAAAAATGAAGATTGAAATTAGGAAGTTCATTAAACTGACTCCCAAATACAAAAGCTTTATATATATATTTATAATTTAGATCAGTTTTAAAGCAAACAAATGATGAATAAACAGTTTAGAAATTCTAATCTCAATATCTGGTTTTTGAGTTCTACTTGGAATCTATGATAAGCATGCATGTTTAAATTCAGGTTCAAGATTTATGTCCTAGTTAATTAAATATTGATGTTTCTGATGATGATCAAAGCAATCTAAACTAATCAATAGATAATACTGCTTCAATTAAATTTTTTAATTTCTGTATCAACAGAAGAAACAAAATTAGGATAACTTTTTTAAAAATTTAAAATATATATAATCATGCTGTTTTCAAATAGAAATTAGTGATAACCCACCTAATATTTTTAAAACAAATAACAATTTTACTGCATAAAATTTTTTCTTTGCTATAAAACGCATAAAATTTAAACTGATAAAAATGTTAGTATTCTTGACCATGAACTATTTAAATCAAAAGGATTATTTTATAAAAATTATATAAAGAATTTGTTTTTTTACTTCTTGAGTGATAACATGTATATTTTTCTTTCCAAAATGATAAAATACCAAGAGTAACTTTTTACTTGTTATTTTACAAAAGAATAGAGTAATTTTGTGATAAATTAAAAAAATTTTCTTGTATTTAGACAAAATTAGTTTGATAATTGTTACATAATGTAAATGCATTCCTTATATGTTAAAAGGTTCAATGCAATTGTAACCTATTTCACTCTTTCATAAAAATATATTTTAATTTTAAATTACTGCTCTGATTTTAAATTTATTTAAAATTGTACTAAACTGATAGGTTGATGATTAAAAAATTACATTGCCTTTACATAAGAATATTGAGAGAATTCAAATTTCTATGTAAGATATACGAATGAGAGAATAATCTCATTTTTCCCATTGTGATTATAGAGATAATACAATTTTCAGCAACTCAGATTGAAAATAAATTTTCTCTAATAAAAATATATTTGCTATAAATATATATTTGTGAAATGTGCCATGTATATAGTAAATAATGTTTATATAAATTTAAGATAAAATATATCCTGTGTCAAGAGTCATCAGGTTCTTCCACTTTGCTTTCTTGTTCATTAGAAGTTGAATTTAATTCTGTTGCCAATTGACTAGAATCACTAGAGAACAATGCAGCTGAACTTTCTTTTTCAGGAGGGGTATTTGGTCTGCTAAGAGAAAACATAAAAGACTTTTTCGGGTGAAAATTCTCTTCAGTATCATCATTTGAAACTTTTAAACCCTCTAGTACTTGTTGAAGAAGAGACTGCAATTTTTCCTACAAAGAAAAGTCATTTTATTAAGCTAGAAGAATAATAATGATAAAAAAATTATTATAATAATTAGATTTTTTTTTTTTTTTAGTTTTTAAAATTTCCTTCAGTTTCAGGGGATTTTCCAACCTTTTCAGACAAAGTCCTGTTTTTGCAAAGTTATGAAAAATATACTCATAATTTTGAAACTACAATTAGTGTTAAATCTAGTTCTTTTAAAAAGAGTACTGTTTTGTAAATTTGTGAAAATAGGGTATTGTTTTTATGAAAATATAAAAATCTAAAAATCTGAATTTAGTACTACACTTAAGTTCCATTTTAGAGAAAGTCTGATTAAAAAAATAGGTATATACATGTATATATAAACATATACAAATTTATAAATAAAAATTACATTCATTCAAGGATTCATTTATTTATTCAAAGGTTAATTTTTAAAGTAATATAGATTTGTGAAAAACCTATGATACACAGGTGAATTTTGTGAGGCACTCATTTGTAAAATGAAAATTTAAGATAAGTTTTTCAGATAAGATATTTTTTAAGAGTTATGTTTTCATGATAAAATGTGAAAGGTTCATAAATGAACCTAAGTTTTGCCTAAGCAGACCCCTCAGTTTATTAATAATTAGTGTATGGGTATACTAGAGCACACAATGCATAAAATCTAACAATCTTTTTCATTTTTACCATAGTCATTATAAAATGAATAAATACAGATTATGCATTAAAAATTCATAAGTAAATAAAAGTGTTAATGGTATAAACTAATATGTTACATTTAAAAATCTTACTTTGTTAGAATCTTCTTTGTAAAACTGCATGTGGAATTCAAAAGCTTGTATTATAGCCCTAAAATTCAAATATAAAAAAATTAACATTATCTAACAACAGCAATACTCCCTACTCCCATTTCCCCTAAGACAATCCAAAATTTAGATCAATTTGTCATACATGGGCATACCACACTGTGTAACATAAGGAACAGATTTACACTAAAACTATTAAAAGGAAAGGTTACATCAATGAAGTGTGCTTATGTGAGTAGCGATTCTACATTTCTATTACATAAGAGGAAAACTCTCAGTAGTTAAACAGTCTGACTAAAGGCATAATTTGTTACCAAGCAAAGCCAACCTATCAGTGGTAAAAACTGATCAGTAAAACTTAGTATTTTCCGCAGTATTTTTAGAATTTTTGCAGTAAAGTCAGATTTTTTTTTTTTTTTTTTCAAAACTACCTATGAATTTTCCTTTATGGTGATTTAAAATAATCACGAAAAAACTGGTATGGAAGTAAAAGGATTAAATCTGCAGTTGATCATCCAAAATACATTAAAATTTGTTTATGAAATCAATATTTTCTGAAATTAATTAAAGTATTTAGAAATGACTAGAAAAACTTTTGTAATTTAAAAATAGGGCCACACAAACTATGCAAAATTTCACATTACTATTATCTAGTAATTTTAGCAGCCATCAATCCTTTCCCTCCTCCTGGATTGGACAAACTCGTTAATATCCTTCTTTCTTTCTTTTGTTTTGAGAAGTGACCAAGAGGAAGAGAAAATAAGAGCTGAATTACAAAACAAACATTTTTAAAAAAAATTAAAAAGGGTTTCCTATCAGTTTTGAAAAAAATTAATAAAAGATGCGTTCTTACTTTTTAAATGTGAAAAATATGCTGCCAACAAACATAATAAAAGAAATCAAGTAAAATATGACTATTTTTATCATTTATTGATAGAGACCCCAAAACATTAAATATAGTAATTATTTCCTAATAGTTTTAATGCAGTGCTAAAATTAAGCAAATTTTTTTTTCATTTTTAGTGCATTTTCCTAAAAATGTTCTTTTTTAATTACAGATAAGAGGTTAAATGAAAAGAAAAAAAATAGAATAATTCCTAGTGGAATTAAACTTGACAACCAGATAATGACAAAAATATAAAAGATGAAAGTACCTTAGATGCTTCTTTAACTGTAAATGTGTATATATGTTTTGCATATTATTTGATTTAAACTGAAAGTAAATTCTAGAATAAAACTCTACAGGTTATTAAGTAGATATTATTTGAATTTCACAATTCATAGTTCAGCTTTAAAGTTAAGTCTGTAGAAGAATATTCCATTAAAATGTAGCTACCATGAAGTTACCATTATTTACAGGTGGATATTAAAGGAAATTTCACTATACTTTATAAAAATGCAATTTTAAACATACTTATCAGAATAAACACCACTCCTTAAGATATCTTCAGTCACTTTGCTGAGAAAGTCAAGGTATTTGTCTTCTTCATTTCTGTATTTAATAAAACAATTTTTATATCAAAACAATGACCTTTTTTGGCATATAAATATAAAAATATAGATATATAATTAAATCCCAATACTTGTTAAGGACTGAAGATGTTGAATAATTATCATGGTCTCTCCTGTAGCGAGGTGATAAAGGAACAGAGGTGTTGTAATATGATGCATTAACAGCTGGCAATTTTCTGCTAGTTGGTACATCATCAAGTGATGAATTATCTGATGATTTGGGGTTTTCATTTGCTTCACTGTTTTCTTCCTCATTTTCTTCTTCATCATAACTTTCAAATGTCTATATAATATTTAGGGAGAATATTCAATGACATAAGTAAGAGCTGAATATTGTATATGAATAATATTGTGTATAAATAAATGTAGATTAAAACTTAATTATTGTTTTAATATCTGGAGGCTATAATAATAAAATTAATTTTCTCATATATATTATATTAAAATTGTCATGTTCCTAAATCAGTTAAATAAAGAGGCTGCTTGCACATTTTTTAGGCGATTTTGGTAAAAGTTATGCTATTTATGTAAAAGTACTAGACTATGCTAATTATGTAAAACTACTAGAGTTTTGAGAAAAAAGAATTATCCATTTCTTACTTTAACAGATCCAATATGCATTTGTTTAAATTTAACTCAAGCTTGTACTGTCATCATTGCTTTTTCAAGTGTAAGAATGTGATCAATACGGATCAAGACAAACTTTTAAGCTATGATTTTAGACTTACAATACCATTATTCATGATAAATTTCTTAATTCAACATTAAATAAAATCCATGTTTTATATCAAATGCAATATTTAGCATGATTTAATATATTTTATTGAATTAATGCATTTTAACTTAATTTCCTCCAACGTATGCGATTATACAGAGGCTGTTCGCACATTTTTTAGACGATTTTAGTTAGTGGTATTAAAAAATCTTTTATTGCAAAATAAAAAACTGCAATTGCACTATGTTTTTAAAAGCAAAATTATGGTCTGTGGCTTGAGAGGTTTGTTTTTATTAAAAATGGCATTTGTAACAAAGCAGTGGTTCGAGGGCTATATTTATGCTCTTTCTGAAGAGAAGTATTCATATTCTGTTATCCAAAAACAGTGTGAGAGTCATGTGATATCTAAACTGTGGATAGGTAATACCATCAAAAAGAAAGGAAAAAACATCAAATTGGAGCCTCAAGTGGGACAAAAATTTCAAACAAGTATCCAAGGAAAAACGGAACATCTTAGACTATTGCAAAGGTACGGTGTTTAATGTTAAGAGAAAATCTCTCTAGTCAAAGAACAGTTGCAAAATCATTAAAATGCTTGGTGCCCACTGTAAACAAAATGATAAATGTTGATTTAAATCTTAAGAAAGCGAAAAAATACAATGTGCATCGTCTTTCTCTAAAGCATATAGCTGAAAGCAAGACACGCTGCAGAATTCTGTATGAGAAACATTTATCAAAAGAAAAATGGAAAAATATTGTCACAATAGATGAATCATGGGTATATTTAAATAATGCAGCAAAAAAAGAGCCATTTATTATCATAAAAGGGGAGAAAAAAATTAAGTACATAGTTCAAAGAATCGAAAGAGAGTTTTTCTAATGGATTTATGATTGTTGCTGGTTTTTCATATAATGACAAGTTAAAAATAAACAGAGTTGAAAGTATGTCAAGATTAACTCCAAATATTATCAAGAACATATTTTATCACCAATTTTTCTTAATGAAATGCCTTCACTTTACCCACAGTGTCATCAATCTGTGGAACTCCATCAAGACAAAGCTAGCAGTCACACATCAAAATCCACTGTAAATTTCCTAAAAGAAATGGAACAAAAACCCGGTATCAAGGCCCTTCATTGATATCCCTACTAAATCTCCTGATGTCTCACCTATGGATTTTTGTGCTTTCGGACTTTTAAAATCTGCATTATCCAAACATAATCCCATAACCCTTACAGGACTCAGGAGTAATGGGATAGAATACTTCTTCTGACACTTCAAAAGGCATTATTATTCTGAAAACTACGGTGTTGCAAGATAGTTCAGAATAAAGGCTATCAAATAGAACCTTTCAAACACAAGAATTTTATGTAATTTAGTTTTGTGACTACAATATACATCGTCTAAAAAATGTGTGACCAGTCTCTGTAAATACAAACATATAATGGACTCCGTTTATAAAACAATTTTACACAAAAATAAAATTAAATGCTAGAGAAATATATAACATAAATTAAAAGAAAAAATAATCATTGACCTTATTTTAAACAACAAGGAAAATTAAAATCCTGAAACAAAAAGAAAAAACACAGGGAGACGTCTTTTATTTATTTGCTATTCAAATCTGCTCTCTTTGAGCTCTCTTGACAAAACTTGGACCAACCCTCATGAAATGCAGTCTCAGCCTCTCATGAAATGCAAATCTCAGTTTCACCTTTCTTCCCCATAATGGTAGTAAAGGCAACAGTAGATTTTTTAACATTTTTGCCATTTTAATTTTTGTTTGATTGAGTTCATCATCCACCTTATAATGTCGCAACTGACATGCACATCTGTGTTTGTGGGGGCTTAGTAAGGACAATAGTTTAAAGTCCTAGACTTTTATTATATCAAATATTTATACATATATACAAGGTACAAAATAACATTACTGGGAGAGAGAAACCATCCTTCTCTACCCTCCAGCTCCCAACAACCAATTGCCTTCTTCTTGAAAGACCCCTCGCAAAGGCGTGGGGGGGGGGAGAAACAGGGCTGAGAGCATGGGAGTGATCAGCAGACCGAACTCCTTAATGACAGCCAGCATTCCACACAGAGGTATACAGGGATATAAAAATAATATTCCCTTCTGGGTCTGGAACTCCTGCCTTTTTCAGGGGAATAAATTCCCACAGGTCCTGAGAATGACTGACACTTTTTCTGGTCTCCTTATGACCAGCTGCCACAACCTCTATGTGCTGAGACAGCACAGTCTGAAAAAGTATTGATCTCATAATTAGAAGGTTGTGAGATTTGAGGCTGAAGCTGGCCAAAGATCTGGTCATTTTTTTATTAAGAAAATGAATGTTTAAATCGAATAATATGCACAATCTAATTTATTTTATAGCACTTTTATATAAAAAAAATTATCTCTATTAAATGATAAAGATAAAGAACTTTTGATCTTTGATAATAGTTTAAAATAAACTTCAGGTATTTTAAAAGGAAAAAATACTTATGCTTAAACTTATGCACAACTTATATCGATATTCAAAAATTATTAAAAAAAAAAAAAAAAAAAAAAGTAAAATTTTCAGAAATTAAACAAATTCAAAATCAAATTTACAAATAAGTATAGAAGAAAATTTATGAAATAAAGAAAAAACACAACTAAAATTAAATGAACATACATCAGTTGAATGTGAGCTGCAAACTTTTTTTTTCCTAAAAGGAGGATTGTAACACCTCATATCTCTAATTTTAGATTTTGCTGTCTTATCCACTAATATTCTTGGTGAAAAGGGATTCTTGGGCTCAACAAAATGTTTCCTATGCCAGTCCATAATATCTCCTTTTACAATTTTTCTTCTACTTTGTGAAGCAGGAAAATTTCTTGAACCAGGCTGCTTAGAAGATCTAGAGGCATTATCTAAAAGACTAAAATATTCAGAGTGGAGTTCTTCCAAACTTAAAGCTTCTAAATACCAAGATATTTTTTCAGCAGTCTTGGAAGTAATATTAGCAAATGGTATTCCAGTTTGAATGGCTTTATTTAGAAATGATACATCTGTGCTTCCATTATCATCCTATATAAAGATATATATCAATTACAACACATATTACATATCCATTTAGACTAAAATTCTTAAACAAAAAACGAATAATCAAGTGAAATATGATATAATACACTTCCTTACAAATCGCTATAACCAAAAAATTAAATCACTTAATTATAGAAGAAAAAAAAAACTGTAATCAGGCCATATGGGCACTGAGGATTTTAGGGTGCTCACCAATGGAATTGAGAGGGTAATTTTTTGCTGACTTTTCTTGATTACTACAGACCATCCAGTTTGAAGTAATAATATTTTTTGACTGATTTGCTGTCAATGATGATAGCTTTAACTCTGATAATCCTACCTAGAGCTAGAACATTTCCATATAGTTAAGCAATATAAACTAAAGAAAAATTAAAAAGTCCTATTTTTGGCAATTTATTGCTTATTTCTTGCTTATGTAGAAATAAGTTTTTTACATGATTAGCCAATCTGCTACTTGTATAATATTGCTGTTTTGGCATGATTATAGCACAGCAAAACTTATCGTAAATTCCTTTTTCAATTTTTGTGTTTTTGCTCATTCAAAATTTTTTTGCAAATTTCCTTTTTTTCCCCATTATATATTTTTTTTTATTATTTTCAATATTTTTTAAAAAAGTTTCATCTATTTTTGCCAATTTGGCAACTAATTAGTTTGTAATGACAAAAAGTGTTGACAAGTAGGACTTATGTTAATTATGTTCCTCAGATCTGTATACACCCAACTCTCTTTTTACACAGTAGATACATTTCTTAAAAAAAAAAAATAAATAAATAAATCATATAAAAAATGCATATAACATATGGTAAATTTGGGGATATATTTCACAACTTTAAAAAATCATGTAAGATTAAAAAAAAAAAAAGTAATAATGAAATTTATATTATATATTTATAAGACAAAAACGATTTATTTTTGTTACAAAAAAATATATAAAGTTATTGTAAAGTGAAAATTTAGTCTAAGTACATACAACATATAAAAAATCAAATTAAAACTACTAACAACTATTCATTTGTACTTGATAACAAACATATATATTTATTATAGATTTGATCAAAAATGCTATCATCAGTACATTCATGCCCTGATCCAGGCCCATATGGCAATGACGCCCTCCAGGCTTGTTCTGGCTGTGGTGAGTAGATAGCAAGTATTGTGCCAGGTCCCATCAAAGTGCCCAAATGCAATGTGTCAGACATGTCTAGCACAACTGTTGGCTTTGATTCAAATAAAGAATTTTGTTCATTATTAAAGGTCTATATTAATAATGAACATCAACTTTTAGAACTTTATTGAAATTATTTATTACATACTAAGACCTGAACACTTTAAGAGAAAATACAATTATACTGAAGAACAAAATGCTATGTTCACGTTGAAGTACAACAAAATTAAGAAAAAAGCAATTATTAAATTTGGGTACTCCCTGAAATTCCAGAATGCAAAGTAAATAAGCCATAAAGTAGACCAAGTCACTCATATGGACATAAACTAACCGTCTTCTTTTTATACTGTCAAAAGCAGATTTTTTTTTTTTTTAGGAGGGGGGGGGTAGTTTGTGCTAGAACAAAACATTTGTGTGAAAAGGTATATTAGTGAACCATGTTATTTCAAAATCTTGTAAAAAATAACCATGTAAAAAATGAGTTGAGTGTATAACCAAATCCCCTCACTTAGTTCTAATAATAAAGTTCCAAAAATTCTTGGCTCATATACAGAAATATATAGTATATTATGTATAAAATATCTTATTTTATTTATACCTCTAGTTTTTATGAAAAATAATTTTTTTTTATTTACACTTTTCTGTTTACAGAATCATATATTAATATGCAACCAAATGACTTTTATTATCTGTTTATGAAAATAGTTTTTTTTTTGTATACAAATATTATTTTGTATATTTGATTACTAATATAATAAAGTACAGTTTTGCAGTGACTTTTGCTGTTTACATTTTTTTTAAATATCTTTGAAAAACTACAACTAATTACTGAAGTAAAAGCTGCAGCCTTTAAAAATAAAATCAAAATAACAAAAATAATAGAAAAGAGATTTTTTTCTACAATGAAATTCCTACTTTTTAACTGAAAAAAAAGTATAATTGCAGTAAAATAGGCAAAAAATATTTGAAAGTTTAGTTTTAAGATCTAGGGGAACCCTGTGATCTGGGTATGTGAGCCATGGGTTAAGTCCTGATTTGTACACACAATAAAGACCTGAACATAATCTAATGTTGTATTACTCTCTGATTTTGCTCCCAATGAATCAATTCCAAAACATAACATTCATAGATAAATTTTATTTGCTAAAAATCTGTAAAAACAATTGATTATTTTAGAAATAACACTTATAGTATTAACAAAAACACATTTTATGCAATTATAACTATAAAACTACCTCTTCAGAATCATAGACAATCAATTTAGAAGAATTTGGTCTATTGCAATCTTCATCTGAAACCCTTTGAAATGGAACTTGTAAGTCATTTTTAAAATGTTTTAGCATCTTTTTTTTCTTCTGTTGAGAAACTGCAAATAAATAAATAAATAAATAACACTGAAAATTTAATTCAAAACAATAAAATTTAACAATTTCAACTTTGGTGAATAGTAACTATTGAGAAATAAAATTTTAAACTTAATTTGAGTAATAAGACTGGATAATAATAACCAAAGTTTAAACTAGAAATGTTTTTGATGCACAATTCTGATCTAAAAATCTTTATTTTTTCTGTTTAAGTTCATTGCAGTTTTTATTTTCCAAATATTAAAGCACTGATTTAATAGGGAGAGTTTTTACAGTATTTTCAAAATTATCATTGCTATGTGAATTATATAAAGTTCTGAACAAATCAGTTTCATTATAAAATGATTCAACTTTATTATATACAATTCCTTTCATTCAGTCTCTATTTTTGTATTTGTTTTCAGTTTCTTCATCTTTAACAGATTCTACCTCTAAGCTTGGCCTGCCACACACAGAGGTATTGATTAAGGTATCCATCTATGTTCAGAGAACTTTTTTCTTTAAATGTAGAAACTAGTTCATGCTTTTATATTTTCAGATTTATTTTTTATATTAGCATAAAGATTTACACTTAAAAAATTTATTCCTGGAGAACTTTTTGAGAAATCACATTTGAAGTTTCAACATTTTATTAAAAATACCGTTCTGAGAAAAACACATTTGAAGTTTATGAAAGCAATTTTAACTATTAAAAAATTAAAATACATGTTTAAAATTCCCCCACACTTTCTTGCTTCAAAACTTTATAATTGCCAAGCTGCTAATTATTAAAAACACCAGAAAAATGTTTAAACTAATCTTCATGAAAATTAAAAAAGTTTTGTCCAAAAAATGCTCTTTAAAAGACTTTAAATTCACAGCTTCCAGTTCCGAAGGCGCTACTTCCGTTTTGTTTTGACAGCTGTCACTGATGTTTAAACAGGTATAACTTTTCTTTAAAATGCTGTAGAGGCATAATAAAAACAGATTTAGAAGCCTAAAAGTTGAAATTTTACTATAGAAAAATTTTAAAAAAATATGATTTTTGGCAAAAAAAAAAAAAAAAAATGACGTTTTTATCGTAGATGGACACCTTAAGAACTTGGAGGACATTGTGACCATGAACACATTTTATATGCTCAGTCACCTTTAATGAACATGGCAGATATCAGGCCGGCTCGAGCCCCAAACCCACAACCTTTCAGTTATGTGATCGCTGCCTTTGATATAACATAAAGTCACTTTACTATTCTCAAAAATTGCAGTTTTAGAAATAAATAGAATATAACTCTGTTTTTAAAAATTGAATATAAATTATATTAACAAACATTTTTATTCATTATAATAAAATTGTAATAAAAAGTAAGGAATTGAAATAATCTATATAAAAATAATATTAAACCAAAAGTTTACCACATCTATAGCTCTGCATAGACTTAGGTGGAGATGTATCAACACAACCTACAACATAAAGGGAAAAGAATTACTTTCATATGAATTTTCATTTATAATTTTTATAGTTTATTTTTATTTTTTAAATTTTGTATTTATAATTATATAATTTATTAATTTTTAATTAACTATTAAATTAATTTAGGATTATATTTTTTAATTTTATACCTAACAAGCATAGCAGCATCTTTTAAAAGCTTTCAAGCTATTTATAAATATCAATTCTCTGTTATGAGAAATAATTTATTTTATTCCATTATTAGACTATATTTTATTCTTTCTATCATTAAATGACAAACAACTATTTAAAAACAAGAACTTTATAAGTAATCATATCCACGAAATTATCTATCTCTCATTTCTTATGTATAATTTCTCTTACAATCAGTCTCAATTATTTTGAAAATTTTTTATTGTTATGAATCACACAACAAATGAAGGAAAGCAAAACATGAATATATCCTTTTTAAATGTTATTTGAAAAATCAGGGGTCTGTTTGTGTGAAGTTTGGGTCTATTAACAGACCCTTCAAAATATATTTTATCTTAAAAACAGATCCTTCAGAATTTTTCCTTTTAAAATAGACCCTTCACGAAATTCTGTGAAAAAATAGATTTTTCACAAATCTGTTGTAATAATCAACTTTTCCAAGGTGAATTTTAAAACTTAATTCCTTGAACGAATGTGATGTTTATTAATAAATATGTATGTGTTAATGCATACATAGTTTGTTTTCTTTAATGAAACTTTATGTAAAAATGGCATTTTAACTTAGTACTAATTTCAGATATTTACAAAAACAGAATTCTATTTTCACAAAATTGCAAAACAGGACCCTACTAAAAGAACCAAATTTAAAGTAAATTTCAGTTTTATAAAACTATGAGTAGATTTGACAACAACTTGTGCCAGCCCGAAAAATCTGGACAGACCCTTGCAAATGTACTTTACATATATGATAATAGAGTATAAATGTAAGAATTTCAATTGCTCTTATGGAGGTCTAAGAACAAAGGATATTAATCATACTGCTATTAAAAATATGCTCATAGTTATTCTTACCAAAATAAGTCATAATAAAATAGCCCATTCTCATTTTTTGAACAAAAAAGTGGTACACATAAATGAATGATACCATGAGTTTACAAATATTTTAATTTCTACATTATGCTAACCTTTTTTTTAACTACTGACAAACTATTATAGTGTATATTTATTAATGATATTTTATGGACATGGGTGATACCAGCACAAACCTTACAACTATTGAAATATAAAAGATTTAAACTAATTTGTTATTAGTCCATAAATTATACTGATTCTTTTTAAGTCTTTATTTTGAATGTAGTAACAATATATAAATATATAAATAAGATGATGAAGTTTTTAACTAAACAAGATAATATATCCATCCCTCATCCAACTTAAACTACACATCAACCTCACCTTTATGTATCTGGGCTGAGCATGGATGAATATTTACTTAGCAAATATGTTAAAATAAGACATCACTCTTCTACCTAGACAAAATCTTAATATAAAAGAAGATTCATGACCAAGACTAACATTTCCATGGTTCTAATATTTTCATGGTATATTCTAACAATGACCTTGAATATACCATAAAACCTTACAATAACAATAAATTCCTCTGTAAGGTAAATATTCAGTGGTCTAATGATTTTCTTTACAGCAATAAACCTCTGTAAAACAATATATTTCTTATGACCAATTGTTATGTCCCTCGGCAATGATATTTCAGTTTCCAAATGTTAGGAAAAACAATTTAGTGCTTTAGACTATACATTTTTTGTTAGTTGATTTAACAGCAAATATAAAAAAATGATGGAAAC
The DNA here is from genome assembly GCA_032207245.1 of Pardosa pseudoannulata. Classification (NCBI taxonomy): domain Eukaryota; kingdom Metazoa; phylum Arthropoda; class Arachnida; order Araneae; family Lycosidae; genus Pardosa; species Pardosa pseudoannulata. The sequence goes on from CM063506.1 coordinate 85,433,441, forward strand.
AAAAATAAAGGATTTCTTTCAATAAATAAACTTTTTCAGGTATGTGAATTTTACTAGTACTTAAAAAAAATTTGCGTACTTTGAGAATATTCAACAGTTTGATCCCATGTTTTTAAATTTTTATTACGGTATCAGAAACATATCAAACTATGCATGATTTAAATCTTTTAAATTGAAATATCATTATATTACCCTTCAATATAATAAGAATTTTATATATAAGAATATGCTTTAATAATTTTAAAACTTGGAAATGCTATAAAAAAGTTTTAGATGAAATGTGTCAACTACAACTAGAGAGTGTATACCATATATTTCTATGTATAAGCCGAGAATTTTTGGAGCTTTTTAAAGACCTAAGGTGGGGGGTAGGCTTATATACGGATCCATGGAACAGATGTAATATGTGTTTTTTAGCACTGTTTTTTAATGTTAGTGACAAAAAGTCATCAAATTGGCAAAACTTAACAAAATGGTTTAAGAAAAGCAGTAAAGAATAAAATAGAAAATGAAGTTTGCAAAAATTATCAGTTAAGAAAAATACAAAAATTACAAAATAAATTTAAAATGACTCATCTGTGTTATAATCACTCCAAAACGACAGTACTATAACAATAGTAGATTGGCTAATCTTCTAATAAACACAATTCTATGTAAGCTAGAAACAATCGATAAAGTGCCAAACATAACATTTTTTTCTCTTTTTTAGCTTATATTGCTTAAATTTTGGAAAATGTTATCTTTATATAGGGTTACCATAATTAAAATAGTCATCAGCATCTGCATAAAAATACCATTGGCCGCATGGTCTAGTGGTGAAGCAGTAATCTAGTTAGTATTAAATTGTGAAAATAATTAAGACAGCATGAAGTTAATTAAAATTTAAAATGTAAGCTATTTTTCCTTGTCACTTTCGAAATGTTCTAAGAGATGTCCTTGTATTTATCTCAAAGTGTCACCGATCCTTTACATCCACAGTAGTTAAATTGAATGCTGCAGAGAAAAAGTTTTCATCTAGAATTTTACTTGAAAGTAATTTGAGTTCAAAATATTTCTTCTGTTTAACCTGCCTGGTGACATATTTGCACATTCTAGAATTTGTTTTTTTACTTTAGTTTATATGCGGGTTTTGAACTTTGGGTAAATTTTTGTAGGAAAATCAAATCCTCGGCTTATACTCAGAAATATATGGTATCCAAATTTAGTAACTGCCTGTAATGACAGCTTAGTGTGAACATTTTTTTTAGAACCTCAAAGTGATAGGATCATATCTACATTCCTCATTGGGACAAGTACAATATGCCTAAGCTGTGCAGAAACAGTGAACAGCTTTAACCAGGATGAAATATTGACTTATCTGAGGATGATAAATCTAGAAAGCAATGTTATGAGTACCTTTCCTTTTTAAGTAATGCATAATTATAAAGTTGTTAGTTTCTTAATTTGTGAATTAATTCTGACTATATCTATAGTAAAAAGAGCTTAATTTCTCAATTACATTTGGTAGTAGGGGCATAAGCCAGTTTTTTGTCATGGGCACAAAAAAACCTAATTATGGCCCTTAGTGTGTGAAGGTATCCTATTAACAATATATATATAATTTAATAGTTACCTTTTGCTCTTGATATCATTTTCTGATGAGCATCTAGTTGTTGTAATGCTAAATATTGACTAGTAATATCTTGAGTTTCAGGACATAATACTACAGAGAAAAAACAGGGCTTTTATAACAATGTCACATTTCATATTAAAAAATTGAAATCAACTAATTAAATAATTACCAGAACTTTTATTGTTCATTTGGCTTAAAGTCAGACCTGAAGTACTTGGTTGCATTTCATAAAAGAAATCATCTAGAAACAACAATTCTAAGTCAATTGCTTTACATTTTACATAAAAATAAAAACAAATTACTAATTCACATAGAAAATAATTAAGAAAAAAAGTAAAATTATAGTGAATTACAAATAAAACAGTAATTTTATAGCAATGAAAATAATTTCTTGAAAATGATATTTAAATTTCAAATCTTTTCAAATCTGCATTTTAGTGTACAACTGTTTTAGTCGCAAATACTATAAAATATTAAGTATTAACTTTTTGATAGTTATAATAAAGAATATTAAGTATTTTTAATGCATTTGCAAAATTACACTATTTAAAAAAACTTATTATTTCAAAAAAGAATGCTTTAAGAACAATATAGATTATATTTTAGCAGACGTTAAAAGCTTTATATGACTAATTCAACATAAAGCAAGTTTCATATCCAACTGTTTTATCTATTGTTTAAGCTAAAGAATCAATGACAAATAAATTTAAGCAATAATCTTTGAATAACTTCTGATATAAATAGTAAATATCTTTGGTAAAACATGCTTATTACTGAAAAAATAGCACTGCCTTCACTAAAAATAAGTTATATAAAATTCAGCTAAATTTTGACATTAACCTTTTCAATCTAACATATTAATAAACATATCAATATAATAACTACTATTATAACAAGCTAAGCTAATTATAATAGCAGAAGCAATATTTTTTATACTTGGCTAATTAACGAAATATATATATAAAAAAATAAGACTTTCATAAATTTTTAGAATAACCCCAAATTCAAAAGCTTTGTCTCGGAACACATATTGCATGGTGTTGCAGAGAATTATAAATTTCTCTCACCAAACTTTCATCCCTAAATTTTTAAATGCTTTATTTAAGTAATGCTTTATTTTTGTAAGTAGTTCGATCTTATCTGTATATCTTAACTTTCATTCAAACTGCTTAACTTTGTTTCTACCTTCTTTATAACATTTCTGTTGTGTATTTAATGGCAATACTCTGTGAAAGAAATAGTTAGATAACTTTTTCTTGGCAAAAATCTTATTTTTCCTTCAGTTCTCAATAATATCTTACATCAAAGTATCAATAACATTTTTGTGTATTGCACTTATTTGGCACGATAATGAAGAAAGACTCAGGTAAGATGCATACTGGGAAATAACCAATAAAATACAATAATATGATCAAAAATACATTTTTAAATACTGTACCATGTATTTAAGATATAAATGAACAGCTGAATCAGAAAATATTCAAGCTATAGTAATAACGCCAGTATAGGAAACAAATCATGTACTCAATCATTAGTTTTATTAATCAATAACATTATTAATAAACGGCAAAAAGTAGATAAGATACATGAGTTTGTTAATTACAAAATATTTTTAAAATATGCACTATTTAAATGCAAAAAAACTATAAAATTAAATTTTTTACCCTCATCGGTATTCATAATATATTTCTTTAGTGGCCTTGAAAATATATATATATAAAATGATTTAAAGATTGAAAATTGTACAACAAAAATATTTTCTAAACATAACAAACGTTAATCATTTACAAAAGATACATATTTATTTAATATATAAGATAAGTTAATTTAAGACGTCCAGGATTCAATTAAGCATTGATCATAAAAACAATACGACCTATATTACAGAAAGTCAACAAATTTGTTGACATCTAACAGTTTAAAGTACCCATATCTATGCGTGCTACCGGTTGCTAATCACAGAGAATTTCTGACCATGGAGTAATTATTATATAGTTGTGATCAATACAATAACAAGAGTTGCTACTTCTGGGATTATCACACTGGGAACCACCGTGATTCCACTGTGATTCAAGATAATACTGTTATCACAGCCTGGACTCATCGAGCCTGGGCTCCATCATAACATTGATTTCTCAAATTAGAAATAACCTATCCAAATTTCGTAACAGTTGTATTTGTAGTTTCAGCAAGTGATTTGCCAATAATTCCAAAACTTCTACAAAAGTTAAGAAGTCTTCTTGAAGCTGCATATTTCTTTAGTCGACATATCGGACTCACAAAGAAAATTACTCTATTTGAGCTGTATCTGTAGTTTAATTTATTAATATAGAAAAAAAATATCTTTAATTCTTTGGACATTTTTTTGTCTGTACAATATGTCCCATGATGTCTAAAAGCTCATTCTGAATCCTGGGTATCGTATACATTGCATTTGAAGAACTCGCATTTTAAGATGCTCTTTCAGTATGTCATCATTTTCTGCACGATATCTCAAAAGGGCTCTGAAATTCTCATCGTTATGTTATTTCTATTCCAAATTTTCTTACTTCGAATGACTTTTGCTACTCCTCGTCCATGTAACATATCGTAGTAGCTGTTAAACTAATTTTTTCGCTTGTATTTTTTATTTTTATAATCTTTTTTAATTACTGTCGTACAGTGTATTTCTTATAACTCATCATTAAGTTTGAAATACTAGCTATTAAATTTTCGTACTTCTTTATTATTTTTATCATAATTGTAATTCTTATAAATTGTAGTACCGTAAAATAATCTGGGATAAATTCCCAGATTATTTATTATTTTTTTCTCGTTATTGTAATTATTTACATAACGAGATTTTCATAACGAGCATAAGAAAAAAGCTTGTAAATACAATTTTTTGTAATTTCATTCACACGACATTATCTTTAAAATTTCGTTCGCATTTTTAATTATGTCCCTTAATGTACGAAGCACCCCAAAAGGATTGCAATCATAGTACGCCACTGCGAATATGGCTATGAGCCAAGGGACAACCTAGCATTATCTTATCTATCCTTATGTTTGGGTTCTTTAAGTAAAAGGTTCTTCAAGTTTCAGGAAAAGTATAATTTGAGGAAATGCCCCAAATATTTCTTAGTGCTTGTACTTTTTCGATATCGAACAACGATTTAGTTTTAGAGGAAACAAAGAGTGAGATATCATTTACAAAAAATCCTCTATCGTTCTGTCCAACTGTTAATAGAAATCGGAATTTTTTATTTATTATTTTTTTTTTAATAGACAAGAAATTGGGGGTCACAAATTTTGACGAAATAGGAATCTTGAGAACAAAATCTTCATTCCATGATACAGAATCTTCACTTAGTCCTGTCTTAGATGCGTTCATAAAGAAAAACCATCTAGTTTTATATCTCTTCATTCTTAATGTTCTAGAAAAATCTTGTATGCACTGATGATAAAATATTAAAATATGACTCATAAACGGTCAGATGATGAGTAGCGCCTTTAACTTCTCTAGCCGAACGATGGCCGAATGGTAGAGCGCTGCTCTTCGGAACCGGAGTTCAAGGGTTCGAATCCCGCAGCGGGCATGGATGTTTGTAGCCTTTCGGAATCGGCTTTAAGCTGTAGGTCCCGGTCTCATTATCCCTCGTGGGCAAATCAGTAGACCGTAGCTCTCCAAACCAAATCTTTAACTTCCAGGAGGAGAGATGTCGTTATACTTAAAAAGAGTGACTGCTGAGCTGTTCAGTCTAGCATGGTATCTCTGGAATACATTCCTGTGTCGGGAGCACTGACTGATTGGCGCCATCTCACATGTTTTACGCTGAGCTGCGATTGCTCTTCATAACGTTGTATTCTCCTTGTTACCTATTCTGCCCTCATGTGTATTTAGAAGCTCAACTGGCTTTGTCTTTCTTAGCAGCTGGTAACGCCGCATATACAAAACAATTCAGGCAGTTAATATTTATCTTCTAGTATAAAAAAAACAATCCGCTTTCTAATATCTTCTAAGCATCATAATACCACCTATTTAATGGGGAAATCTCTAAACTGATAGTTTCAACTTGACAAACCTGACATTTTGAAAATAAAACACTCAAAAAAATGTCAGGGGAGAGGCCTAGTCCCACCCCCTGCTTATGCCCTGGCTCTAACAATTTGCTATTATTGTATACAGAATATAAAATTGTAAAATTTGAACCCTTGAGTCTATAATTTAAGAGAAAAGGGTGGGGGTTCTGATGCTTAAACAGTATTTAGATTGTGTAAAGAAAAAAAAAAAAAAAAAAAAGAGTATATAGATTTAAATGAATTTACCAAATTTTGCATAAAATCATTCTAATATAAACAAATTCCTGTACTAGAGGGTGTGATGCGTAATATCAACATATCAGTAAAAATTCCTATGTAAATACTACAGAAGTATTCAAATTAAAAGATTTGATTTTTAAAAAATGGTAGTGTTATTAAGAAATAAAGAAAAAAAAATTTTTTTTATAAGAATGTTGTGTTAAGCCTCTAAAATTAAGTATTATGCCTCTTAAACAAATCTTACTAAAATCTGCCAACTATTTGTTGAGGCATTATGTTTCAACATAGATCAGTTTGCATAGTAATGAGTTTTACCATGACAACCAGAAATATCATAAAATTGTTTGCAGATTTTTATTTCATAAAGTTTTCTTCTCTCAACTCACTTCAGTGCTGTACAATCAGGTTAAAGGACATCAAATTACCTAGATATTGGTTGAGCTGCCATAACTTACATTTTTACTTGAACATCATTTACAGTGAAATTAAATGAATAATATATTGTAATTTAAAATGGTCCAACAGATTTACTACAGCAAACACATTCTATCATGTAACTGCATTTAAGGTCAGTTAGCTAATATTTGTCTACCACTTTAAGCTTTAAGCTTTGTTATGAAGCTTGGCAGCTTATTTTTGTATCTTCTGTCTGAACTTATATTTCTTTTATAATATGGTGTTGCAGTATCATACATGCTTCTTTTTCATCTTCATAAGCTCAACAGTCTTTTGCAGGGCAAGGCTGACTCGCCGATCTTCCTCCAGTTGACCCTATCAGACACGACAGTTCTCCATCGATTGACTCTCATTAGTTTGAGATCTTTTTCAATATCATCTAACCATTGTGCAGGTGGTCATCCTCTATGACTAGTCCCTTCAATTTTTGAAAAGCATCAGCATACCTGTACAGATGGCCCAGCCATCTAATACGTAATGCTTTTATAATTCTTACAATGTCCACCATATTCTCCATATTTTCTGTAAATTTCACGGTTGCAAAGAATTCTCCACTCTTGCAATGCACTTTTTTTTGTAAATTTTATGTCTTACAGGTGGTTATGTGACTATTGGCTTGGGTTTATGGCCTTACAAATAGAATCGTGACTAACAATCTGTGTATTGTTTTCTTAAAAATTATCTGGCTGTTCGAATGCATGCATTTATTATTGTATGGGTATATTGGAACTTTGGCTAGGACTACCTTATTTAAATGTTAAAACTAAACTTGAGATATTTTTAGCTAATTTTAGTAATGAAGTTTTTCAATTAAAAAATTAAAAATTTCACGTTTTATATTTTATGAGAGCCAATTCCTTTCCTTTTAAACCATATTATACCATATTAACAGTTAAATACTATATAAAATAGTTCTTATATAAATTAATAAAATATTCATACATAGGAAAAAAAAATCCATTTTTAAAAACAAAAAAGGAATTATCTCCCAAACAAGCTAATAGAACAAAAGTCATTCAATTGTATATTTCTGTATAATTTTATAAACTATAAATTTAAATAATTACTTTTTATAAAGAAATAAAGTTAAAAAAAATTATGCATAATATATGCATGGAGAGAAGTTATAAATTAAGGTTAAAGCTACTGTTTTCATCCCCTTCCTTCAATTAATTTCGTTAACAGTAGGCTAGGGGCCCCAAAACTGATCTTTGCCTAGGGCTCCAGATTGTCTTAATCAAAGCTTGTATGAGTGCACATTTGGCCTTTTAAATTTTGGATGGTGTTTAGAAACAGGTTAAAATGACAATGAGAACCAATTGCTGAACTAGTTAGCAAGGAGATGTGTTTGCAGATCTGACTAAATAAATTTTAAACATATAAATGCAAAAAATAAATTTCTAGAATTTTTAAAAAGATGGTTATTTTTTTGGTATGATTTATATGATGAATGAGGCAGTCTAACATTTTAATGGCAATGATACCCCTGCCCATTGAAGGCCTGTGATTTTATAGATTATATATATACACTGAAGTGTTCTGGGATTTCATATGCAGAAACCTCCAACACCCAGAATAATAATAGGAAATTTTAGCTAGAATAAAATAATATTTTATGTGACACAAATTCTTATATCACAAATAAATTTGACAGATTTTGAATGCTATATGATATTTTGCATTTTCATTCCATTTTATATAACTTCTGTTCATTTCATGTTTTAGCTACTATAAAAATGTATTTCCCTCAATGTTTTATATATGGACAAGAAGGAAAATTGTTATTTATGGTAATTAGAAATTCTTCTTTGAAAACTGAAGTAATAAAGTAATAAAAATTTTAAATAGAGTAAACTTAAAGACTGATGGCTGGGTTGTGGATCTTTCCAAGTATTTTGTCTCCTCTTCCTCTACCTCTTTTCCTTTTTGGTCATATACAAGAATGCATACTAGCTCATGAAATCCAGCGCTCAATCTGGACTTTAAGGATAGTTTGAAATGAAACTACCAGTTCTGAACTTATGAACAATATCTTTTAATTTTTTAATAATAGTAATATTTAACACACTTTTTACTCCTTTGATATCCATTTTCTGATTAAAGTGAGTTAGGTCAGACAACACTAGATTGAGGGGTTTTGCCCTCCAAATTCTAATTAACATTTTCTGCACTGTAAATAATAAAAAATTACATTTCAAAAACAAAATTAAGTTTTTTAGGACTGAAAGAAATTTTGATATGTTAATATTTGAAACTAGATATTTTATTCAACAACATTAACATAAAAAATAATAAAACAAAGAATAATTTGTATACGTTGACACACCACTTGTATTTCAAAATAAATATTATACTGTGCATTTGGGAAGATAAGACCATTTGTGTAAAACAGTGCATTTTTTTTTTCAAAATTTTACTCTAATTCAGAACTTGTATATCAGATAAAACAGAAAAAAAATTTCAGAAATGTTTAAACTTGTCCCAACGAAGTCAAAAATGTGACATAGCCATTAAAATGGGTGAAGTATTTTCCAGTCACACTGTAGTAAAATAAAACAATAGACCATAATGTAAATATGACTAATAAAATTTTTACTTCATGTGCTAGATGCCACATTTTTCCTCCATTCATTTGTTGTCTAGTATAAAATTGCATTTGTTGAGTATCACAACAGCATGGTACATTGGCATTTCTCTTCAAATGAAAAGCAAGCTCAAAAATGAAGAAAGAATATCTTGAATTAGTGGGAATGCAAAATAAAAGAAAGGTAGAACATGGCCATTGGCCGATGTGTCAAGCTCTGAAGGAAAAACTCAGGACATGGCGTAAAAAATTCTGGATATTGATATTGAAGGATTTGTACAGCATTTTGGAAACAGAATAAATAAATAAATAAAAACTTGCATTGAACTCATAATGGGAGAGTAGAGTTTGAGCTTGAGCCACCTAAAGACTGCTATGTTCACTAATAGTAGATAGGACAATTAAAATAGATTTGTAGTAACACAATATTCTTCTAATTCAAACAATAACTGTACAAGAGGCAGTCCAAGCCAGGAGGGGGGGATTCTATTTTCTTCTTCCAAATCATGAAAAATCTACTTTGTGTGGGTACATTTTAAAATTATAACACCATTAGTTCAGCTGTATTTAGTCGATGTGTTTAAAATGCCCTATTTATATAGGACTAACAAGGATGAAGCTGACTAACCTAGTTGCAGCATATATCCCAAACAACCTAAAACCAAAAAACAACTTATTTTATGAAACGCAAAACTCATTTAGTTTAAAATTAATTTTTTTTATAACCTAAAAATATAAAAACGTTATTTTTGGCAATTTGTTGCTTGCATATGGCCAGCTGAAAAATATGAATGTCTTTTGCAAAATTAGTAGTTCTTGCAAAAAACAAATATAAACATCTCTCCTTTATAGTATTAGAAAAAAACTAAAATTCTTTGGCTTATACATAGAAATATATGGTAGTCAGTTTTACAAAAAGACACACATAGCAGAATTATACACAAATTCACATGGTTTTGTACATAGTTTTATTTAAAATATATATAAAAGTCAGGACAATTTAATAAGCCAAATTTAATATAAAATTATTACAATACTTAGGAAATTAAAGATTTCATAATAGAATAATAAAGGGCAAAATTAATGAGAGATGTCACTTAGACAGAAATTACTTTCCTAGTTTTTATTTTCTTGTGTTTTCAGGAATTTCCAGTTTTAATTTTTTTTAGCATTTTAAAAGCATTTAGGGCTTTTAAGAATAATTAGCATATTTAAATACTAGTATTCTTGGTTTATTGCACTTCACCATTACTATTTACATAATGAATTAAAAAATAATAAAAATTAAGTAATAATATTTATATAAATATAAGGATTGAGAATGGATTTTTCAAAATAAGCTACTTAAATTCAATTGTTCAAGTAAAATTTATGAACTAACAATTTAACATTTAGTTTGGATCCTGTATACATTGATTATAAATAAAGAATAAAAATTATTGTAATAGATAACTTTAAAAAAAATGACACATTTGAGATAATTTTCTATTTTTCCAAAAAAGGAAAGCTAAAATATTCATAACAAAGTAATAGAAAATCAAAAGATATAGATAATATATTTGTAATACTTTTTTTTTTACACAAAGGAACATAAAATATAATATACAGGAAAATATAAAACTGTATAAAAGTACAAATTTCTACATTTAGGACTATACATTGTTCATTAAAATATCACATAGGCTTTGATGTTATATAGTTTTTAAGATTATATACAGATTGTGGCACCATGTTTCCAAGCTCTTGGATGAACATACTGTCTGGGCTGTTTACAAGAGCCTAAAATAAAAATAAATTTTAAAAATATTTCTTAAGACTGATATTCAAAATTTTTACTAGAATCCATTTTAATTTTTAAACAAATTATTTCATAAACATTCATTTAAATAGCTTCTAAAAACATGCTTCAATTTTTCTATCTCTTTGCATATATATGGGCAAAGAGATAGCAAAGACTCTCTCTCTCTCTCTCTCTCTCTCTATATATATATATATATATATATATATATATATATATATATATATGCATGTGAGTGTGTGTGTATAAAAGTTTTTTTCTTTACAAATCTCAAATTTTTAATACATTTATACAAACTTTGATGTACTTAGGATTTAAGATATAGACTAGCTACATTAAGAAATTCTTAAATCACTCCTTTACCTCTTTTCCTGGACCCTTTCTTTATTTGTAAATCTACAAACAATTTTTAAATGTAAAAGCAAACCTTTTTTATGGCATTATTTTAAATGTTCACATTTAATTGCAGAGTAGGTGATAAATTTGTTGATAATAATTTATGACATTTTAATTTCAGCTAAATTATCACAACTTTACTACTTATTTACGTTATTTTAATATTATCTGAAGTTCTTTAAATTTTCTTTTCCCTCAAAATAAGATATAGCCTGTGATTAATTATTGTATACACTGGGAATTATTGAAATATTTTATATTACCCCATTGCTTAGCCATGGCATATATGCTAATTTTATATTTAATTCTTAATTGATTTTTACTATACAATAACAACGAAAAAGAGATATCACCTGTTATGTCCTAATGTCTACTATTCCCTTCATTTACAGGGATGTTATGCTTTATCTAAAAATGTATTCATATTTGAAACAATTTATAATTTCTTTTGACTTTTGAATTAGGGCTGTGTTTTGAAATTAAATTAGTTGTACAAGATAGAATATATAATTATTTGTTACAGAAATACTAAGATGGCTGAAAATTAGTCGAAAATGTACACTAATAATATTATGAAATGATTGATGAAATACTATTTACATATTTTTCTTTTACTTATGTTAAATTGCTCATTGATAATAATAAAAATTAATAAAATAAATTTGTTTATCACTTATTTTTTTAATAAATTAATATTAACTTATGTGTATATAATGAATTTCTTTTTTATTCATCTTAAATAAAACTTGTACATATATGTTATGCACAGACTAATAATATGGCATACACAAAAGTAATAAGGTTAATTTTAAAATGTTACATAAAGGCAAATAATATCTACTTGTGAAAGCCATCATTTATTGTAAATATATCATGTGTGCCCCATTACTTTCTTAATACACCAAAATAATTCATAGTTTCTTTTTCATTTTTCTTTTTCACTTTATAGCAATTGATGAATACTGTAAGGCATAAGAAAGCCCTGAAGCAGCACGAGTTATGTTAGACAGTTATTTATAATTATAAGGAAGGTTTTAAAAATGTCAAACATATTAAGTGTGATTTTAAACTCATTATTGAACAATTTCATACACTTTTATGCTACAGTAGATTCAAAAGACAAGTTCTGATTTACAGTAGTGAATTTGACCCATGGACATGGGCCTCCCCTCCATGTTTTGATGAATTTACCCCATATCATAATCTGAAATCGGATTTTTAAAATTAAACAACACATAAAAGGTGCAGTTAAGTAGTTCAAACTATTAAATCAATAAATTACACCAATAAATCAATAAATTGTTTAAATCAATAAATTACATAGTTACATAATGATTGAGTTGTTGCAGACATCAGAAGATATTTAGATAATACATAATATGCTATACTGTTTTAATATTTTATCTGACACAATTGTTTTAAATTTTTTTAACCTTGTACATTTTTAATTGAAAAAATAATGAATGTAATTATGTAGTCATATGAAGAAATCTGCTCAGTCATTCAATTTCTGTGAGTGAAACATGTAATTATGGTATATATTCACTGGCAGCTAGTAGAGGTCTATAGAGAAACTGTACTGTTTTGTCAATATGTCACACAATGATGTTGAAAACAGTTGGTAAATAAATGATCATCGACAAATGCTGGGACATCATTGACCAATCTCCTTGCCTGAACCTTGCACCGATTTTTCTCTCTTTTCTTACTTGAAAGAGAACCAAGGAGGCTAATGATTTGTTTAGGACAAGGAATTAAAACAGTGCACAACAAACAAGAGGACAAGATTTTTATCAGGGGGAGGGGAATGTTGAAACTCATCTCATGAAATGACAAGTGCCTAAAGTGATATGGAGACTATGTAGAAAAATAACCTTATGTGCATAGTACCAGTGGCTGTATTGGCTGTTGGAAATAAAATGTACAAGTTTCACTGAAGATTAACCTTACTTTTTGATCACCTTTTGCATATTTTAGGATGGATCAACAATTATGCTGTCACTTCAGGAAAATAGTTTTACAAAATTATAGAAACTATTATTTACAACTGTGTAGCAAGCATAACAGGCACCTGTACCACAATGCCTTTTTGGTGCTCTCCTTCCAAAATACATAAAGCAATATTAAGAATATATATGGCACACCTCTGTAAGTGGATACTGGGGCATGATAAACCAACCCCCTTGGCCACTCTCTCACTTTGCCGAACTGTTTATGTAAAGTACCAAGGAAAGCTGTAAAATAATATATTCTATTGTGTTAAAGGATTATCGATTAATTTAAGATTTAATAAGTAAAAATTAATTTATTTGTGGAATTTCTTATGCATATATATGTACATACAGTCCTCTGTATTTATTGATGGCTCAAGGTTCTTCAAATATGTCTCTTATACAGAATATACTTAATAAAACTTATAGAAGATTTGAAACATTGTTTTTCATAATTTTCCAATACAAAAGTATGTATGGTAAAATTTTAAATGCTTAAAAATTGGACTGTATTTCATCACAAATTTATTAATTAAAAATACAATGGGTAGTTAGCATACTGAGAAGAGTAAAAAATTTTGCTAAAATTCTCCTGGATAAAGAATTTTTTACAATGATCCTTAGAAAATAAAACATTATATAGTATTATATGTACAAGTAGTAAATATAATACTATGCATCTATTTTTTTAATATCATGCCAATTCTTTCATATCTATAAAAGTACAATAGGAAGCTAGTGATAATTCCTAATTTACTTTACCTGTATCATATATGTGACTTTACTTCTATTGGCATCTTTATCAACTTTTTCAACTATCCAGCCACTGGGCCTCAACTAAAATGCAATAAAGTATATAATGAAAGAAATATTCAAAACTCTTACATTATGACAAGTAATAGCAAGATTACAGTTATTTAAAATCTACATATATGAAATTGTTTGCATAAATGTAAGCCTGTCTCTTCACTATACATTCCAAAATGGTTGGATCTATTTTGATAAAATTTTGCATTATAATTCATATAAACAATGGGAAGGTTTTGAACATGTCACGCTGAATGTAAGTCAAGGTCATAGTGCAAACACATAACACTTTTGCCCTCCACTGGACCTGACAACCATATAATAAGTTGCCATTGGATACATTTTTTGTTTAATAATGTGCTAAAGTTATTAAAACTTTCTAAAATTATTAAAACTTTTAAGTAGCTTAACTCATTTAATAGTGCTTAAAATGTGTTTTAAGGTAATATAATTTTTGCTGCTTTTTGATTAGATTTATTTAATTTTATCTATTTTTAATTTGCATACTTCTTTTAACATTGATTTTATCATTGCTCTCCTGTGAATCTATTCTGTAGATAGGAGTAGTAGCATGATATTTTGTAAAATCCCCTATATAATAATAGCCTAAGTTATCTGCCCGTCTGTCCTCGAATTTATGAAGCAGTTGGACCTGGAATGGATACAGACATCCATAGTTAGCAAAATTCAAAGCAAGTAATGTTTATCTTCTCCTAAACTATCTATCTGATTCTAAAATAAATTGATATAAATATGCTTCATATCACAGCAAAAAATACTGCCTTCTTTAAAACGTTCGAAATCCACCCCTCCCCCTCTTTTTAGATTCTAATGCCCTTATTTCAACTCCTATTTTCCCTGGTTAAGAGCAGGTGATTAAATTTATCAATTTATCCCATAATAAATAGGTAAAAATAACAGTTTTCTAGCATTATGACGTCATTCATTTAACCATCTCATTTAATCATTTCTTATTTTAAATTATTTAAATTATGCCTTATTTTTATACGTTTTATCATTGAACTTAGATATTAAATAAATAATTTTCTTTTATATTGGGCTTAAATAATAGATTAGGTACATGTGTGATAATTTTAAATTGAATCATCGATTATTTTTTGTTGCAAGATGATTCTCAGCCAAAAAACAAACCATTTTCTTTACCTGCCTCATAAGTTACTTTACAATTTTGGAAAATTAAAAATTTTACTGATCCCGTCATATGACAGGTTATATGCTAGTTAAAAATATTTAACATTTTATATTTTTGTCAAATGTTTAAAATTTTTAGTTTTACAAGCATCTTGGTTCTTTTAAAACATAGGCAATTTTACATTAGTCCAGTGCAAGGATAAATTGCCAAATAAAGCATTTTTATTTCTACAGTTTACACTTCTTAAATTAAGAAAAAAAATTATATTTAAATAAAATATATTATTTGTGTAATGAAAATGAGTTATTTTGTTTTAAAAGTTTATATTGTTGGTGTAATATAATCTAAACATTAATTTAAAATTTTGAAATAAATATAACCTTCATTTGAGAGTTTTAATCATCCAGATTAAAAGTTATGCAAGGTATGCCTAGTTTATGAAATATTTTATAACAGAAATTGATTTTTTAAATGTTTCATCTTATATTCTATTATTAGTTAACTTGCAATTTTAAAAAAATTTTAGCAATAAGTATAAATATAATTATCTTTCAAACATTTTAATAATTTTTACATTAAAAATACCCAGCTATTTTCCATCAAAGAATGAACAGTACTAGCATTAATATGGTTACAAAGAATTAAGCCAATATACAGAAAGAAATCAAATGCTTGTTTAGTGGACATTAGAAAAAATATATAATCATTTTTGCTTAGGAAAAACTAACAAAGGAAATTAATAATTTATTCTTTTTTGATTATTTCAATTGATACAAATAATAATTGTAAAATAATTAAATAAATCTTCACTAGTAACATAGAAATATCTCTACAAGTACTTTGATTATCTTGCTGTAACATTGCTCTGATATAGGGGGTCTGTTTAAGCAAACTATGGGTATATTAACATACCCTTCACAAAATATATTGTAAAATGAAACTTTCAGAAAATATCTTAAAACTGGATTCTTCACAATCTTTCCATTTTACAACTCAAACCCTTCACAAAATTCTTCTTGCATAAAATTGGTTATTCATATATCTGTATTATCTTAAAAATTAAACTTTGAATAAGTAAGTGAATCCTTGAATAAATGTAATGTTTATTTATAAATCTGTATATGTTTATATACATAGTTCTTTTTAAAGGCTTTCTCTATGATGGAACTTTAATTAAAACAAATTTTAGATTCATAAATTTATATATTTTCACAAATTTGCAAAACTAGACCTATGATGAAAGAACGAGATTTAATGTTAATATCAGTTTAAAAAATGCATGAGTAAATTTTTTGCAACATAATAAAAAACAGGTCTCTGTCTGGAAAGTCTGGTAAGACTCCTGGAACATCATTATATGTTACAGAAGAAGAAAGTATAAAAGTACATAAGATTCTATACATCAATTGAAAATTTCATATTAATACAGATTTACTGGAAATAAAAATTTATAAAATAGTAAAATACTTGTGATGAATTATAAATGCTGTATGGAAGAAAGTCATAAGTCAGAAAACTACACAACACTTTATTATATCTATTTGAGAAATTTCTCAAAATTCATCTTGTGAATAAAGGAATATACTAATAATAATTTTGACTTAATATGCCATATATTTCGGAATATAAGTTTATCCATGTGTGATTTTTCTTCAAAAATTTACCCAAAATTCAAGACCTGTATATAAGCCAAAATGAGAAAAAAAAAATTTCCTGAAATATATTGCCAAGAAGGTAAAATGAGGGAAATATTTTCCAATCAAGTTGCTTTAAAGTGCTAGATCAATGCTTCTCAAACCTTTTTGGCCATGTAATCTAATTTAAGTCCCTTGCAGGTAAATGATTGGTTGCATCTTGAGACAAATTCAAGGCATTTCTTAGCACATTTTGACAGAATCGAAGAAAAACAATTTACATTTCAGTTTTTAAGTAACTTTATGCTGTCTTTATTAATTTTATAATTTAATACTGACTTATCTAGATTACTGCTGCAGCAATTAATTTGAGAATCATGGTGCTGGACCAGGTGGAAAATAATATTTTACTTCAATGCCAATGAGAATAGTTGTCCGGTAACCCTATCCAAAGGTAGCCCTTTTACATAAATTTAAGCAATATTGTAACATTTTGAGGAAGGAAAGTATTGATTGAAAACAGAATGACTAATAGTTGTAATGGTACCACACATTATTTTTGCATTTTTATTTAATTTCTGTTTATGTAATAGTAATTTATAGATTCATGAAAAGATAGCCTCATATACATATATAAATACATCCATAGATATTTTTTTTTCACTCAGATTTTAATAGTATAGTTATACCAAATATTAGGCAACAATGATGCCAGCAATAAGATGCTCATTTATAAGTCAACAATGGAAATGAATGTGCCACATAATTAAATTATTTTTTGGTCAGTTTTTAATATCTTTTTAATTAATCAAAGTTTCAGAATATTTTTTAAATGGATAAAATGGCTACCTTGGATAATTTCCTTATCTTGATTACCTTTGGAGCCTCCAGCCATTTGTAAGAAGACTGCAATAATTTTATTAGAAAGCACCTATTCCAATTTTAGTATTTTTAAGTTAAAGTGAATTTGAGTTGTGTTCACATACAGGCAAACATACAGAGATACAATTTAAAAAATGGTATGTGGTATTTAAGGAGGTTCAAAATGTGCAAATCAATCAAAATCTTGAGGCAGAATTTTTGGATTATTACCAATATTTTCTCTACGCTACATATACGAGAAAGTAAAATAGAGCAATAACAGCTAAATAAAAAAAGTTTAAAAATATTTCAATAACAAAGATGAAGAGATGTAGAATAAAACTTTTTGCTTTCATGGACTTAACTGTTATTAACAACATAACAATTTTAACTCTTTTTGTCAAAATAAAGGCTTCAAAACATTGCTAGTTTAAAACAATATTTTAAGAACTGAAATATGCTACATACCTAATGCAAACATTAAAAATTATCATGGATATAATTTTGAACAGACTAAATAAAAGAAAAATTTCAAAGAAAAAGAAATACAATAAGAGCCCTTACATGAATAGTTTTCTTTTTTCTCTTAAAAATTATTGTAGGAGATAGAAAATTAATCAACACCTAAAACTTTCCCATAATTAAATCTTAAGTCAAAATTTTCTAAAAATAAATATTAGAGTTAGAAAAATAGTTAGATAATCAAGGCATCTTAAAAATAGTACAAAATATATAAACAGTTTCTTAAATACTATTACTTACAGTTCCTCTGGTAACAGAATTCATGAATGGACACTTATCAAATTCAATGGAATAGAAACAAGAATAAAATTTATTGAGTTCTTCCCGCTCAGTCTGAAGCAGGCAAAAGTCAATAAGTTCCTTCTTCAAGAAACCTGCTACTTCATGATAAGTATGAACTGGAAAAGAAAAAAAAAAGATACATATATCATGACATATATATTTGTTGTGTCAGTTAAGGCAAATACACTACACAATTCACATTTTAAACAGAGCTTATTTCTTTGTTTTAATCTATTATTCAAACATAGTGGTCATTCCTTTTCCACTCAGACTCATACAATAGTGCCCCATTGGCACTTCCAGTAGTGAGTTCACCAACTCTGTAGTTTCAAACGTTCTCTCTGATTTGTGCAATCACTATGCCTTTTATCATCTGCCTCATTACATACATATGTTTTCAAATAGTTATCCATTAAGATCCCAAAATAACCCTTGAAAAACTAAATTTAAAAGCCTGACATATTCTTGCTATTTTCATGCTGTTGTATGTATTTTTGTCACCACAGCAAAACTGATGTTTTAGTCTCTCTCTCAAGAAACAAGACATGATTAATCATTCCTTGGGTGTGACATTTCATAACTGCACAGATGCATAGTGACTTTTGACTATGTAAGACATGTCCCAGTCTTTTTTTGAAAATATTATGAAGAAACAAAAGAGTTTTTGTTAAGTATTGGAATGCTTTTAATATTTGAAGTGAATGCCTTCTCTGAAATGATTGTAACAAGTTAAAACTGCAAGCAAGCCATGAAAATTTTAAATATGGGAATGTTCTGGTATGAACAGTGAAAAGAAATTTTACTGGTTATACACACACACATAAATATAATTGCAATCTATCTATATCTATCTTTGTCTATATATATCTATATCTATCTATATCTATATCTATATCTATCTATCTATATCTATCTATCTATCTATATCTATCTATCTATCTATCTATATCTATATATCTCTCTCTATCTCTCTCGATATATATATATATATATATATATATATATATATATATATATATATATATATATATATATATATACACACACACACACACACATAAAATATTCAATGAACCAAATTTTTTAATCTTTATTGCTAAGGAATAAAAACCCATGAATTTTTTTTTTAAAACAATATAGCTCAATGATATTGAGATCAGGGAACTGAGGACACCAGATCAGATGATCCAGTTTATCATCACGCTCATGTAACCATGTTTAAACACAGTGAGACATGTGAAAAGGGGCACTGTCATTTTGGAACACAAGACATTCTCCCAGAAAGACAGTCTGAAACATAGGATAAAAATGATCTTCTAGAGTGGTTCAATAATGGTTGTTTGTGATCATCCCCTTTAAGACAACAAGAGGTTCTAATTCATAGGAAGATATTGCAGCCCACACCCTCACATAACCCCCTTGACACAGTGATCCTTGAAACACCCACAAAGTTGACTTTTCTGGACATGGATGCTCCAGCGAGGCAAGCTCCAATTATCATGCTTCTTTTCTAGTCAGAGAAGTTAAACATAATCACAATTTGCTGGTAACAGAATTTTCTTAAGCAATTCTCACACTGCAAAATACTTGACTTATACCTCCCCTTTTGCCACTACTAGGTGGCACACTGTTGTGATACAAGGCAGCCGTTTATTGGATGATTGAAGGACAACTTATTTTTAAATGGGTGTTCCTATTATTTTACCCTATACCTGTATATATATATATATAGTACAGCTATAACTTTATTTCACATTACAGAATAAATTTATTGGTAATAAAGTTTAATTGGTATGCACTAGCATGAAATAAAATAATTTAACACATCTGAAATAATTTTTAACATTATAGAATATTAAGAGATTTAAAATAATTGCAATATATTTCAGAACCAACAAATGTAAACAACATATACAAATTTATGCATTGAAACTTAATGAATTTTTAAATTATTTTATTCTTATGCTTAGGACTGGAAAAATGAGAAATATAATTACTTAATTTCTGAGAATTTGAAATTTTTTCAAGAACTTCAACAGACTGAAAAAAAAAGGCATTCAAACAATGATTATTTCAGAACATAAAATTAACAATAGATAAAATAATTTACTATAACACAATATGGTATTTCTTAGTCTTTAAGATAAAATATTTCTGCATTTGAACTTATAGACTAAGGTTTCTAAAAATTGGTATTAAATTATTCTAAATTTAAAATATTTAATCACTTTTACATTAAAGTAGATTAAATATTTTATATTCTTTATCACAAAAATTGCAGCATTTAATATTATTTTACATAAAAAAATCCATCTTTCCAGAAGGTTAAGCAATAGGATATTGATATGAAAGTGATTGACTGGAAATATTTCACTTGTTTTTCCTGCTTTGCAAGAATTTTTTTTTTGTTCCTTTGAAAAATGTTTGAATGTTACAAGAATTATTTTTTCTTTTCAATTATATGAAGGTTTTGAATTTACAGAGGTTGGGTAAGTTCAGGAAGAAAAAATGCTCTTTAAGCTGATACCCAAATGGGCTTATATTCAGAGATATACATTATGTAGATAAGCAAAATACAAAAATATCTTTCATTAGTATAAATAGCAAAAAACAATATTTAGGTTTTAAACACATAAAACTAAAACATCATGTTGAAGACAAATTATATGATTTGTTAAAAACATTTTATTGTTGAATTTGAAGGTTTTCCAGGAATATTGAAAGAAATTAATTACCTTAACAGATTCATCACAAATAAATCTAAATTGAGGATTTTTCACAAATCTCCAAACGTCTTGAGGAGGAACAGCTAGTTCAATTTGACATAAAAAACTGAAATCCAAAATAATGTTTCTATTGAATCAAGTAACAAAGTGAAAAATGAGAAAAGTAATTTTATGATAGTGGTATAAAATAATTTTTAATCAGTGTGCCTCTTGAGTTTTTCAAACCTGGATTTAAGATTAATCAAATTCATTTAGAGGGTCCCCACAAATATGTGATGTTAAACTCCTTGTATTTCCTCAATAATTCCAGGTTTTCTAATAGAATTCTATATACTTGATAGTAGCATTGGTGTTGTTCTCTAATGTCTATATTCCTTTTCCTCACCCATCCTTATTAAGTCTAAAAAACCCAAGAAATTTTATATTACAAAAACAAAACCACGAAGAATATTTTAGGTAAAAATAAAACATAAAATGAAAATACATATAAACTATAAAAAATGTCAGCTACAAGAATTAAATACTTTTACAGAAATACATACCATTTTGACTATTCTCTATTAAGTTCTGTATTTCAATGATTTAAAAAAACAATGTAATGAAAAAAATAAAAAATTTTGCCTCTTAAGACTTAAATAAAAAAAAAAAAAAAAAAGCAAATTTATCCTATGTATTAAATATAAAACAGGTTTTGAAAATAAGAACAGGATAATGTTAACCTTAAAGCTGGATTCCTGATAGTATTTCCCCTTAAAAGAAGAATGTAACAAGGATGTTACAAAAGAGTGTAACAAGGAAAGTTATTATTTTATGCACCATTCATAAGTTATTTAATGCAGTTTGTATTTTTATATATTTGTTAATTAAAAATATTTAATATTTTTGGTACCATCACTGGAATAGCATGGAATATTTTCCTTTTATAAAAATGTTAAAATATCAGCTTTTGTGTTTTAAGTTTCTTTCTTTGTATATGAAGAATAACTACATTATCTGCAGCTATTACATTTAGTTCTTCCATTCCACTTAACACTATAGCATTAAATGTTATTTTGACATTAAGGCATATAAATTGTTTTGTAAAATCTTAAATTTCAATGAATTTTTTTGGTTTCTAACCAATTTTATTAAATTATCAAAAGAAATTCACAAGGTACTAAAGCATAAACTTTATTCTAAATAAATTTTTAGATGAATTAAAATAGAATGTCTGTTTGCAGTCAATTTAAATGATATATGAACTATAAGTGCATTGTTTACAAATAATGTAATTTTTTTTTCATGTTTATATTTCCAAGACATATAGGGAAATCATTTGTGTTTATATTATTGTTTTGAATAGATGAATATTAATGTAGTTACTTTATACTGATTGCAATTTTAAAACTAAATTTAATTAGTTTGGGACATAATTTTTTCAATATACTATAAAAAATTTGAACTGAGCTAGAAATTCAGATTTTGACTATTTTACTCATCATCCAGCAGTCTTAAAATAGCACTGGCCAGTGTTCTAATACACAGGAAGACTTCTTACATTCTACTAGGCATATTTTTTAAGTATCATTTTGAAATTAAAAGCATGTAAGTGCACTTTCTAAAAATCCATTTTATTTTTGCATGAAAGCTTTTACTTTAACCTACTTTTCACCAAAATTTTCATCCAGATTATGGCATTTGTTATTTTGTAGTACAAACAGGATTTGTCTTCTATCCCGATAGAAATCTACTGCCTGATGTGATATTATTCCAAAGAGAATACTTTTTAGAACTTGAGAAAGCTCATTAGATAAATATGAAATCATAGAATATCTGGTCTCTGTAACTTTTCATCAACTTCCTGCATAAGTCCCTGACAGGTCTACTACAGTCAGTACCGGCTATATGGTCACACGCTTAAAAGGTCACCCCACTTATATGGTCAGTTTTCTTAAGTCCTGTCTAACTTAATAGGAAACATGTTAAAGTGCACCGCTCATGCAGTCATTTTCTTTTTCTTGTTGCCGGTTATATGGTCAGTTTCATGTTTTCAACAAGTTTCCTTTTTTTTTTTTTAAACAGTCAGGGCGAAATTGGAGAGGACCTAAATTCAAGCCTCTATGTCCCTCTCTTTCCCTCTTTCTTGTTTGTATAGACATCGTCTCTCTCAGTTCTCTTGCCCCCTGACAAGAGGTGGATATCTGTCTGTTTATTGGTTGAAGTTGTCTCTCCCTGCTTAAGTTGAAATTGAGACAAAACAAGTAAAGGAAAATTTTTATGCATTTGGATGCAACATCATGAATAAGAACACTCATTTTTAAATTATGGCTTCAAAAAGAAAGAATTTATCATTTGCTGCCAAAAATGAATTGATTGAAAATTTTAAAAAATCTAATCTTTTAAAGGCTACTTTTGCCAAAGCAAATTCAATTACCTGGACAACATTAAACAACATTTTAGCTGCCAAACTTTGGTCCTTAAGTGTTGAAATCGATGATCAAGAAAGAAAACATCAGTGCTTGTCACCTTATGGGAATATGGATAAGGCTCTTCTGTTATGGATTAAAAATGTACAGTGTATGCACAATAGGGTTGTATTGTTCTGCATATATGATCACCCTGCTTATATGGTCTGATTTTTCAGGACCACTGAGCTGACCATATAACCGATACAGACTATACTTAGTTTCTTATGCATATTAGTAAGGACATCTTTAAAATGTAGTGACTAATTTTCTTACAATTCTTTTGCTCATTGTCCATACAGTTCTCTGATCTTCAAATAAATTCAACTACTTTTACTTTTTTTTTCACCAAGAAAACGAATGATAAGAGTCCAGGATTTTCAGTTGACTGGGGCATTTTAAATATTCACAGATGTAAATAAAGTACAATTTTTTCCATTCCAAATTTTTCCAAATTTGTTTAACCCTTTCGCACCTACTGTCACATATACGTGCCAGCAAGAAACGCACTTACTTCCCGGCCGTCACACCGGCGTGCCAGAGCGTTTTCTCGTTCACCCCCGACTGTCACATATGTGTGCCAGTGTTGTGGAACGTTTTAAAACTATAAGTTTTGACACAAGATGGCATTGTATGTCCATATGGATTTAGATACATGTAGATTTGACCTTGTACTCAATAGGAGAGTAGTATGATACACATACAAGTGGTTTTTGATTATATAAACATGAGGGAAAAGGAATGTTTCCGATTGACATGTTTTATGACGGCTCTTTAAATTCCCACGTGGTGTTTGTTTATGTAAGCAGGGGAGTTTTATTTTTGCTAAAGCGTTGTGTATTTCAGTTTGCAGTCCAGTTTTTAGTACAGAAATAGATCTGACAGACTTGATTTATTTTTCTCTTTTTATTGTTAGATTTTCGAAGTGTCGAAAGTGTTTAACTGAGCTTGAAATAGCTGAAATGACGCGAAATATTTCAGATTTTCATTCTGAAACAGATTAGGATATTAGTAATAATGACACTATAATATATTCTAATTGTTCATAATGGATCTAGTGATTCTAATGTTGAGGAAGACATTTCTGACAAACATGATGACGATACTTTGTTTTTTCACATTCCGGAAAAATCCTCCAAAACGGCAAATGAGTTACTTCGAGTGCAAGGACTGTAAAGTAGGATTGTTTGTAGATAACTGTTTTTAAAATTTTTCATACAAAAAATTTTTAAATAACATAGTATTCAGTTTTCAATGTTAAAAGTCATTAAATAAAACTAAGTAAAAAATAAAAAAAAAGTGTAAAATATATATTTAGATAAGAAAAAGCTTAAGTAAATAAAGTATCTATAAACATATATAAATCCCATTCCGTTTAAATACTTTACGCAGCATTATTAAATAACGAGCTGCTACTTCGTTAATTTCATGAATTAGGCTTAATAGCAAAAAACCCTCCGGCCCAGGATACACACTCGCGAAAGTGACTGCCGGCCTCAGAGAAAAGCGCGCGTTTGCGCTTCCCATCTCGAAAGGGTTAATCTGTAAGTCCAGACAGTTGTAAAAAATAAAAGTGATGTAATTAAAGAAATGTAGATTCAGGAATTAGATGACATTTGTCAAAATGAGAAGTATATCTGTTTTCTGCTTCATAAACATAAAATTGGTTTAAGAGACCACATTAAAGATTTATAGCCCAACATACTTTCTTTATGTCATAATGTATCTTATCATAAAACAATGAGTACCTGCAAATCTTCATAAACTGACTGCAAGTTGTTTTTGACAGCACATTTAATCCTTTATAGTAACAGTGGAGCCTGCAAAATTAAAAAAAATTTGCAAATGAATCATATAAACTGTATTGCTTTAAAAATTAGGCAAAAAAAATGTATATAGGATTCATCATTCAAGATTTAGTATAAGATGGCAAACTGTTATTTTAACAGAACTAAAATAACTTTAGTTTAGGTTCCAATAAAAAAAGTGAGAAAAAAATTAGATAAGAACTATTATATATAAAATAGACATTTACTAATCTTTAAAAATATTAAAAAAAATTATGCTAATTTTAAACAGATTTTTCAATATATTTCAATTTTGACCAATACATGTTACTATTCAGATTTTATTCACTGATATATTAAGTTTATTAAAAACTTCATTTATTTTCATAAAATATGTATTCCCATTCCCATTTAATAACTTCCCAACCTTTTAAGTATATATTATAAAATGAACTGATGAAATATTTAAGATATAGAATTAAAAAGAATTTTAATTTATATACACACATTTAATAAAAGTAAACAAATTTGATCTATTTTAATTTTGTATGAATAATTACTTTTATATTTTTATAAAATTAAAATACTTAGATTAAAAAATGGCATTTAATACATTCAAATATTCTTTATTTGAATTCGAATGCTGACAAAGAATAAAATTCTTAAAATGAGATTGCTTTATACCTTAGATAAAAGCTTCAATCAAACAAAATCTTTTTGTACCATGCTAAAAAAATAAGTAGAGCAAAAAGAAAATAATTTTATAACTAAAAAAAAAAAAAAAAAAATTTAGTAAAATTATCAGATGCTTACATCCAACCACCAGCAAATTGAATATTTCCAGAATCATCTTCCAAATGTGATGCAAGAAGCACCTAAGGCAAATAAAGAGAATGAGTATGAGAATAAATACAGAATTAAATAAATTACCCACACCAACGTATCACAACTTCAGCTGTACAAGTAACTATGCATTAACAACCATCAGCAATTGTGACAAAACTCCTGGAAAATGTTTTAGGAAAAAATTCAAAAGTTTTCTTAAAACCCTTTTACTCTGTTCAAATAATAATAAAAGCAAGATGGTCATATTTCATAAAACTTTTGAGATCATTTTTGAGACAAACATTTTTTATAGTATATAACTCATGTTTGTTCAAAAACCATATTGATTCGATAACACAAACGGCAAAGTCAATATAAATAAGGCAAAATAAATAAAGTATGTAGGGAGCTGTTTGTTGCTTTGAGCAAGTAACATTCTTAATGCAATAGCACTCAGTAGCTTGTAAAAGCAGATTGAGCTTTCTGTATACTTTCTCTCCGTTTTTGTGCATTACATTTTCTTTGAATTTTATGCTATATTTAAACATAAGATTTTACCTTCTCATACACATTGCTTCTCTAATCAAACATTATGCCCTTTACATTTCCAGAGCAGATAACAAAATAACACTGTTTCTAACAATAATGTACCAAAAAAAAAAAAAAAAAAAAAAAAAAACTTAAAATATTATACCAATTTTGAAATGATACAATTTCCTGTAATTAGAATTAACAGGAAGTGAAAGGAGAAATTAGTTCTGAAATTCTTAAGCATTATTCTCAATAAACTGCTCAAAAACTATTCTAGTATATGTTCTAGTAGAATGTCATCTTTTGATATCTGAAAGGCATGCAATACAAAACTGTCTTACTTTTATTTCAAAATAATTATAACTATGTACTATGAATTTAATAAATACTTTTAAAAGATACAGACATAATTGTTCAATCAATATAAGGAAGAAGAAAATGAGAGAAAATTATTATGTCCTTATTACTTCTGCCTGCAATTCTGATGCTCCATAATTTCCTTGAGTCATAAAGCCAGCAATTCTGTTTTCTGAAAAAATGGAAGTACAATTATATGAACAAAATATTTCCCTTATTACAGATAAAACAGAATTTATCACAAAATAACTAGCCAGAAAACAATAACAAACCTGTAAATTCACTATTTTCTACAATTTCAAAATCAGAAATGGAAGAGTTATACATTTCTTTATAATCTTGTTCATACATAGCAACCAATTTATCTTCAACATTTTCATTGATATCTTCCAATTTACTTCCATTTTCATTGTTTTTTCTTAAATCATATGGCACTTCAAAATCATCTGCATTACGAATAACAGTTTCAGAAAGGCTACGTAATTTCAATTTATAATTTTTTTTACTTGCAGTTACTGGTTTATTCTTACTTTCAGAATCTTCACTTGTTGTATCTGAATTTTGTCGAGAAAGTTTTGAAATTTTGTCTTTTGATTCAGATGCAAGTCCTCTAACATAAGAAATAAATGTATTTTTTCCTAAATCGGAACTATCACCTTCTTTGTTAAAATCGTCTAAAGTTTTGGATTTTATTCCAACATCAGACATTGCTCGTCTTATTGGTCTCTTTGTATTAAAGTCATTTTTGGAACTTAATGCATGTTCCTGTAAGAACAAATAAAATTGAGAAAATATAATTTATGTAAAGATATGAAGTCAGATACAATTCTTTTGGAGTATTTAGCTTAGTTTCTGAAAGTTTATGAATACTTTTATGAAACAAAAAGGCAGGACTAATAAAACAAACTAAAAACACATATTGACAAAACTTTATACAAATAAATAATGCTTCAAACCACTAATAAATATGTGTATGTGATAAACATAAAGGTAAAAGACAATGTGTTTGCAAAAAATGACAGACTATTAAAAGGTATTAACAAATATTGATGAAATTTTTCCATAGAAATAAATTAAGAGTAAAGAAATAAATCAATTGTGGTGATTTAAAATCACTACAGTTCTGCTTTACAGCAAAATAAATCTCTAAATAATGAATGAAAAATTGGTGATTATAAACTTGTACTTAGTTAAAGTAATTTAAATTCTAAATTATGGAAAGAAATTAATGAATATGAAAAGTTCTCAAATAACAAATATGTATTAAAGGCACACGATTCTGCAAACCAATTGAATAACAAGTTACTTTGTGGTCACAAGTTCTATTTTAATATAATCACATGGATGTTAAAAAAAATCACTGTGGGAGATATATATACTTATTAAATTTGTGAGTTGGCAGAAGTAAAAAGTTAAGAGGTTTAGAGGTTAAGAATTAGATTTACATTGCCTGCATTCCAGTAAAAGTCCACAAAGTTCACAATTGATACATGATTAATTATAATTTGTACAGGGTATCTGCCAAAATAAAATTTTTCAAATCCATGACTTTTCATGACTTTCCCTGATTTAGCAGATCATTTTCCATGACTTTATAAAGCTTTCGTTAAAAGTATATATAAATAAAACTTCTGATGTACATACAAATTAAATATATGCTTTTAGAGAAATTACAGGAATTTTATCATAAAAAACTATAAACTTACTTTATAAGTGTTGATAAACTCACATACATAAAAATAAATTGTTGTATCTACATACCTAAGTTTAATCATATAGCAATTTTTCAATCAAAATGTTTCCAATCTAAATTCAGGGTACTTTGGTATTATCCAGGTGACCATGAATAATAGCCAAATATAACCCTATAATGTTTATATACAATATCCCTAGAGATAAACTTATATTCTGTGCAAAAATCTTAACTAATTTTTATTAAAAATAATTATTATATTAATAAAATTTTAATCTACAATTTAAGAAAAAAACCAGAATAATATACATTTACCCACCCATTAAGCTTTCTTGCTTTGAGTTTCCTTGGTGAACAAATTTTACTTGGCAATATGGTCAATAGGATAATACATAAATACCAAACTCAGTAACTTCAGTCAAATGACAAGTAAAAATAGAATTAAACAATTCAATGCATTTTTCTTAATCGGTAGTTTAGCAGATCCATGACTTTCCATGACTTTTACTCATTATACTTGAAAAATCAAGACTTTCCATGACTTTCCAGGTGCGCGGAAACCATGTTTGTAGGTTGTAAAAAAATAGACATTTTCAGGTAGATAAACTGATTAGGCATATATGCCTCACACATGATAATCAACTAAAATAATAAAAGTTCATTGGATTACAGGTGGACTAACAAAGTTTTTAATTCTTCCTTTTTTAGCAACTACAATTGCCTGAAGACAAACTTTAACTATTGACAGTGATAATCCTATTTCTTTCTACAAAGTTCTAAAGACTGATGAAATAATGTATTTGCCAATTGACCAAAAAAAAAAAAAAAAAAATAAATAAAAAATAAAAAAAAAACTTTGCTACCAGTAGATTATCAGTGAATTGTCAACAACTTAAGCCAAAAATAAAATAAGACTTATGATAACTGGACAAAGCACATTTATTAAAAATGAAACACAAATTATAGTTTGGAAAAACAAAACAAAACAAAACAAAAAAAATAAAAACCAGGTAAACTGACAGAGAACATGTCTAGAAAAATACAAAGGCCTCTGCATACCATTGCTAAGACAAATCTGGTATATTTGTATAAAACAGCATATACTGATACCATATGGCATCTAGATTTGGTTAATACAATAAGGCACAGTATGAAAAAAATCATACAGTAGTGGTCTATGAAAAATGTTTAGTTAAAAAAAAAATTTTTTTTTTGTAATAGGAAAATAAAAGTTCCTTCAGATATACTGTCCGCAGGTAAGTCATAGGCATTAAATTTCAACTTTTAATCACTTATAAGCCATAGCTTAACTACTTAAAATTATGGTAAATATACTTTTATGGAATTTTAACTGTAAGATTTACTGATGTTTTTTAATGACTGATTTATGCCATGAAATAGCTGTCAAGCATTATTAGAGATGACAAAGTTGTATTTACCTCTGAGTCATGTCTAAAGCATTTTGTGGATTTAATGAATTTTGTTTGAATGCCAACAATAGAGCTTTATATGAGAATTTTACTCAAAATACATAACAAATCTCATACTATTTTTTATAAGAGATATAAATGTGATTTATCAGTAGCACCTATTTGAGGCCTCATTACTTAACCAGGAAAGTTTTCAATTCTAACAAGATGATATTGTTATTAAGTAAAGAAAGTGTACATGAGCATTCATGTCTTTTTTATGGCTCAGATTTAAGACTGGCATAATTTTTCTGGTAATCACTGCACAATATTGAAATTTAAACTAAATATTAGGTCTTAAAAATGATTTCTAAAGAAAAGTAACTTAATTATAAAATAGAAGTTATAAGGATATATTTAACAAAATTACTCAATTTAAAAGTTAATTACAACAAATTACTTTGCATTAACCATTTTATCATCTCATAATTATGGCATAAATCATTCAAAATCCATAGAAACTTTTAAAAAGACACGTCTTAAATTACCTGTTCAGGAATTTGAGACTTTTCTGACCCAGCAGAATCCATATTCTTTACAGCTAACTTAAATTCTATATTTTGTTTTGAAAAGACATGAGATGATGACACAAAAGGCACTAAAATGAATACTGTATTTCGAACTTCTCTCCTGCGGGCTCTAATAGATGACAAAGAAAAATAATTTTCTTGACAATTATTGCTAGAAATTTGTGTTTTAACCTTTGAAACAAGTTCTTGAGATACAGTTTGAGGATTTAATGAAAGTTTTGATGGCACTAAGCTTAATGGAGAAATACTAAGATGATCTTGTATGTTCCTTAGTCTCTGTGAAACCAAAGATGCAGAAGATGAACAATATTTTGATTCAGTTCCAATGATATGTGTTAGCAAACACATGGGGTTATCTATAATAATGAAATAATCAGAAAATAAAATAGTTAAAAAATTGACTTTAAAACAAAATTAAAATATATGACACATGATCTTACAATATAGTGCAATTTTTATCAAGAAATCTTGTAAAGAATTATATTACATAGAAAAATTATAGTTTAAAAATACAAATTGAACAGTAGATAAGTTTTATGGAAAACATGTCACAGTTTTTAACTGCATTAAATAAAATTTTACTTTATACTATTGACATGAAAAGAAATCTGCATCTAACATAAGCAAGAGATAATTAATATAGATTTATTGAGGCTTTAAAATTAAAAAGTCAGGAGTAGAGCGCAATCTTCCCTCAAATGTCTTAAATACACTCACATAAGATATTTATATGATTATTTGATAATATATATGTAACTTAAATCAAAATGTATTAGACTAAACTTCATTTTGCATCATTCTGGCAGTCATTTCAAAAAATAAAATATTTCTACCAAACCTGGATTCCACTAGCTATGTAATCAAACATTTTCGGCCTATTTTAATAGATTGATTTATCCAGAATTTTATACACATGTACGATTATAGTGTATGAACTGTAAATAGATTTTATTGATCAAGCTTCTTGCATTTTGGAGTTATCATTTTTTACCTGTGAATATATAAACATACAGTCAAACCCTGATACAGTGTGTCTATCAGCTTGAAAATCAACCTGGATCTACAACGAGTCTGATGATATATTGAAAGTTTATTAATAGAAACCTCTGACTACTCCTATTCATGTAGAATATCTTGAAATACTGTAACAGAATATTTTTACTGCTTGTTCGATTGTTGCAAAGGGAACTCACAAAAAGTTAATTTCTTGTGAAACTCCCATAATAATAATTAGATTTGCAAATCTACACTTTCAGTGATAGTGTTACATTGATGCAAAGGGGGAAAAAACAAAATCTAGTAGAGAACATATGTTGGAAATTAATTGTAATAAATGTTGTTGGTATTTTAACTCTTTCGTAACTCAAAACTGAATTCAACCCAACTAATAAATATATATATATAGCACAAACTATTAAAGCAGCCCCAATTTGAAAGGAGAAAAAAGTAAAATACAATTAAAGAAATAAAAGAGGGAAAATTCTATGAAAATATTTAATTAATGCCTGGAAAATATTAATTGGTGTTATATCAACTTAGCACTTGAATAAATTTTAAGATTATAAATTTTATACAGAAGATTTGTTCCCTCACATATGTGGTGCTAAATCATTATTTGATTGCACTAACAGTAACACATTTAACCCTTAATTTGGCTAAGTCTGGCCACTACACCGGACATGTATATTTATAACTACTGTATAACATAATTGTCAGTGTTCGCCACAGCAGACATTATCTCAAAAATGGAAAATGATATATTTTTTTTGTTTATTTCACAGAGATCCTAATGTCTATACAAACATGGAAAAATAACAGAAATTAAAAAATATTTGAAAAAACATCTTGTCAAATTAAGGGTTAAATGCATACATGTAATTTTGGAAATCATCTTCTTCCTCCAGGTTTAGATGTATCTAAAATAGCAATATTTATCAAAATATCAGGGTCAATTTTTTATGATTAAAATACTTCTCTATAATCATCATGTAAAAGGCAGAAATATTCAAGCACTGAAATTTATAGAAATATTAATAAATAATGCCTCACATTTATATAAATAAACCATTAGTTTAGGAAGTACAGTAGAATATTGTATATTGAAAATCTCAATTAAAAGAAACTTTTTTTAAACTATTTATTTTTTAACTATACATATTAGTATCTTTAAGTAATGAAAGATGTGTTTTCAAAAATAAAACAAATCTCAAGAAAACAATTTTATTATTTAAATTTAATAAACATTAATTCAAGTGGCACTTGCAGACTCAAATGATCACTGAATTCAAAGCATTGTTTGCTGTTGATATCTCAGGATGTAATGTTTTTGAAAGTTACAAGCTTTTGGTAACAAAAGAGACAATGAGCATAGCACATGACTGTAGCACAGACAATGGGCAATTAACTAAAAATTGTGGTCTTTTGTATGGCTCATTCAGAAAAAACTTTTTATTTTAGACTCTAATTCTAAAGTTAAAATAGACTGGCATCTAGTATATTAGCTTAAATTAAATTGTAATGCTTGTAATTTTTTTTTTAAGAAATCAAATTAAAAATTTACCTATTTTTTTAATTTAACTCTAGATTTACATAAATTTTTCCTTACAACTATACTTTAATAGATATAAAACTTTTATGAAACTATTGATCCCCATATTTAAGAACACTGTGTATATTATATAACTATTTTATACATACAAATATATATATATCCCTAGATATTTAGAAAAAAAATTGGATCGCTAAAAACAGAACCCTTGGTTAATTAAAGCTTAAATAATTAAGGTTCTACTGTACATCTAACTTATATAGAGCATAATTAACAGATGCATATTTTTAAACAACCTTATTGAACCTACCATTTTTATTCTTTACAGGCTGAACAAGGAAAAACATAAATTCCCATCTTTTAGCATCCCAAAATAAAATCCATCCTACTTTATTTTCAGAAAAATCATGAAATCTATAAAGAAAGAAAGTGAAAGAGGACCTTGAAAATTTCATAGATACAATCCTAGAGTAAGACATTACCTTTTACACTTATATATTTACTGTAATAATAATAATATGTATCCTGAATCATACTACATAAAAAATGCCATAAACCAATAATTAGTATAGCACACTCAAATGCTTAAAGTTGCATTATTTTTAATGATATTTAAAAAAAATTCTTGAAAAGTTTATCAGTAATTTTGATTTAAAAGACAAAAAGGAAAAGGAAAATTACTTTTTTTTTTTTTTTTACTTTGTCTTTGCCAAAGTAAATCTTTTAGAAACACAAACTCAATTTATTACTAAACCACTTTTCATGTTCAATATTAAATAAAAATGATATCTTCAAGTATACACGGGGGTCACAAAATAAGGAGAAGAAGTATCCTAATTTTTCCTTATAGTTTACCCAAAAGAAATGACATGCCACAGTCTATGACATTTCTTGGAAATGTGCAAAATTTTGATCCAGCAAAGGATAATGGGGGTGGGTTCATAATGTTTTTTGCATTATAAGTAAAACATATAATTAATACTGTGATCTTCAAGATGAGACTTGGGTTTGTATGTTATGGATTAATTACCTGACACTTTATTTGCTATGTATGTACAAGCTCTGATTTTGAAGATACTATTTTAAAATGGTTCAAGGAACCTTTTATGAAGTAATGTAAAATCAAATAGAGGCAATGTACTTAAAGAGCAATTGAAAAAGAGTAATATAGGTTCCACATGTAGTTCTTCCCGTCCACTCCTTTTCCTTCCTCATATCTCTCTCTCTTGAAAAAAAAAAAAAAATAAATAAATAATAATAATAAAAAAAAGAATTAGACACCTTATGTTTGCCATTGCTGCAAGAAGCCTATCTTACTTGAGTGCTCTATCAAAATTTAATACAAATGCAGAGAAAACTTACAAGGAAAAAAAATGGACCTTAAAATAATAGTGCAATTTATAATTTTCTGGGTCTTTTATATTTTTATTATGACATGTTTGGTTTGGTTTAGAGCTCTATGGTCCATTTTTTGCAACATGAGGGCTAATGAGACTGGCACCAACTGCTTAAAGCCGATTCCGAATGGCTACCAACATCCATGCCTCAGTGGAATTCAAAACCACAAACTCTGGTACCGAAGATCAGCGCTCTAATCATTGGGCCATCTTTTGGCTTTATTATGACATGTAAAAGTGTGTAATAAAAGCCAAAAAAAGAGAATTTTAGAGTAAAGAAATTTTTTACAATAATAATGATCTGAACAATTAGGTTCATTATTTTTTTGTAGTTTTATGTTTTGATTTTTTAAAAATTGAAATTGTGATACAATTAAATGTAAAAATACACTAATTGTATCATAAAATTAAAAATATTTTTTAGCTCTTTGTTATATTACCTATGCCTTAAGTAAAATAACAATCAGCCAACAGCCCAGCTTGCTATTTACTCATTGGTCAATGAAACTCAGCTCAGAATCTTCTGATTTCTCGTAACTGCTAGTTTGCTCTCTGCCACTGCTCTGATCAGTTGTGCTCCAGCCACATATTTTTTTCTATCTCTAAATGTTCTACTCTCTATACATACACTCACAGATCCATAATTTTTTCCTATTTCACTTTTATGTCTGTTTATTTTTTGTTTCCTTTCCACTTCCTGTACTACTGGTCAAAATCTTAGAACTAGAGGACAAGATCCAGAAAATCCTGTTGAACTATAGTTCTGTATAACAAAACTAATTAAATAGCACTGAGCAATTTAGTATTTTTCATGTTTATTTATAAAAGAGGTCACCAATCCTAGTATAGAGTATGATAAAATCATGACTTGGGAAGTTCAAAGCTAAAGGCCATTGGTTTCACTTGTAATATAACAGTCACAGCAATATATCTCTCTGTATATGGGACACATTTATTGTCTGTTTCCTTATAACTCAAGATCCAGACAACCAAATAACGTGAAATTTGGTACATGTACACAAAATTACATGGGGAAGGTTCTTAAACAGGTTTCGTTCCATCCCAAAAGTAGTGCTCCATGTGCCTGTTCTGATCCATGGGTACATTTTAGAGAAAACTTTACTAAACAAAAGTAGTAAGTAAACACAATACTTCATTATGTTTACTTTATTGCAAGCAAATACTGCAACATATATCACATTCAGCAAAACTTCAAGGATCAGGACTGGCTTTCCCACAGAGCAATTCTGGCAAGCAGAAATGATGTGGTTGAGAAACTCAATGTCACCATTCAGAAGCAGCTTCCAGAGCAAGAATATGTCTACAAGTCCATAGACTGCATCCTTAATGATGATGAAATAGTACAATATCCCTTTGATTTCTTGAATTCCATCCAGACTCCTGATTTGCAAGCCCATAACATGATTCTGAAAGTAGGTGCTCCAATAATGCTGATCTGAAATATTGATGCACCCAGGTTGTGCAATAGCAAAAGTTTAATTTTGAAAAAGCTGATACAACATGTCATTCAAGCCACAGTACTCACTGAATGTGTAAGGTGGAGGATGTCTTCATTCCGAGAATACCTATCATTCCCTCAGACAACACCATACAATTCAAGAGAATACAGTTCCCTTTGAAACTGTGCTTTGCCATTACAGTCAGCAAGTCACAGGGTCAGTCTCTTGGGATTGCTGGTATAGACTTGCAGACACCATGCTTTTCTCATGGGCAGTTGTATGCGGCCTGCTCCAAAGTGGGCAAAGAGGAAAATCATTTTGTCCACACTCCAAATGGAACTGCCAAAAATGTTGTCTATCCCATTGTTTTAAGATAAATGTATCCTTTTGTTTCATGCAAATAAACAGTTTTGTATGCTTCTACAGAAAACCTTATTTTAAACCTGGGCAAAGCCAGGCACTTGCAGCTAGTTGTGTCATAAACATCACAGTATAACTACAATTCATTAACCACTTTTTAAATATTTGTTTCTTACATTTTTATTTTAGATGATATCTAAAATTATAATCAAGGATACTAAACATATATTTGCATTGTAAATTATATACTTAAATTTTTAGTTGCCATAATATTATTTTGATGTTTAAAGTGACTAGAAATAAATAAATTCATATAACAAAAAATAGCTTAAAATATAAGTCCCAGGACCATCTTTTAAAATTAACTCCTATGGTATTGGTAGATAAAATTTAACATATACAAATCATAGAATATAATGTTTCAGATAGTATAAAATTATTACCTATACAAGAATGTATGGGGCTGAATTTTATTGGTTTCTCTAATAATTGAGACAACTTGTTCTGCTTCCATGTAATGGTCTCTACGTAGTTGTTTGTCATGAAAAGATTTTATAACATACTGAGAGGTATAAAATGGATTCCAATCAGACCATTTTACTACATCTGCAATCAGTGAACATATGCTCTACAAAAGATATAATGAAGTTTACATTATAGAACATCTTAAAATGCTTTCAAATGGAAATACATTTATTTTATACAGAAAAAAAAAGTAAGTAAATTAGACAAAAATTAAAATTTCTTTTTTAATAATTTCATGTGCATAAAACATTTTTTATTGTAACCAGCTGAAAACTGAATATAAGAAAAATGCTACACCATGATTGAAAGAACTACAAAATTTGTAAAAGCTTATAATTTATTAACAAAATATTAATTTTCTCAGATTTCAATTATGCATTTTATGTAATAAAATATATGTAATTACTCTTAAAATACTTTAAATTTTCTAAACGAGAATGTTACATATATTGAAAAATTTTATTTAATAATGTGAGCAATTAATACACATAAGAGTTTCTTTAATAACATGAAGTCTAGAAGCAGTTGCATAGTGTATGTAACAATACTAGTAATATATAACAATTAAATATTTAATTGTATTAGATTTAATTATATAATTTCACTTAAAATGATTAACTTTGGCCCTACATTCATGATGAGATCAAAATTTAAATACTTTCTAACACAGATTCAGATTTTTCATCAGGAACCCAATAAAACTGCGCTTTGATAAAAAATAAAAGTAAGCCGGGGTTTTTTTTTTCGTGTTAAAAAATTGTCAAAATTTCAAAATCTTGACATTTATAATCAAAGTAATTTTTAAAAAGATTCAATTTTTTTTATGAAACCGTAAAAAAGTAATAGTTAATACATTTTATTTAAAAAAAAATGTAATTACTTCTTTTTTAATTATTATAATAAAAGTCAAATATTTTTATAGTTAAAATTCTAATAGTAAATCTTATAAAATAATAATGATAATAATACAAAGCAACTTACTGCTGAAGATGAGTTTAAGAGTATGGCAGAACCACATAAATTTATCTCATTTTTTAAAACAGGAAAGAAAACCTTTTGCATCCAACATCGACTTGATCCATAATCTGATGGAATCAATTTCCATTTTGTTGTACTATTTATAGGACAAATCTATAAAAAGTAAATCCCATGAAATAAATATTTTTAAAACTACCTCTATATGCAATTCTGGCTCACAGAAAAGAATTAAAGTAAAATGCTATGTATAAAATATGATGAAGTTCTCAAATTATAAATTAAGTCTATAAATATATATCCAAATATTAATTTCTAATATTTCTTTTAAGAGGCAGCATTTAAATTAGCAAATTATAACTTTTATGAATATCTTAATTCAAAAATTGTATTTACAGTTGACATGTGATATTTCAAATTTGTTTACCCAGTCTTTCTTCCAAAGTTCTGAATTTAGATCAATGTCAATCAATAGAATTTTTTTCTTCCTATCTTGAAGTTCATGCAACTTATTTTGGTGCTTCAGGGATTATGTAGGGTATGTAGTGATTTTTTTTAAAGAAAAAAAAAATGAATCAATTGAAAAGAATTCTGAGAATATGATTTCCATTTCTGTTTTGAAAGATATATGAATGGTTTTCAGTGTTTATTAAAGTGACATTTCCTTCGAAACTATATCTGACTGTTTTGCAAAATCATTATTTTTGTATCTTTGGCTCAACTTTTTTGAAAAAGGTCTATGAATTTTTGAATGATGAATTACGGTGTATGATGTAACCTTTCAAGAAGAATCGGTAGAATTATCTGATTTTATAGAACAAAAATAAAAACTTTTCAGGTGCAAAGAATGTTGAAATGGAGATTTTTTTGCAGCAATAACAACTCAAGAAGACACAGATGAGCAAGAGGACTATTTTAATTTTTTAGATAATAATGATCTATCAAACATTAGTAAAGAAATAGCAGTATTTATCACTGAAATGAGAGCCAGGTGAATATATGATCCTATGTGATCATATACTTATCTGGACATATTGGATTTTATTGATGGTTTATAAAAAAATTAGTGACTTCTATGAATAAACTAGAATAAAACTTTAAGAACAATACAAACATTATTTGAAACTTTACTTCTAATTGAAATGTGGTAAAAAATAATTTTTGCTGTATCACTTTAAATATTATAATATGAAAATATTTTGATTTGTTCTCATGTTTTCACAAAATAGTTTTTTCAAAACAGCCAAACATGTCATAATAGAGCAATATGCACATTTTTTTAATACCTTAAATGTTTTTTCTTTGTTTCCATGAGATATCAAGAGTCAACTGTGGACATTGTTTTTTGTTGAATGAAACTGTATGTACTTATACAACTGCCTCATTCACCATGATTGTGATAATTTAGATGGAAGAACATTAATTCTCAGCCCATTTATATAAAATTACTTATTTTAATTAATAAACAGAAATTCTAACATTTTATTTTGTCAATAATAACAAACTAAAAAATTGCTATTCAAAGTTAAATATAATTTACAGTTTCAATAGATCTAAGACATGGGGCATTAGAGGTAATGCATGTGTAGCAGAAGGTTATACCAACAGAATTTTGCTCAGTAGTCTGGGTTGAAATATGGCCTATACAAGAAGTCCTGTGTAATTTTTTTTAAATCAATTTTGGCTGGGTTATTATCAAGCTAAAAGATTTGATAGATAGTGGATTGGAAGTACTACAGCTTACTTTTATGCTAATAAGACTGGTATCACAAAATACCAACAAACCAACTGTGAATAGTTACAAACATCAAATGCCCTTAGTTGGATTCAAACCCATGAACTCCAGTACTGAAGAACAGCACCTTACTCATTCAGCCCCTCTGACAGAAAATGGATAACAGGAATATTATGAAAAACATTTACTGCAGATATTTCAAACAGTAGCCACTTGTGGGACTGAGCAAATGTAGCAACTTTTGTTAGGTTGATAAGCTCTATATTTGTGAAGAGTAAATTTATAGAGTAAAAAAAATCAATAACATTAACTTTTATAAAATTTAAATTAAATTACTTTTTACATCAAGTATCATAAAAACCATAGTTATAAGGCGATTTCATGCAGTAGGGCAAATTCTCAAATTATGACAATTTTGGCTTTAGTTTCAAATGGAAGGGCAGTTTATTGTTTGTCTATTGGTTGTTGTAAACATGAAAATGAATGGGAAGGGGTTATAGTAATTCGTGATGTTGTGACAAATTGCCTTATTTTAGCTTATTTTGTTATTTCATGAAAAATACTATTAACCGATAAATTACCTGGCATAGTACAGTGACCTTCCTTTCCTATTACTTTTCTTATTAACACTGACAGTTTCTCAACAATATACAGAACCTACCCTCTTACTCTTCAACCAAAATAGACTGTGAAAACAGAATGCTCTTTGAATGAAAAGTATTAAGCTCTTTTAATGTAACTTATAAGCTTCTCAAATCTTGACTTTTAGTTTAAATTGTTTTCATGTCTTAATAAGATTAGTTCAGAAATTCATTTTCAGTCTTCAAAATATAATTTATATCTGATTATAATCATATTTTAATTATATTCATAAAGTCTAAATGCTTATGTTTGGCGATTATGCATTTTTTGTTGTGTTTTATAACTTTTATCTTTAAAAACAATTTTCTTTTATAAGTCATAGCAAAACTGCTTAGCATCTAAACTACCACTAGATTGCTACGGTGTGCTTGTTTAATTAATAAGGAGAAAGAAACCTAACAGTGCAGTAAACGTTTCAGTGCTCAACAGTTCCTCAGAAGACTGTTTTGTCCAAAATTTCCATGGAAAGACCCTCACATTTTCATTCCAATTTAAGCAACTATTAGAGTACAATGAAGATGATTAGAACTCTTCTTAATACTATTAGTTATGCATTGTAAAAAAGCTAATGATTATTCTATTAAAAAAAATTTTATATTGATGGATTATATAAGTTGTCACAAGAAATGGCAGCCTTTCAGTCTCTTTGTGAAAATTGCCTTTGATGTCATATACAATATAAGATGCTGAAGAAAACCATGAGAAACGGTATCTTTCACTATGGAAATGCCTGCCTAATGTTCTTGCGACAGTTTTGAAGCTTCATGAATAGGTGGTCCATTCAATGAAATAAAGACTTCATCGAAAGTATGTTTCCTTGGGTCATGTGATGTGTGATAAAAATGGAACTAACCAAAATATTTGTTCATTACTGATGGCAGTTCAATTTGTAGAGTGTTTACATATATCTAGGGAAAATAAGGGTGATGAAAACGTCTTCCCCTGAATCAATCAACACATAAAACTGATTCTAGAAGATATGTAATTCACAATATATATATATATATATATATATATATATATTCCTAATGAAATTAGAGCCAGAATACTAGATAATGGCTGGAGTATAAGAGGTAAATACACATATAAACAATAATATGCTTCTTTAAACAGAAGACTGATGAACACATGCATTGTACATTAATTTGAATAAAATACAGGTAAACTTGGGAAAAGGAAATTTTTGGAGGCATTTCTTGAATAACTGCTATTCAGAATTCATTATTCAAAGATTATCTTGATATAGTCAGCATTTAGTATCATTAAAGTATAGACACTTCTGTGAAGTTATTATTGTTCTGAGCTATCTGTTAAAAAAGTTTTTACTTAGCTGTAACTGAATTAATACATAAAATCAAACAAATTAATAAAAAAAAAAAATCTTTGAAAATTTAACACATTTAATAACAACAGTTGGACAAATCTTTGACACTGTATTTTTACTCTAGAAACATCACAAATAACATATGTATTATAATAACAATTTACTTTTTACCAAATACTTTGTGTTATTGTAAATAGTAAATTCCTAACAAAATAGTACATCATATACAAGTATACAGTGATAGGGAAGACATTTTTTAAATTTTTATTTTAATCTGATTTTTAAGCTCAATAAAAATCATACAATTTAAATAACTAAATATTTAAAATAAGAAAATAATAAGACAAAGCCCCATACAATAGTTTTTTTTTCAATGTCCTTATTAATGCTTTTTACCTACAACTTAGAATTTGAAAGGTTAAACTAGCACTGTATTAAAAATAAAGCATCAACTCTAGACGTTGACAGGATTTAAATTCTTTTTATAATTTTGATTACAAGAAATTACTTAATTCAAAGAAAAATAATAATCTTTACCTTGACTAAATTTTTAAGAATTTCAATCACTGGAATAGCATTATTCTGAAAGAAAAACATTAGATTACATTTTTATATCACAAACTATTTGAATTACATGATTTTGACTTGAAGTTTTTTACGTTTCTTACTTACATAGTCCGGGCGAAAATTTGATTTTTTTCCAATTACAGCAATTATAATTCCGACAAGGGCGATTAAAAAGGAAAATATAGAGAAAAGGGGAAAGGGCAAATTATTAAAATCCATTTTGTATACGATGTCATCTCTTAAAAAAACAACTTTCACTATGAATCATGTTTAAAGTCTACACCATCGTTTATTCATACTAAAAATTATGATAACATTTATCTCAAACACAGATAGCATTTGTGACAAGCACATACTACAGAGAGAAAGAGTGAAAGACTACTACAAACAATGCAAAAACACTACCACTAAATAAACAAATTCAAAACTTCAGCTGTCTCTTTAAATCGTAGTCCAAGGACCATACAAATCGGAATGAAATCTAAGATATGAAAAAAAAATTTTTTTTCTCCTAAAAAGAAATTAATTTAAATTTATACATTAGAAAGTGTGATAAGGCATAAAAGGATCAAATAAGCACGAAAAATTAAAACAAAAGCGGAAGACTAAAATATTATTTTTATTAATTTCTTAAGAAATATGGAACATTGATTAAAAATAAAAGAAAAACAATTAAGTGTGTCTAATATTTAATTTTAAAATCTATTAAAATTTTTCAGAAAAATAATTTAATGTACATAAATCGATATTAATCGACTTTTTTCACTTGGGGGAATGGCATTTAATTGAAACTTCTAGATCGAAATGTCTCAAATATGTTAATTTGACATTGATTGTTAAAGGTACCTTTAATTTTGTGAATTTTAAAGGTCTGTGATCTGGTGTAATTGCATATTTTTGATCACATTAATAATTAAAGGTTCAGTGGTATGCTGTACGTAATGTCATGTAAAATAAATGTCATTTCCCAAATGCTGACACTTTTACGTCTTTTATAAACACAGGCTCTATTTTTTCGTCATTAAATCATTTCACAAGTATAGGGTTTGTAATTTTTTTCTCATATTTTTGTAATGTCTATAAGGACACTAATTATTTTTAATGGACATTTTATGCAACCAAGGATTATGTATATTATTTTATGCGGAAAATTTGTAAGTCGTAATGCATTTTTTTTAAAAGACCTAAACTCCACTAGATTATTTTAATATCGGCATCATTTCTTTTAGGTATACTTAATTTTTTTATTCTATTTATCAAATTTCTACGCTCAGTGATGAAAATTTGCTGCAATATTATAAGGATCGAAATTTAAAGGAAATCTATAAAACTCTAAAATATTATGGTGCTTGATTTCGTTTTATCTGTTATGGGCAAAATAAATGAAATAACTTTAGTGTAAATTTTCTATTAGATTACTCAAATCAGTATTAATTTACTTGATGTCTACTCATTAAGTATTAATTATGTATATAGAAGTTGTGAGTAAAATTTTCACCGTGAGCAATTTTGTTCAAATACTGTTAAATGATTTTAGCGTTTTCTGTAAAACTTTTATTTTATTAGTTTTAAAACTTTTATTTTATAAACTTGTGAAATATGTTAGTTTATCTAAACAGTACATTTAAAGCTTTTATTTGTATAATTTGATTTAATGGAAATGAATGCTGATCATATGACTGTTTGCTTCTAATGAAAAAAATGCCTATTACTGCTTATCAGAGAGTTAACACTGAATTACTCTGGTA
Source organism: Pardosa pseudoannulata (assembly GCA_032207245.1). Taxonomy (NCBI): domain Eukaryota; kingdom Metazoa; phylum Arthropoda; class Arachnida; order Araneae; family Lycosidae; genus Pardosa; species Pardosa pseudoannulata. Next base: position 85,477,482 of record CM063506.1, read on the forward strand.
ACTCATGCATAACAATTAAAAATGCAAAAGACATTTTTATTTTTATTTTAATTTTTTAACCTTATACAACTAATTTTTCATGTAATTAATACTTAATAATTATTTTTTTGTTATATTTGAATGTATATGTTATTGTATGATCAGTTATTTGCTTAATTATTGTTATAAGTTAATTAGGTACTTTTTCTATCCCCAAAATTGTTTGCTTCATATGTTTGTACTGAAAAGTGTACTTCTAGATAGCACAATTCCTCTCTCAATATCACAGAGAAAAATATGTTGACTAAATGTAAAATGTCACATAAATAATAATTCTGAAGGAACTAATTTAGTATTTCAGAAAGAAAATAGTTAAAGTATTCTAGGCACAATTACTAATAATTTTAAAAAAATCTCATCTCAATACATTCATTAGTCTTCATTTTATGTATGTACAGACTTTGAAAAATTCTATAATTTTATTTATATAGCAGATAACTGATCAAGAATCATGTACCTAATCAACAGAATATATACATTTGGGTAAAAACTGTAGTTATACATTTGTCAGACATCTAGTGCTGATTTGTGAAATTCTTCAGGGGAATAGTTTTGAAATTTTTGTCACCAAACCTTAAACTCTTTATCAATATCTGATTTGCCTACTATATCTAAATCAGATTTGTAGAACTTATTTCTGTCAAATAGGATTAAATTATCACATTTTATTTTTACTTATTTTTTAATATAGGAATAAGACAGTTAAAGAAGATAAAATACCTTTGTTTCATTAATCTCTCATAATACTGAGTTTTTGCATTGTGTTAAAATGTCATAAAAATTGAAATTTTTTTTTATTAATTTCTTTTTATTATTTTGGCCTCAAAGTTGGTTCTTTTTCTCTGTCTTGTAGTTAATCTTTGTTTCTTTACTTAATTTTGAAATAGATGCCTTATATTTCCATTTGTTTTGTCAAATATAGAGCAAAATAAGCTGTCTGAATTTTATTAAACAGATCTCAATTAATTGATACAATTTTGAGACTAGCAGAAGCATGAGGCAAATAAATATACAAATTAAAGAAATTTGTATTTAGGTAATGTGGGAGTAAAACTCTTTCAGTAACTAGCAGAAAAATTATAAACCTAGGACTCAACTGTATCGTGTAAAAAATTGTCCCAGTAGCTGCTGCTTCCTTCAGCACTCAGTTATTTCTTCCAAAGCTAGCACTACTGGTTTTAAAAGTTCTTTCACAGTAATCACTGAATTTTGCTGTTAAATTCACCCTTAAAAAAAATATCCCTGTTAAATTTATTTCTCTGTGTTTTTGAAGTTATGTCATAAACTTGCTGAGTTATCATGTAGTGATTTTTTTTAGCAAACAAAAAGTTATAAACCTTTTTTTGTAATACTCATGCAGTTTATTAGTAGAACAGTAGTATAACTTGAAATAGCCATATTTAAGTGAATGTGGTGACCTACAATGAATATGAAAGGTAATGGTACAATTTTTTTTAAATTATGGCCTGAACTCTATGAAACTGACTTTACTTTTATGCCGTTGCATTATAACCTTGTTAATGTAAATAGGTTGAATCCTAGCCAAATTCAATTAAATTGTTATTTAAAATTTGTGCTAAATTATTATTAGAAATTAAAGTAAGAGCAGCAAATTAAAAAAAAAAAATATGCTGAGAGCAAACATTTGTTTTTGTCTTTTTTTTTTTTGAAAGGGGGGGGCAGCAGGGGACAATTAATTCCTTTGCCCCTCCCTAAATATGGCTCTGTATTCTTATAATTTTATATATGAAGTATATATATATATATATATATATATATATATATATATATATATAGGGAGAGATATATAATATATATATTTTTATAAATTTTAGTTTTATGAGCTTCCTGTCAGAGGCTGAATTTGAAACATATGTCACATTGAAGGTAAACTTGATTTCTCTTTTTCTTTTTTTAAAATTCAAAATTTATTGTTTTTGTTTTAATTTAAATCAGTGTGGTTCAAACCTTAGTTATTCAAATGCGAATCAAATTTTATTATAGGAAAGTGGTGGCCAGAGATATTAAAGAAAGAAAAACAATTACATATAACTCTCTAGTTTAATATATCACTTTTTTTAAATTTTATAGTTGAGAAATGAATGGGGTAACTGCTATGACTTTTTTGTTTAATATTTTTTATCCATTAAGAGGGCAAGGGCTACTAAAAAGAAAATGAATGAGAAAGCTACTTGTGGGATGCAGATTAGATCACATTGCTTTAAATAATTTTTTTTTTATTTTATTTCTAAGTTTAATTTTATTTAAGGATGTTTTACATATATTGTATAATATTTATTGATGTTATTTGAATTTTATTTAAAATTCAGAAATCAATTTTTTAGCAATCTTCTGAAAGTTGACACTGCTATGAAGTTTCCTGCTTATATCTATATGATAGGATGAGTGACAGCCATCATCTTGGTACCTCTCCATCCCTTGGAGAAGTTGAACATATAACACATTTATCAGAGCATATTGGCTCACTCTTTTGGAATGAAGATTATAGTGATATTGTTTTACTCATTGAAGGTCAAAGAATTCCCAGCCATAAAGTCATTCTTGCATCACGCAGTGAATATTTCAGGTATACTAAATTTGTTTTATATATTTAAATTTTTTATCTTATATGAATGCTGACTAAAGATAGAATAATTTTGCTCCTACTAATAAGCATTTCAATCTCTTTAGTTATTAATAAATTTCAGAAATTTAAATTAAATTCATTTAACCATTTCAGTTACATTAGTTTAATGATAAAATTTTTTGTTTAGAGCCTTATTGTATGGAGGTTTGCGCGAATCCCAAGAAGCTGAAGTTGAATTGAAAGGAACCACTCTTGCCTCTTTTAAAGTACTTCTGAAATACATCTATACTGGTCATATGACATTAGCCTCCCTCAAGGTTTGTATATTCTTTTTAAGCTAAAATAGTTGTACTTCTGATTTATCTCAGAATCTATTCTTTAAAATGTTACTATAAAAGTTAATGAAATGATATTAATCAAATCTTTTTATAATTAAATTTCTAAAAAAAAAAAAAAAATGGTTTGTAGTTTTATTACTGTATTTTTTCCTGGAAAACCACTTCTATACACATTCTTTATTTTCTACTTTTCTGTTTGAAAAGTTTGCATTTCCTTTGATCTCATTGACAATTAATGTTGTTATGACTTCAGAGGTTATGTAACTAACTTAACATGATAATAAGCACCTATATTTTCTTAGTATACTAAATTTTCTGAAATATATAATAGATAAAATTATAAACTATTTTTTTTATCATTATACAAACATCTAAAATTCTGTCATTGTCAGTATAATTCTATATCTTATAGACACTGTGATGTTTTCTCTTTTTCTAATTTAATAAAAGTCTGAAATTTATTTATTTTGTTAATGTTATAAAACATCTTTGTAGGAGGAAATGGTACTTGATGTTTTAGGTTTGGCCCATCAGTACGGTTTTGTAGAACTTGAAGCTGCCATTTCAGATTACCTAAAAGCTATTTTAAATATTCGTAACGTTTGTATGATATATGACATGGCTAGTCTATTCCACTTGTCTTCCCTTGCTGAGGTGTGCTGTAGTTTTGTAGATCGAAATGCTTTGGACATTATTCATCATGAATCTTTTCTGACTCTATCTGCAGTAAGTGTGAAATCTTCCTTTAGCATTTTATTAATTACAGAAATGTATATTATTAACTTTAAGTGTTTTAACTTTTTTGTGATTATTTTTTATGCATCTTAGTTTAATTATTTGATTGAAGTTTTTAATGACTTCTGATATTTACATTTTAAATGCTATAGATGAAATTGTTAGATCATAACAAAATCTCTAGTTTTTTTTAACTTCAATGTTAATTATAAAATTAGCGATAATTCATTCATGTTCGTGATATATGAATACATAGTAAGCAGTTTACAAAATTCATTTGCTTGTTACTGCTTGAAATGTTGATTGTGTATGTAATTGGTAGGTTAAAATGGTTTTTAGTTAAATGTCTTATTGTTAATGCTTTGGCTTTGTTAATTATTTTAATAATGTTTGAGAAAATTTTTCTATTTCAGTTTCAATTAGAATTGATGACACATATAATTAAAATCACTCGTTTTATTTAATAAGTAGGTCTTTTTTATTCAATTTTAAAAGAATTTAATCCTTGTTGTAGAAATTAGTCTCTTCAGTCCAATATTTTACCATTTAGGCAGGAAGCATGTATTTTTTGTTATTATCAAATCAGTATGATTTAAAATACCAATTTTGATGAACTTCAGACTTTATCAGGCTCTACTATATCTACCTGCCATAGACCATTTTTATTTATTGATTCAATAAATAAAAATGGTCTATGGCAGGTGTCAGTAACCTGTGCTTGGTGGTCACCTAGTGACCAATTTAGTAATTTCAAGTGAATTTATGAATTCTGAAAATAAAGTAAAATACATAAAAATAAACATACGCTATGCACTTTATTGTAAGAACAAGAATAGCTTATTTATTAAAAATTTAGATGCTTGTATTCATCTGAAGATGACTAACTATATGCCTGACTTAACTAAATAAATGTTACAAGTTTAACATCAGTAAAACCATTGATATTAAAGAGAACACTATCATAAATGAAGTTAATTCTGTTATGTTTGTTTTTATAATAATTAGAATTATAACTATAAATTTTTGTTGTTTTTTTATGATTATTTTGTTTCTTATGTTTTATTATATTATTTTCATAATAATTGTTTTAAAATGAAAATATCTCAGACATGAAAGGTCGTCTTAATTTTGGAAGCATGCATTTTGGTTGCTTTTGAAATCCAGCTAAAAAAGCTTGCTCAAGTGTATTTTTTTTAATAGAATAAAAATTTATACATGCCTAATTATACATGATATGGGATGTTATGTTTTTATTTCTTATTAACAGTCAGCTTTGAAAGAGATGATCAGTAGAGATTCTTTTTGTGCTTCTGAGGTGGATATCTTTCGGGCAGTATGTGAATGGGCACAGCAGAATCCTGATGTTGATATGGCTGACATTTTATCTGCAGTTCGTCTGCCTTTAATGGCTCTACCTGAGCTGCTTAATGTGGTAAGGCCAACTGGTTTAGTCAGTGCAGATACTATTCTAGATGCAATCAAAGCAAGAACAGAAAGCAGAGATACAGATTTAAAGTACAGGGGATATTTAAGTGAGTGTAGATATCTTTCTGATTTTTATATTTTTTTAAAAATAAATATTAGGGTTTGATAAATTCTTATGTCTTAATGTGTTTTGATGTGCTATTATACAAAACTCAAACAGATATTATTTATACTTCTTCTTTTATATAATACAGTCTTCATGAATCAGAAAATTGACTTAAACTTTCAATTGCTGGTGTATCGCTTTGTTTTATTTGTTAAATACAGGAAATAAGATTTCATGTTTAGAAAGCATTGATAATTTTTAGAATATAGAGTCATGACTACCAATCAGATTAAATTATACATAAAACATACTCTAATTTCCTGCCAATAATCCATAGATTACATGTTAAACTTTAAATTTCCCTCTAATGTGTATTATACACTGCTGTGTATTATCTGCTGTTAAAAATTATTTTTATAATAAAATTTACAAATATCTTTCCTTAAGAATAATAGATGGCAGCACTTGCTCATATATACTCAGATTTTTTTTTTTTTTTTTTTTGTAATGAGGGTTAAAATTCTTTTCAGCCAGGGACACAGCAGACTGGATAAAAGTACCAATTAAATTTATATTTTCCATTTTGTATAGTTATTTCTATCAAGAAATAACACTTATATAATCTGAAATAGCGTCATTTTGCTGCCTTCTCCATTTTTTTTTTTCACTTTCAACTCACCAGATAACATAACTGCAGTTTAATTTTAATACAGATTGCAAATAACCATATTAAATTTAAATACAAAGATGCATTTTAAGAATTCTAAAGTTTAATATCTGTTGTATTTAAATATGCGTTTGAATAATTTATTTGTATTTTCTGTACAAATTGTAAATTTTTAGACTATTCTTACTGTTGTTAGATATACCATACTTAAATACTTGTGTTCCTCCTGCCAAGTGGGCAATAAAGCACAAAATATGGTAACCCAGACTGCTTTCTCCTCACCTGGCCATGTTATTTTTTAGCTTATGTTCATTTCGGAGCCAGCTCTCCTTTTGTAACCCTTTCATTACATTTGAGATGTGCCTAATTCCTTTGGTTCTTTGACTAATGCTGATTGATATTCGCCTAATTTCTATTGGTTCTGTGGTCAACGGCACTTAAAACACAACATTCAAACCGGTTAGACACATTTTTTGCCATTTTATCTTTAAATATTGTTTGATGCACTTCATTTTTGTTTTTGTGACTCCAATCCCTCTGAGTGATGGTTACTGTTGGTAAGATCAACTCAGTTTTTTAACAACTTGAAGCTCTCTGGAATGAAAGTTGTGTAAAGAGGGGCTTATTGCTAATAAACAGGAATGTCCGGTGTGTAAGAATGATATGCATCTGGTCAAACGTAAAGATCGACCTGATGGATATCAGTGGGTGTGTAGGAGTGAATCCCCATTTTCTCAAAAGGAGTTTAAGGAATGGTATGTGGTTTAAGGAAAGTAAATTAAGTATTATTGACATACTTAAATTTACTTACCTCTGGGTGTATGAGGCCTACACCAGTCTTGTTCTTCAAGAACTTGACATAACACACTGTCATTGACTGAACTTTTGTCAAGAGGTTTTGCATTGATGCTTGTGTTAATGCAAACCAAAAGATTGGTGGGTTGAGTGTGATTGTCGAAATTGACGAAAGTAAATTTGGGAAAAGAAAGTATAATAAGAGGATTAATGGTAGATGGGTATTTAGTGATGTTGAAAGGGGGATGAATAAATGTTTTTTTTGCGGTAGTGGAGGATCCACAAAGGAGATATTGTTGAATGCAGTTCAGGGGAATATCTTACCCGATCAACGATCATGTCCGATTGCTGGAAATCGTATGATTGTCTTTCAGATCATGGATTCGTGCATCTGAGTGTCAATCATTCAGTGACATTCAAGGATCCGGACACCTAAAATTCTTTAAGTCTATCCAAATTTTCACTTTGTTAAATTACTTTTTTTAATTTGAAGAAAATGTTATCATTAAGTAAGAGTTTAAATTTAATGTTTTAACACTAAAAGATATAATACTTTTTTCCATATGTCTTTCACTTCTGTGAATCCCATGAAATTAAAGTGGGAATTTAATCTGCGCATTAGACGCTGCTGCAGGTTATGCAATATTTTTCTCTGAAAATATCGTGAAATTCGTACCAGCGGATTATATGCCACTGCGAATCATAGGCAGGAAATTACGGTACTAAAAAATTCATTATGAAGACATTCACAGTTTGGATATGTATTTCAAACAAAATACTTTGAAATTTGTTTATTGGTATCAAGCAATAGTTTAAAATCAGACATAGGTTTCAGTTAGGTATTTATTGATCTTTTAGATAATTTCTATGATAAACTAGGGAGAGGGTATTAAAATGAGTAGTTATAGGTAGCAAATTATTTTTTATTGTCAAGTTTACTGGTCTATTTTCTTTTATTTTTCTTTCATGTAATAACATATAGGTACACAGATTCACTAACTTAAAATTATCTGAATAAGATATTTATTAGGACTTTTAGTTAAAATTAGTGTTAATTGCTCACAGTTTGAATATTTTGTTCTGATTTAGTTCTAAATTTTTAAATGTTGTAGTGCCTGAAGAAAATGTAGCATCTTTAAAGCATGGGGCCCAAGTTTTGCATGGTGAATTACGGGCAGCCCTTCTTGATGGTGATGTACATACATATGATATGGAAAGAGGCTTTACTAGGCATCCAATTGATGATAATAATGGTCAAGGCATTTTAGTAATGTTAGGGAGACAGTGCATTATTAATCATATGCGAATGCTCTTATGGGACAGAGATATGAGGTAATAAACTTTAATATGTTATGTTTGATTAACTTTACAGATTTTAGGTTGCTGATTTATTTCTGTAATATTTTATTTGGCATGCTAAATTTTTTTTTGCACTTAAATGCTAAATGATTTTTAAAAAAATATTTTGGCTATACTACTGATTAATAAATCACAAAATCCAGGTCATTAAAATATTTATAAAAGCTTTATTTCACACTCACACACATAACACCTCCTACCCTAAAACTTATTGATTTTGATTTATCTCATGCCAGTTTCTTTTATATGGTTTAAGAAGGAATATTTAATTTTCTGGAATCAATTTTCCTTCATTAGTAATAATATATTTTTAAAAAAAATTTTCTATTTCTACCAACTCAAAACCTGTATTTCATTTGTATTACGGTTTGCTGGTTCATTAGGAGGCAAAACTAAAATACATTTATGACTGCTTTAAGATAAATTTTTCAGATAATTTTTTCTCATGTTAAACTACAGATAATTTAGCCCCATATTTAAATTTCATCTATATGATAAAAGGAAAAAGATTTCTTTTCTAAAATTACTGATAATATGTAGTTATTAATACATTGAAGTATTTGGTTATTTTTAAGAGATTTTCATGTAGAAAAGTATTTTTTAAAACTCCTAATGAATTCAAAATAAGAAAATTAAAAGTTTTATTGTATTATAGTATTAAAGTAATGAATTCTGAATCTGTCTGCAAATATATGCAGGAAGAGATCTTCGTGTGGATGCTTTTTGATTAATATGTTAGATTAATAGAAAAAAATTTAATTATATGCACATAAGATGTTCTCTTTAAATTTATGCTAGCTATTTTTTAATGGTTTATTAGAAATTGAATCTAAAGAGATAATTTTAATATCTAATTAAAACAACAGGAATTTTGCATAAGTATTGAATGTATTATAAAATAAGAAATTTTTATTGGAATATTTTTCTTATGATCCCAAAAGAAACTTGCTATAGACGTGGTTGGATAGTTTCATGCCCATAAGTCATATGGCTTCTCATGGAAATAGGATTGCCATTGCCATGAGAAGTTGGTTTTCTAAGATTGTAATTTGGAAGACAGATTTGTTCTAGTAGTTTGGAAGTAAGGACCAGGCTGGCTTCCCAAACCCCCTGGCTTTGGCCATCTTCAGCAGTATCATTAATACTTGGAAGACATTGTAACTGCAGACCTGTTTTATGTGTCCCAGCTGCCATTAGTGAACATGGCAATCTTTGGTTAGTTTCAGTCTCAAACCTACAACCCTACAACTTTGATGCCTTTTTCAACTGGGCTACCATGGCTCAGTTATACCTAATTGCATAATTTTATTTGTTATACAATGTTTAATTGGTAATGGTAAATGAGAAGGGGGAAACTTAATAACCTGGTAAGAATATTTGAGAATATGCTATGGAGGTATAAAACATAAGTTAATAAGAAAATATATAGGATAACCAATGAACTACAGCTTGCATCTCATGTGTACTTAAAAACTTTTTTTATTTTCCTAGCATGCAAAGCATATATTACTGAATAACCTTTAAGTTTAATTTTGAAACACTTTTCTTTGTTTTGACATTTTTAGGTCCTATTCCTATTACATTGAGGTATCTGTTGATCAAAAAGATTGGGTGAAGGTCGTAGATCATACTCGTTATTTATGCCGTTCTTGGCAGCAGCTATATTTCAAGCCTCGAGTTGTCCGGTAAATACTAGTTTTTTATTCTTATTTATTAAAAGTATCTTAGTTCTTCCCTATTCTTTTAATAAGTTACAATGTTGTAAAGTTTATGCATGAAGTATAAGAAATTAAGTAAATGTAAAATTGGAATATATCAGTTTTAATTCTTAAAAAAAAAAAAAAAAAAAAAAAATTGTTGCTTCATTACATCAGTATGCTTTTATTGATTTTATATGAAGCTTAAGAGGATGTTAGTTCTATTTTCACCAACCTATATTTTTTAATGAGTATTTTAAGTTTTGTATGATTCTGTTTTATTTAAAATTTCTACTTTTATTTGAATTAGTACATTTAAAAACTTTTCCTTTTCCCCTTAGATACATAAGGATAGTTGGTACTCATAATACAGTAAATAGGGTTTTCCATGTTGTGTCTTTTGAATGCATGTATACTAATAGGCCTTTCAGGCTGGAAAAAGATTTGCTTTGTAAGTGTATTTATGATTATTATTTTTATACTTTTTCCTTCAGCTTTCTTTTTTCTTTTTTTGCTATTAAAAACCTTAGAATATTGTTCTAATGAAGTAATTATATTTTGTGTATTTCTGTATGAATTAAAATTTATAATCTTTGAGCTATGTTAGATCAATGTTTCTTAAACAGAGGCCTACCAGTAAAATATATAATTTCCAAGTGTGAACCACTAATAATAAATGGTGGCTCGGTTTTTCCAAGAAAGCAAATATATTTAATGTGTTAATAAATAAAATTATTATATTTACAAAAAGTTTATAGAAAATAAACATAATTTCTATGTACATAAAAATGCTCAAAATAATTAGCAGATTGCAAAATATAAATATTTTAATAACAATAATAACATGCTAAATTGGTTTTATATATTGACATTTCTATTATGATTTTAACAAATTATAATGTAATATGCACTTTTATTATAATTCAACAAAATGGCATGTGCATTATGTACAAAAGTTTATCTGTCTTTGGCACTTTTGTCTATAGTCTCACTCAAAAGAAGTTCGTGTATACTACTGTCTTGAAAAATCTCTAAATTATTATGAATGATCTTGAAGATTTAATGCAAACATTTCCCTAAGTTACACCACTTCAATAGTTTCTCAAAAAATAGTCATTTAACATTATTAATGAGAGAAATAATCCTATGATGAAAGAAAGTATTAGATTGGAAGCAGTTTTCACTAAGAAAATATTAAGTAAAAGATTTATTCCTGTTTTTTTAATATTGTAAATTTTAACATTCTAACGACGGTACATGGCAAGTAATATTAAAATTTGTCTATGAATAAAAATGTTATAAATAAAATAGTTTTCACATTGTTTGTACAAATGTTTTAATCTCCTCTTTTTAAATCATAGCCTTTCTCATCTTTTCTCCTAACCTTTATGGAGTATTATGTGAAGAGTTGTGTTAATTAACTGTCAGAAAGTGTAATTATTATACAATGACTGTAAAAAGCCTCACCTTTTATACATGACCACAAGCATATTTTTCATTTACCCATTTTAAAAAAAGAATTTAATTCAGTGAGGTATAAATTTCTGAATAATGAGGTATTAGTAAGAGGATACTAGTTCATTTTCATAATAAATAATGTTACTGGCACATATTTCTTAGAATATTAAATATTTTTATTGTTTTTTTGTAGATTTTTAAATGCTTTATAGTTATTTGGATTTACATATAGTAACAGTAAAAGAAACAGATGTAATGTGCTCCCTCATTTTGGCATCCTTTTTTTAAATTCAGATTTGATTTCTGTACTGTTACATTAGCATTAGAGTCTAGTTGTATTGCTTTTTTTTCTTCTAATTATTCAATTTTATATATTGATTTTTTTTGTTTGGAAAAATTTCTTTTGTTTTCGGGGGTATTAAAAAATGTCAGGGGGCTTTTATCATAAGCATCAGAATTTCTGAAAATTTGAAATATTTTTTTCAGGAAATAGGCTTGTGTTTGGCCGAACAGGTCTACTTAATAGGTATTTATTATTAAAATTATTTGAGAATAATAGAATGCCAACAAAAGGAAAAGGTTTTGATGAAAACAATTTGTTTTAGATTTTTTTTTTCAGTTAATCTAAAACTGAAGAAAGTAGTATTATACTATTTTTATTTTTCTGCATTTTACACACATTTTGTAAATTTATAAATTTGGATTTTTTTCATGAAATAGTACTTTTTTTAATTAAAATTTCAATGTTTTCTCATTTTTTTACTATAATACATTTACTTCTCATTTTTATGAATTTATTTTAAATTTCTGTCATTTTTTTGGTAATGCTTTGCAGTTTTGAAGATTTTTGGTTTCCAATAGGGGTAAATGCACCAAGATAGAGGTGCATCACATCTGTTTCTGTAAAGTATTTTAAAAGAGGAACAATTATATATATATTTTTTTTATACATTTCAATTTAATATATATGCTATTATCTGTTAAATTATTACATTTCAGTTGTTTTATTATTTAATTTTTGTAAGTAATATGGGGTTGTGTAAACTGTGACAATATTGCCCTCACTAATTGAGGTATAACTATGTATGTATACACATGTGTGTATGTACTTATATATTAATACTAATTGATTTTTAATTGTGGAACTAATATTACAAAAAGTTAAGGGATAATTTTTTTTCCTATTTTATTGAATTTATTTCTGTTGTGAAAACTGCTGTTGTGCATTATTAGTTTAAGTGTCAGTAAATTTTTATCAGTCTATAATTTATTTGTAGATAGGAAGTACCTTTCATAGATTGCTGCAAGCAAAATGTTTTAAGATAATATGTGTTTGCATTTATTTATATATGTATGAAAGTTTTCTCTCCCAACCATGTAATCTTTCTTTTAGGCAGGTGATAATTTATTTGGATTAATTATTTTGTGCACAGTTACAGAACCCTTTCATTCTAATTTCATAAGTATATATTAAGGCTATGTTCTACATTTTACTTTTTTTTATAAATATTTTTTAATTAGAGCCTAAAATTTCTTTTATTACAGCTTCATTTTGTATTTCAAACATTTTTTTCTAGAAATTCATTGTTTTAAATTTATTATAACAATAAGAATTATGTAAATACAAAATAATGTGTAAAATTTCAGATTTAAATCTTTTTGCTTGCATTTTGACTTTAACTGTAACTCATGATTGATTGTTTTTAAGATCCTGTACATAATGTGGCTACCGTATCCTCAAGTGCGTGGGTTACAGAAGGTGTCAGTCGTAGTAGAAATGCCTTAATAAATGGCGATACTGAAAACTATGATTGGGACTCTGGTTATACTTGTCATCAGCTGGGTAGTGGAGCAATTGTAGTTCAGCTTGCACAACCATTTATTTTAGATTCTATGAGGTATGTTCACCATTGAATTTTTTTATGTTATATGTTGAATTATTCATGTTAATAATGCAAACAGATAAAATATAAATTTTATATTTCATATCACATTTCATATTTATTTTTGAACAGAAATTTTTAGTTCTCTCTTCTTAAAATATTCTTACATTAGAGACTAGCATAAATAAAATTAAATGTTAACGTCTAACTCTTTGACATATGACATATAATTTAGCATGGACAGAGCTGGTAGTGTATATTCATTCATTGGTTGATGAAGGGGATGATCCACAATACTTACACTAATTTATTCTTTTAAAAATTTTATTTTGATTGAATTATTAATTTTAATTCTACTGATTTTTTTTGTACAATCTGTTAGTTTTTGTTCAAATAAATTGAACTGTTGAGGAAACTTCATTAAAATTTAATTGTTTGTGATATAACTCTTTGTTTATTTTTCATTTCACTCTTAAATAATGTTATAAGAGCTTTGATTATTTTGCTTAAACTTTCAAAATTATAATTTCTATTTTAATTTCTTACTTCCTATTGTTTACTCTTCCATTAAAATGTACAAATAAAAACCATAGAAAAATATTTTATAACAAGGCTTTCAACTACTAAAGACTCAATTTAATTTTTTTTTAACTGTGCATATCTTTTCATACTGGTACTTTTGTCCTACTTGCTGAATTTTACAGATTTTTGTAAATTATAAAAGTGTAGCTTGGTCATGAATGAAAGTTCTGATGTGGTCCTTAAGCTCTTCAAATTGGAAGCCCCTGATTTAAGGCATTACATTTGTATGCTTTCACTATTAATATAAATCCATATCATTATTGATATATATCATTATTGATAAATCTAATGCATTTTTAGAACTCTCTCATACATGCCACTCTTCAAATATATATTCTGTTCTAAATAGGTGCAAACTGTACTTTTTTATATAAGAAACCTGTCTAAGATAGATGCACATGCCATAATTCTCTAATACTGAAGAGATAAATTTTTCTCTAAACTTTGACTTATCATTAAAGCTGTTATGTAAGAAGTTCTTGCCTCCTTAACATTAAGATTTTAAGCACACCATTCAGGAGATACATTGCGATTTAAAAAGTATAGTTTGCTTTTTAAATCTTCAAATTATTTGTTTAAAATATTTTTATTTGTAGATGTTCATAGTTAATATAGCACTCATATTTTTTAACAGTATGTTTGTACTTCTTTTTGCTTGTTTCTTTTATGCAAAGTATATAAGTACAAGGCTTTAATTCTGAAACTATTTGATAGGTATTTCCCCATTATCTCAATATGTAAATCTATCTATACTATTATCTATCTACACTATATAATGGGGTGAATTGTTTTTATTTGTTTGGGATAACTGAAAAAAATAACTACAGCAATTTTAACCAAGTTTTGAATGTTTCTTAGTATTACCAAGAATGTTAATTTATATTTTTTATCGTGAGTAAGTATTAACTTACATTAAAATATCATTTCTGAGCCATGATGCAAATTGTTTTGATACTCCTCCTTTAACCATTTGCATATGGGCGTTGGTAGCTCCATGGTAAAATGAATATATGTCAAGCAAGCTGCTCGGCTTTAATTCCAGGCAGTAGAATTTCTTTTTTCTTTGTTTTACATGTTTTTTCTATTGCTTTTTATTATAAAAGTTAAGATGATTTGAGCTGTGCTGCAGACCTTGTTATTATCAAATTTATTTTTACATACATAAAGGGTGAGTGTTATAAGTTTGTCTGGGATAACCAAAATAACACTGCTAATAAAATCTTAAATTAATGAAGAAAATTAAAATTTAAATAACATATATCATTCATTTTATGAGAAATTGTTTTTTATTTTATTGGTAGAATGTAAATACAATCTAAAAATTAATATAGAATTTGAAATAAATGTAATTATCAGTTGGAAAAATCTTAATACCTATATTGAAGACTGGACTCAAAGTGGCTAGTATATAAATATATCTGCATATTAATTCAGAGCACAATTAAATTAATTTGTTTTAGTTCTAATCATTTGTTTTGTGTCTTCATCTGTAACTCTATGTTCACATTTAATATAAGTATATTTGCTTTTTGTTTGAGAGCATAGATTCATAATTACTCTCCTACATTTCTTTTGCAAATATTTGCTTAAGATTTATAAATATTTACAGATACTTGGTGTTTGTAATTTTGTAACATGGAAAATCATCTTTTTCTTAATTGTAAATACATAGCATTTTATAATTTTTTTTTAACTGTTATGGTGTAATAAGAATTTTTTACTTCATTAGAATGCTTCTATGGGACTGCGATGACCGTAGCTACAGTTATTACATTGAAGTATCTACAGATCAGCAACATTGGCATATGGTAGCTGACAAAAGGAAAGAGGCTTGTCGGTGAGTTCCCAAACTGGTTTTGCTTTTCTGTTTCTTTGCACAACGGATTAGACCTTTGTTAACCCTTTAAAAGTCATGATTAAAAATTCTTTCAGATTTCACGGCATTAGGTTATAGACATTGTCTGTGAACCTTATAAATAGGAAACATATGAAAACAAATTTTACATTCCTATAGTAGGTGGAATATTTTTTTTTTGATTTGGGGAAGGGGGGGTAATTGTGAAACCCTCCCCTTGTACAGCATGGAAACAAGAGTTTCTTAAAATTAATTATATTGGTAGAACAATGTATAATTATCATAGAAATAGTGTAATAAATAGATTATTACTCAATTTTTTATTGTTATTTTGGGTAAGTGTTTTTACTTGAAGTCATAAAAAGAAAAATCAAATATGAGATTTTTCATGTAAAGCAATTTTAAACTAATATTTCAAAGAGAAAAATAAACTATGTAAAATTCTATTATATATATTGCTACATCAAAGAGTCCATAACATAGAAAATTGAAAAAAGTCCAAATATTTTTAAAAAGAATAGAATAAAGTATTAACAGGTGGTTTCTCTGGGAAACCACTGCATGTTAAAGGGTTAAAGTTTGGTTTTTGTTTGGAACTCTACAATCTACCATTTTGCTACATGAAACTAATTAGACCAGGACCAATAGCCTCATTCCAGGATGTTCATAATGAGACTTAAACTTAATTCTGAGCATCTATGAATATCCATGTCAGCAGTAGAATTCAAAAATGAATTCCAGTTTCAAGAAAGAGTGACTTATCCATTCAGCCATTGTTTGGCTCGCTATTAAGGAATGCAATGTTAATTCTGACTGCTGATTTGTTCAATATTTCTGATTTTTTTCCCATTCTGAAATCTGGATTTCCAGATTTGTGAAATGAAGTTCATTATTTATTTGTGTTGTGTTTTACAATAAAGATGTTAGAGATTGTATAAATTTGAAAAATTTAGACTAAACAAAATTTAAGCTATTAATCAAACATCATGTCTGAATAAACCTGTTAAGACATAATGGGACTTCACAGAAATCTGTAAAGAAATAATAGATAATAAATTTTAACTTTTTTTTAAACACCATTGTATAGTTTTTAGTATCATAAGCTATTAAGCAGTGGACTAAAGTTTGATCCATACAGAGTTATATTGATCATGCTTAGGATTATCAGATAGTACAATGAACAACATATATTTTGTATAGCATTAGTGGATGTCTTACATTAAAATACATTCTGCACTAGGTAGCATATTTAAATTAAAATATTCTGTTTTGTAACTGTCAGATGACCTTTTTATTTATTATTTTGGGAACTAATAGTATGAAAGAAAAGGCTTCATATTTTGGAAAGTGCTTTTTTTTAAACTTCTCTTTCATATAATGTATGTATGGAAGATAAAAAGAAAGTAATCAGATGTGCAGTACTTATTGTCATTGAGGAGAATAATGGTTTTTCCTATTTTATTTTTGTACATTGTAATATATTAAGTGTATGGTCTTTCTTTGTGTGTGCATCTTACATTGAAACTAAATATTTCATAATTTTCATTGACGTAGTACTTAGCTATAAGGTAATTTAAATTTTGCAATATTAAACTATTTACTCGTGAAATTTATGAATTTTGTTATTTATGCATTATTCAGTAATTTTGTTTCTAAAAGTTCTCTATTACTTTATATAAATTCTATTTTAGAGCTGTGTAAATGAAGGATTTTCCGGAATGTTACAAATCATAATACATAATCTATGGAAATGTATAATTTTTTTGCTATCGGATGACACCATGAAACTTAAACATTTGATAAAATAATTCTGTAAATCTAGAGAGCATAAATCTTTATCATTAATATGTATACATATATCTAATTGTTTAAATTTCAGGGCATGGCAAACAATTACATTTCCTCCTCGTCCTGTGGTTTTCATCAGAATAGTTGGTACTCACAATACCGCTAACGAGGTAAACCATATAATTTGCTTATTCTTGTATATGTGTAGACTAAAGATTTAAGAGCAACTATTTGTTTTGATTAAAAAAAATGATTGATTTAAGGATTTATACATTGAATGCTTTTAAAGTTGAAAACATTAAGTTTTAAATAATTAACTTTCTTTTATTTCTTCATACATTACTATTGATATAAACTGATGTAATTATTTTTTTCTTTCATCCTCCCTCTTCTTCTCTTTCCATCCCATCTTATTTTTACTCTTAGTATAATTATGTGTGTATATATATATATATATATATATATATATATATATATATATATATATATATATATATATATATATATATATATATATAATTTCCCCCAAAATATCTAAAATTTTCCTTTATTTTCCTTATTTTTTAATACTAAATTTTCCAGTGGTAAAGTGTCAGGCATAAGAGAGTGTTCTCTGACTTAAATTCTTTTTACCCATGTCTGAAAACTAATGCTGGCATAAATGCTATTTACTATTGCTATTACTTTTAATTTTTTGTTCAGTGGTTACATTTTTATTAAAAACTAAATTGTTACCTGTGTGTTTTTCAAGCTAGAGTAAATGATCAAGGTTCATTCTTGACTCCCAAAAAGTACTGAATAATCTTAAATCTCTTGGAAATAAAATTACATGATCACCTGCTCTGGTTTGATATTTGTGAAAACTGTGTGTAATCTTTAGCATTTGATGCAGAGCTCTTGCCTTGCGATGATCATAGCATAGGCCCATGCTTTTAAATTTTTAATAAATATGGTTCCACAAAGCTGAACTTGTTTCTTTGATGGAGCCACAAATGCACTAGAATTAAGAGTTCTAATTTTCCAGCAAGCCCAAACAATTCAAATAATAATAATTAGTACTTGGCCAATTTCTTGCGTAATCAGTGAAAGGTAATTTTATTAGTTACATATACATATATATCAAGCTGGGGAGAAAATGGTGATGCAGGCAGTAATTTTCAGTTAAATGATAGTAATCCAATCCTAATAGATAACAATGCACAACAATGTTATAGTTGATGCAACTTTATTAATTCTTATATTCAGATTTTTTAAGTCAGATCTATGCATTTTATTTTGTGGTATTGCTGTTATTCTGAGATGGGCACATGTTGATAGAATTCTAACTCTAACAAATCGCTATGCTCTCAGTTACACCAACATTCCCCATTATGTCTGCTTAGCATCTTCTGCATCACTCTGTCTTTAAAGCCAGATTATATCACTTATTTTTTATGCAGTAATAAATAGTATGTGGTAAATTTGAAGACATATGAACCCATAACTTTAATTTTTTGTTTAAAACATAGTGAATGTTTATTTTTTATACAAATCTAAATGATTTGCAGCAGACTCACCAAATTTTATGCATTATTCTGTGATACTGTCAAAACAGTGCTGTTGATAATATGTCCTTTACCTTCCCTGCTGCATTGTATTCCCTTTTACGTATATTAACCTTGCTGGTTGACAATAAATGTCATCACAACAGCATTATTTTAATATTTCATAGTGTAGAGTATTTTTTTTTCAATGGCATTCCATATATATATGTGTGTGTATAATACACACACACAATGTATGTATATATATAAACTAAATGCGTTGGTTAACCTTGTATGATGATATCCATCATATATTTGTTTAAATCACACCTGATATATGTACCTTGCAGGTTTGCTCACCTAGTATCTTAACAAAGAACAGTCTTTGTTAAGATACTTGGTCTATTTTTATGTATATCACATATCCTAAGGTTGTCTGTTTTTGTTGTGTGGCTAAATATATTCTGTAGTGTTGCACTCAGAGATCAAGGTTAAATTTCCATATATTTTTGTATGTGGGATATCATGTTAAAGAGTAAAAACAACTCCAAGCTTTCTTTTAAAAACTGACATATATATATATATATATATATATATATATATATAATTGGTTAGTTGCCTTTTTTTGTTTTGTTTTTAGTATCATTATATGTGCCAAGACCATCATTTTGTATTCTATAAAATTTATGGATTTGAGTAGAGATTTTGTTTAAAATAATTTTTTTCCAGAATTTTTTCAAAAATTTCAGCAATTAATTTAGTTTGCCAAGGTGTAATCAAAATTAACTTTTGATAAGAGAGGTCTTACATTTATCTTAGAATTAATTTTTTTGGCATTGACTTATTATACTAATAGAAGAGCCAAATGAACAATTATTAGATGAAATTCTACCAAAAGATGGTTCATTAGCTGAAGACCCCCTACTAATAAGAATAAAACGTCCCTACCAGTATTAATCCATCTTTAGGATGTTGAGGTGATATATGTAATTTCATCATGTTTGTGTCTTTAATGTAATGCTAGACATAGCATAAACCTGTTTAACACCAATGTTCCTATATGAGAGCATAAATTTAAAATTCAATTAAAAACATCACTGAAACTATATTGTAATTTTTTTTAATTAGAAAGACATATTTGATTTTTTATACTAGGTGTTATCAGTAAGAAAATCACACTTTGAACAGAAGACACAGTTAATGAGAATATCAAATGATAATGAATATATTACAAATTTTAACATTACTAAAAAAAAAAGCTTTTTGTAGCACTTTTTACATAGCACAACTTGAAATTTCTCAAAATATAGAAAATTAAATCAATTATTTAAACAACATATGCTAATACTATAAACTTTCTCTATATTGATAAGCAAATTTATATGCCTGATCCAGCTGAAGCAATATAAGAAATTAAACTGCAGCTATCAAGCTGACTTACAAGGGGACTGTCATGGTTCAAGTTAACCTTTTTAGAGGGGCAGGGACAGCATGTGTCCCGCAAATGCATTAGTTCATCAGAGAGCCTCTTTCAAAAGGTTAAAGTAGTTCAACCTGGTAAGGAGGTACTACGAAGGTAAGCTCAAGACTACCAGAAAGAACATAAATAAAAGACCACTTGGGTGAGTGAAATCCATACACTCCTAAGGGGAGTGTTCCCCTGAAGGGTCACTTCAGTGATAAAAAAAATTTAGGTTCTAAGAATATAAATTAAAATGCATTTTTAAGGAAACGAACCTGCACATTCTCAAAAGACAACATTGTCATGTTTTGCTGTACAATATTACTTTTTTTTTTTTTTTTTTTACAATCCAGTATAACACACCAATGTTCATTTTATGAAATCATGTGAATAATCCCTCCCCCCCCCTTTTTTTTAAAAGGGGAGTTTACTATAGTTTTTTATAATTGCATCTAAAGGAAATCTTAATGAATAAATATTATATCTTGAATTTTGTACTTTCCATAAAATAAAAATAAAATAAAATGCATTATTGTGAGCTAATAGTGTACATGTGTTACTACAGTTGCAGTGATAAAGATTTTTATATTGTATAAAGTGATAATAATTTTTCTTTTTGTGTGTAGGTATTCCATTGTGTGCACTTTGAATGTCCTGCTCAAGTTCCATCATCTCCAAACTCTTCAAGCAGCAGTTTGACTGATGTCGGTGCACTAACATTTGAGGATTTGATGAAAACTGAAAATACTGCTCAGTCTTAGCCTTGAACAGTGTGTACCTAGTAGAACTCTATATAAAAAATAACTGTGATGTTGAGTCATATCGAAATGTTTTTGTTAAACCTCTTAAAAATGTATAAAAGTACATATGCATTGCTAATTTGTAGGTCATAAATGGCAAGTTCTCTGAAAAATTTTAACGTCAATTAATCACTGACTTAACTTTTATTCTCTTCCTTCTTTAAGTTGGTGTTTACATTTTTAATAATGTTTGGTAACAGTTTCCTTGAAAACGTAGAAGTTTAACTCTGTATTATACTTATTTTAGAGTTGTACAGTTATTTTTTCATTCCCCATTTAAGTGATTATCCGGTGAGAATAGTGGTTGTGACATTTAGGTAGATACATTTTTTGACTGAAGGATCAAATGGTGACTTAGGTTTTGAAAGTGTCAATTAGCATACGTCCTCTTTTTTTCCTCATTGTGTTCATCCTTTACATTCATTTTAATGAAAACTATCTCAGTTTTCACTTTAACACTTGAACGCTGAAAGCTTTATTTACCACTACCTAGAACACTAGCTTATGCCAATTTGACACTAGTGAATAATAAGTGAAATATTTAAATAGAATCTGCGTTACATTCTCATTTTATATACATACATCCATACCTATAATGTATCAATAAAAATTATTAATCCTGAACTAAATGGATTAAATTTTATCATTGCACAATAGGAGAAAATTGGGGATTGAAATATTTGCCATGTCAAATTGATACCAAGCATGTGTTCTAGATAAATT
Organism: Pardosa pseudoannulata; assembly: GCA_032207245.1. Taxonomy (NCBI): domain Eukaryota; kingdom Metazoa; phylum Arthropoda; class Arachnida; order Araneae; family Lycosidae; genus Pardosa; species Pardosa pseudoannulata. The sequence continues at coordinate 85,499,304 of CM063506.1, forward strand.
CACCCACAAACTCAGTGTTAATAAAGCTAATGCTTCAAAACTTACTGTGTGAATTTTCTGCACCTAATGAAAGTTGAGAGAAACAAGAGTCCTATGGGAATTTTAATTCTTTTCTATATAGTTTATATGCATTGGTGTGTAAATACAAGTAACCAGCATTCTAGTGTTAATAAAAGCTAATTTAGGGTTTCAGAACCTAAATTATCTTTTATTTGTGGTACCAAAACAAATATATAAGACTGTATGCCATTTCCTTTCTTTTATTGTCAAATTACATCTGCCAAATGATTATAGTAACATGAGATAACATGTGTATTATTGTGATTAATTTTTATTCTGTTAATATATAGAAGCTTTATTATCATTCTTCTGATTACTTTTTATCTTGATGTAGTGTATTATATTTATTTTAAAGTGTTCTGTTCGAAACTGTGCAAAAGTTGTGTAATGTGTGATAGGATAGCATGTCTGGTTTAAATGCTCACGTTTGTGTGTTTGATAGAGTTCAATCAATTTTTCTATGAATTTTGTGTATTTGAAGTCTGTCAAAAATTTATTGTAAATAATTTTCATTTTAACAATCCTTACTTTATCTTCTGTTTTTCTCTTTTTTTAACATGAAGATATTTCTCAAAATTGATTTCTTAAAAAAAGATTTTTATTCCTCTCTACCCATACGAAACTATATAATGAGAGTTCTCTGTTTTTGGGACTCTTTAGAATTAGTTGATAACTCTGATTGCTTATTTGATAAACATAAGAATTAAGAGTTCTAAAAAATGGATTTTGCATGATATGGACTTTATTACAGCTTTGTGCTTCCTTTTATGTTTATTGACTCAGATTATGATTTGAAAGGCCAAATTTTCCATAAACTGTGTTCCACTTGCATTTATGCTTAAGTTATCTTTTTCAGTTGCTTTCTATCTTTTTCAATGACTTTTAATTTTACTCATTTTAATATATGGCTTATTCTACAGCAATAAGTATGGTTCTTTTAACAAGGAAATGTTTTATATATGCAAGTTCTGTTTTAGTGACAATAGCTCTGAGAAGTTATGTTGCATTATTAATTATACTATCAAAGAATTTGTTTAATGTTCTTTATATCTAATATGCCATATTATCTTTATTATAGAGCTTTGTAGAGCAAAATGTATAAAACAAAAACTGATGCAATAAATTTTTAGTATGAATTTGAATTTGAAGTGGTATTGCATTTATTTTGAATTTCTTCTGTTTCATTCAATGGACATGGTTTCCGTGCACCTGAAAGTCATGAAAAATCATGGATTTAGATAATGGATTAATTTTGTCATGGAAAGTCTTGATTTTTCAAATAAAATGAGTAAAAGTCATGGATCCGCTAAACTACCGATTAAAAAAATGCATTGAATTGTTTAATTCTATTTTTACTTGTCAATTGGCTGAAGTTGCTGAGTTTGGTATTTATGTATTATCTTATTAACCATATTGCCAAGTAAAATTTGTTTACCATGGAAACTCAAAGCAAGAAAGCTTAATGGGTGGGTAAATGTATATTATTCTGGTTTTTTCTTAAATTGTAGATTAAAATTTTATTAATATAATAATAATTATTTTTTAATGAAAATTAGTTAAGATTTTTGCACAAAATATAAGTTTACCTCTAGGGATATTGTATATAAACATTATTGGGTTATATTTGGCTATTATTCATGGTCACCTGGATAATACCAAAGTACCCTGAATTCAAATTGGAAACATTTTGATTGAAAAATTGCTATATGATTAAACTTAGGTATGTAGATACAACAATTTATTTTTATGTATGTGAGTTTATTAACACTTATAAAGTAAGTTTATAGTTTTTTATGATAAAATTCCTGTAATTTCTCTAAAAGCATATATTTTATTTGTATGTACATCAGAAATTTTATTCATATATACTTTAATGAAAGCTTTTTAAAATCATGGAAAATGATCTGCTAAATCAGGGAAAGTCATGAAAAGTCATGGATTTTAAAAATTTTATTTTGGCAGATACCCTGAATGGAATTGTATCATAATCTCAAAATGGTAGATGTGTTTTTTAAATTTCCTTTATTTAACATTGATGCACAATTTAAATGTATTAAATACATGGGTGTATAGTAGATTTCTGGACTAGCCTTTTTTGTGCAACTGTTGGTCATGGATTGATATTTCAAATGCCAAAAATATTTCATGTATGAAAAGTAATCCTTTTATGGTATTTTTAAATTTTAAAAATTCAAGTTTGTAAAAATTACAAAATCTAAATTTTTATACTTTCTTCGATTTTTTTTAAAAAATTTAATTTTTTTTTTTTTTTAGATTTAGTAAAAATTGAAATTCATCTTTAGAACCATAGCATAGATGTTCCACTTTTGACTGAGATATTTAAAATCAAAGGGTGCAAAAAGTTTAGAGATTTTTCTCCTACTTTGGGGATTGATTAGTAGATTAATTGCAGTCATGGGATGTTGAAATCGGGTTTCAATCTCTATCTTAGACAAAAAAAAGGGGGTTAGACAAGAGCCTTTATTACTGGAAAAAGTATATCCTTTTTGTTATACCCCTTTTTATGATTTGGGGTACCACCCTTCCTCTGTAAATTGGATGTTGCCACTTGATTTCAACTTCGAATTACTTGAATTGATCCATTAATCAATTCTTGAATGGCCTTGCACAGGTACTGCTTTTCATCCAAAATTGTGTGGGATTGCTACAGGACCATTAACCAGCTGGCTATGGTCAATAAGGTAACCCTAGTCTGGGTTCCTGGGCACTGGTATTTTTGGCAACGAAGTTACTGATAATCTCACTAAGTACGGTTCTGAGTTGCCCTTCATTGGGTACTTGGTCACTGGTACTTGGTCTTCCTCATAATGTAGTCAGAAAGACTGTTAAGGACCTTCTAATGGGGGATACTTATAGGGCTTGGCTTGATTCTGGTAATCAAAGGCAGGCCAAGGAGCTTAACCAGGGTTATCCCTGGATAAGGGCTAATGAGCTACTTAAGCTCAGTAGGAATGAGCTAAGGGTGGCCATTGGTCTGTTGACTGGCCACTGTTGCCTCAAGAGGCACCTTAACATTATTGGCATCGTGGATATCCTAGTATGTAGAGGGTGCCATATGGCAGAGAAGAGTTCCTCACACATTTTGTGTGAATGTGACTACTACTGTGCCAAGAGATTTGAACTTCTTGGATATCATTTCATCGAGCCGTGGGAGCTGATCACCTTCCCGGTTAAATTGCTGCTTAGATTTATCTCAGCTATTGGTCTCTCTGAGACCTAATTGTTAATATTTCTCAACTTTATGCTGGGACTTTTTTGTTCCTGTAAATGGGTTTTTTTTTCAGTACAATAGGCCTTAGGTCATAGTGCTGGTGCCCTTATGGCTGCCCCACCCTAAATCTAATTCTAATTTTTGAATGAAGGAGAAATATCTTCAAATTCTGAATTAAAATATTTTAGTTCATTTTTGTCAGAGAAGTGGATTTTTTTATGTTGTAGTTCATAGGATGAGTTTTAATTTTTACCAAAGATAATGATAAAAATATAGTAGGAGCTGTAAAAATTAAATTTTATTACTTTTGGAAAATAGAATTTTTAAATGTAAAAATGCTTACCTTTGTGAAAACATCTTTTTTCAATTGGAAGTATATGGCTACTGCCAGCAGTTGCAGGGGAAAATGCTGGTCAAAGAGTTTACTATGCATGTTATACATTACAGGGACACTGATGATTGATCAATTGCAATTTAAATGTTTTGATGAATAGTTAAATACACAAGGAATTAGCCTGAAATTCTTTTATGTTCTTTAGATATGTAAAGGACATAGTAGCCATCTTATAAACTATGAAGATGCTTTTCCAAAATTTCATAGGGAGAAATTGAAGAGAAATTTATATGTTGTGGATAGCACTGTAAAAACAAGTGTCTGAAAATTGTTAGAACTTAAGCATGCAATTAGAAGGTTTCTTGTTAAAATTTTTGTTTATTTTTATGAGGATAGCATATATACTCATGGAGAAATTAATTTTTTTATGCAAACAATTTTGGATTTCATCAAATGTTTTGCTTATAATTTGATGATTTCTCAGAATAAAACAATGCTTTTGTCAAGCAACATGACAAATGCCATTGTCTTCAATATCCTGTAATTAGAATTAAAAAATAACAAGAGAGCTAACTAAAAATTTAATAATAGGCAAGTTTATTAAAAAAATTGCTCAATGTGTATGCATAAACACAGAGTAGAAAGTTCATATTTTTTTTAGCTAAATCTACACAGGGACTTTTGTAAAAGTCTCCATAGTTTGATAATTTTGTAAGTAGTCATCAATAGAATGAGCTGGAAATCTGTTGTTTCCAAAAGGAAGCAAAAAGATGCTATAGTGTATCAAAATATAGTATAGTGTTTGGATAAATATATATATACAATATAGTACAGGTAGCAGTATCAATGCTTTTTATGCAGCCAGAACTGACATTGATACTGCTACCTAAACTGAACCAAAACAAGTATTTATGCAAAGGATCTGACAGAAAGACAACAATTCAAACTGATGTAAATGCTATTTTAAAAGAGGGAAAAATTAATTGTTCCGAGATCTTATTTAAGGCCTTTTATCTGCAGTTGTCATAGACATATACACTCATGTCCATAAATTAAGGATAATTCAGAATCACACAGAAATTGAGCTCTAAAATAAAAATTTTACCTGTAGAATTATCACACACATCTTGAAGAAGAATATGCAAATTGCAGGAAACCACCAGATGGCGCGGATAGTACGTCACAATGACGAGAGTGTATGAAAGGGGTATATAAGGAATGGTAGCAAAGAAGTAAAATTGTTCACAAGCGCTTTAAAAGCCTTTCAGTGCAATAACCGCATAGTTATGGCACAAAGGAAGCATTTGGATGATTTTTTACGTGGTAGAATTATCGGACGACTGGAATGTGGACGTACCCAGCTGGAAGTATCCGAGGAACTTGGAATCGCCCAGAGTGTCATCTCCAGGCTTTGGCAACGATTCAAACATGATGGTAATGTGAGTAGATGTTACAGCACAGGTCGCCCCCGAGTTACTACGCCGAATGATGACCGGTATTTGGCAGTTACTGCCAAAAGAAACAGACGGAGCACAGCATCAGACCTGTCTCGTCAGCTCTCTTCAGCTACCGGTACGACAGTTTCAAGGCAGACCGTGTACAGACGCTTAGGGAACATTGGTCTATATGCTCGTAGGCCTGTCAGATGTGTTCCCCTTACCGCAACTCACTGTCGCCTGCGATTATGCTGGGCTAGAGAGCATGCATTGTGGACACCGCAACAGTGGTCTTGTGTGATGTTTTCCGACGAGTCCAGGTTCAGTTTACATTCTGATTCTCGCCGGACTTTCATATGGAGAGCGCCAGGTACCCGTTACCACCAAGAGAACACCATTGAACGACAACCGTTACGGTGGTGCAGGATGGCTCGTTTGGGGAGGAATTATTCTTGGTTCCAGAACTGACCTGCATGTTCAGAGTGTAACGATGACAGGCCACATCTATCGGGATGTCATTCTGGAACAACATGTACGTTTGTTTCGGGGCGCCATGGGTCCTGAATTTCTGTATAAGGATGACAACGCCCGACCTCACCGTGCAAACATTGTAGACGAATGCCTTCAATCGGAGGATATCACCCGTATGGATTGGCCAGCATACTCACCGGACTTGAATCCAATAGAGCATGTGTGGGACATGCTTGGCCGACGAATTGCAGCCCGTCAACCCCCTCCCAACTGTCTATCGGAACTTCGGAGGGCATTGCTTGATGAGTGGTGTAATTTTCCCCAAGATCAGATTGATAATCTGATACTCAGCATGCGTAGGCGTTGTAACGCTTGTATTGCATCGTCCGGGAGACATACTCCGTATTAACCATCATACTAACCATGTTATACTGTTTTCTGTAAATAGGTTCTTTTTTGAAATTTGCTCCAGGGAGTAAAAATCGCAATTTTTATTAATTATGTCAAACATATAGCATCTTTTTTACTCTTTACCTTTTGTTTAATAAATAGACTTTACAAATAAGTCAAATTTCTTTTGCTTTTGTCTCTTTCATTGCCTGAACTTCATTATCCTTAATTTATGGACATAAGTGTACTTCCAATTATAAAAGTATTTTAAATAAGGTAAGTTTTACTTTGTTAATCATAAATTAAAAAATTCAATTTTGCAAAAAATTACAAAATTGTAATTTTTATATTTTCTACCTTTTCCCATCATTATATTTAGTAAAAATTTCCTGAAAATCACTCATCCTGGAAACCGTGACGCCAAGGCCTATTTCTCTGTTATAAAAATAGAATGAGATATTTGGATTAAAACTATGAAAATTTCATGATTTTTTTTCTTCATTGATAACCCTCTATTAATGACACATGGCAGTGTGGAATTTGAATACCGAAGCAAAACAAGATAGACCAAAATAAATAATTAAAAATAGTCAAGGGGAAAGTTGCAGAGCTTCAATTACGATACGAACTTAAATTTGGCCCCTAAGAATCTGAGGAATATTCCCACATTTAAAGCCCTAATGTCAGTAATCAATGCAGATATTAAAAAATTCCCACAGAATGTCTTATTATAGGTATCGACTAACCGTAAAACGAGTGGCATATTTTTGTGCTATTTGTGGTGCACTTTTTCATTCGATGGAGACAATGGACAATTTTTTATAATTTGGAAGGAGTTATACCATGCGTTAATTAAGTCGTCAATAGTACTACTTCAGCTACCATTTTTATCTCGGGTTCACAAGCACGGACAGTAGTGTCTATGACCGACTGCTTGATCCGCATGCAATCCTTGGAAAGCCAAACTGTTACGCTGAAGAAAGTTAACAAATTACTCCTACTGTCCATCTCAGTAGTCCATCAAGAAGCGACTTGGGCAAGTGACAAGTGGAAGATTCCACCATCTCGATAAGAGGGGGGGGGCAACTAGTTACGCTGTGACGCAACAGCTGCCTTCAGCATCTCCCGCCTCCGAATGGAAGTTAGAAGTCTGGTAAGTCCAGGTGGCCTGTCCTGGGTTTTACTGACTCCCAGCGAGCTAGCGATGCACGAATTAAGATCGTGGATTCATCACTCCCACGACCTCTGTCATCCGCTATGCTCAAGTCCACGAGGCACCCCCCCCCCTTGAGGAGATTTTAAGCAATAAAGACTGGGCTGATAAATTTTGCATTTGTGCAATAACTGCTATATGTACTTATAACAGTTTCCCCTCGGGGGATTACGCAGAAACTGTGCATTTGTCCCTTAGTGCTTGTTTCTGAAGGGAAGACTTAAGTGAAAGTATACGAAAGATGGCACTAGATCCTTTCCCCGCAGGACCACCGCGACAGCAGAACTTGCTGTCCAGTCACCGATTTTTGCCAATCGGGGACGCCATGCTGGAAGAGATGGTTTCTCAGAAGGAATGCGTTTTAGGAGAACTTTCGATTAGCATAAATTCTTATAAAAAGCTCACCCAAATCGTTTGTTAGCGAGAACACTGCGCAAACCATATTGCCTTAAATTGAACCGACCACTTTTCTGAGGATTTACTAACAGTCTTGTTAAAAAAAAAATGCAACCGGGCATCTGAGGATTCGAAACAGCTCCGCATAACAATCGACGTCCAGACAGTTTAAGCGTTCGCAGGATGCTCAATGAAAAGTGTGCTGAGTGATGTAACTTTAGATCAGTGATGGCGAACCGTTTCGTAAAAGGGGTTCAAAGGTTCATTATTTTTTGTTAGTATTAGTTCGTGTGTCAGGAAATCAGTAACGTCATTCGGTAAAAGGGGTTAAAAAGAGTATAAAGAATTTAGAATAATCTAAAATTATTAAGAAAACTTTTTTTAAAATATTCTTATTTTTAAAACCCTGTAAAATGGTTATATTTCCTTTTTGTTTTACAACTTTTACTTTTGTAAGTGAAGGGCAAAAATTTAAGGTTGGTACTAAAAATATGAAATTAATGGGGTGATACCATGAATTATTTTACCAGGTGACACTATGGTATGGTCAGTGGTGCCTCTGACCTGACTAACGTAGTATATTTTAAAGTGATTTATATGTGATTTTTTTAATTGTCTGTTCTATGATACAAAGTTTATAAATGTCCATATGTGGGGCATTTAAAAAGTTTTAGTGAGTTAGTGTCTTGACCCGGGGGGATAGGTTTGTCATCATTTCATTAAATGAATCACGATTCACCCTTTTTGGTGACGTTGGGTGTTGAGTTTATAAAAGTATCTTGCATCTTGGATTGTTCACACAATTCTGGTTGAAATGTTATAGTGTATGGCATATTCTAATAGCTTCTACTGTCAACGTATTTAGCACCTAAAGTGCACAGGTGCTTAGGGATCACACAAGATAACCAGTACAATTAAATTTCCTTTATTGAAGTTTATCTTGTATAAAATGGTACTATATACAATGATTCCCAGGACGAAGCTCCTCTACTGTCGATATCAGATGTAGATACCTGTTTTTGATCCACTGTTTATGTTGAAATGAAGCGGATTGCTCTCTAATGCTTTCCTGGCAGCTTGCCTCACAAAAGGAAGAGAAACCTACTCTTCTTAGACTCTGGTAGTCTAACAATCAGGACTTAGCTCACAGCCCGAAGTACGCAAAAACTAAGTCGCCTGGCGACTCACTCCCAAACTTTCCTCTTTTTAGAGGGGTGGACATGTCGCTCTCTCAGCGACCTGGTTCCAAAAATTCCCGAGAGTAGGTTGGGCATTCGTTTTTAAAACTCCCGCCGTGACGTCGGAAAAGCATGAGATCCCTAATTTTACTGAGCTTTCATTGGCTGGGGAGTTTAGGTGGGTTATCGATATGACCCGATATTAATTTGTATCGGCCAACCATCATGGGCGTGACTGCTATTATGCTATGGTGTCGCAAACCTAGACTTCATGTCTCCATGTCATTGCTGCGCCAGCCACACTTGCTTGAGAAGAAAAGGTGGAAACAAATAATTTCCCTGCCGGATAACAAGTCGACCACTGTAGTTCGAGACATGCGTTGGAACTCCACAGTACGGATTTATTGGTGTTTCATCAGGGAGAATATTTAACCAAGTAATAATATTCTAGAAAATCGAGTAATCCTGCTATACCACTCTTGAATGCGTTTAAAATCCAAGGGGGTTTATGGAAGATTTGATTACCATCATTTTCCTGATTGTCTCTAATCCCGGTTTTTAACCCTTTAGAGATTTGGTGTATGTCATAAAGTGTTCTTTTCAGTGTTCTTAGAATTACATGAAAAATTCAACTTTAAGTAAAAAATGTCATTTTTTAATGCTGTAAATAAATATTAGCTGCAAATCAATAAATATATGATGTAAATAAATAAATATAATAAAATAATAAGTCTAATATCTGCATCTAATACTATTTTTACTGCTGATTTTGATTTATATAATCAACTTAAACAATAATTATTTTGAGGAATATTTTTTTACAGGAAGTGTTAGGTGGTAATTATGTGTTTCTGTACATTCCATAGTATTTAAGACTTACCTATATAATATAATTTAATCCCAATGGCATTGAGGTAGAGCTTCGCGCTCCCAAGACACAGGTCCGAGAATCAATTCCCGGGCTGGACAAGGTTGACTCAGCCTTTCATCCCTTCATTGGGTAGACAAACTGAGGACCAAGCATGCTTAGGAACTAAACACTGGGGGTTCCACGTAAGGTTGCCACCTAACTGAAACATATGCTTAGCACCCCAAGGCCCTTGGTCTAGGAAAAGGAGATTGGCAACGTAAACCCTGGCACCTTGGGGATGTTGCGCTGGAGTTTATTTTATTTTAGTTTATAATATAATTAAAAAAAACCTAAATGTAGTTCTTATCGTCTTTATTCGTGCCTTGTCTATGTCTTCTTTATACAGTAATTTTCTATTATTTACTGGACACTGAGTATTGGAGACTTTTTAGATTTTCTTCAAAAGTACTTTTAGGAGCATTTTGGAATTTATTCCATGTGAAGAACTTGCTTTTCCTTACGCTTTCTAGTGAAGAATGGTGGGCATAATTTGTCCCCCGAGTACTCTGTCATTAGACTTCATAAAACTCAAATCTAGTGAAAAGCGAATGAATTCATTTAGGGACCATTTAAAAATATAAGAGCAAAAATTAAGATTTAGCGAGTATCAAAGAGAGATGATCTGTAACTTTCACGAAATATTGACGATGGTGTCAATCATTCATCCATTGACATAAGAAAAATAGTATCAACCTGAAATAATCTTTAATTTATTAGTTTAAAAATTAATAAATTAAAGACTAACTAATTAATAGGGCGATTTCATGCAGCAGGACACAACTCAACTTATGATGATTCTGGTTCTCGTTTCAAACGTAAAGGCAGGTATAGGGCTATTTCACGCAACGTCATGAACCACTTTAACTCTCTTCCCGTTCATTTCCATGTTTCCGAGAGCCAATAGGCAACCAACTGTGCGATTTCCCGCAGCAGTGCACATCTCAACTTATGACAATTTGGACTTTAATTTCAAATGGAAGGGCAGTTATAGAGCAATTTTGCGCAACTTCACGAACTACTATAATGCCCTTCCCATTCATTTTCATGTTTACAACAGCCAACAAACAATAAAATGCCCTTCTGTTTTAAACTATAGCCAGAATTGTCATGAGATATGCCATGCTGCGTGAAAATTTCTTCACCAAACCGTGAATAAATTTTTATCTCGGTACCTCTGTAGTATTTGCAGAATTTCACGAAAATTGGCCAATTATGAAAATGCGGCTGGCAATTATACATTTGGTTTCAAACTTGGCCCTCGAGCCGTTATAAGTTCGAAACTCCTGGATTAGATGAAAGGAAAGCAATGGAATTAGATGTTTTACACCACAATTGAATTATTTGACAGGCGAATTTTACCAGATAGCTTTCATCTATATCTCAACTGAACGAGTATGCGTCTGCTAGAATTGAATCATTTATTTTTCCTTCCTTTTTCAGAGCGAATTATAGAATTATCTTGTGGTTTTTATGATATAACTTTATATGCATAAATTATCTTTTTTATTATTATTTTACAAATATTATTTTTATACTTCCTGGCAAGAAGCTTTTTTTTATTAAGTACTTTATGTTCTTTCTACCTCATTATTGTTCCTTAGAATAAGAATGTAATTGCATAAATAGTATATAGTAAGACTATATAAAAGTTATGCAAAATGTACAAATAAAAAGGACATAAAACTGAATTCGATTGTAAAAAAAATGTGATACACATGGCATATATTTGCAGAGAATGTGAAAATTCAGTGTAAAAAGCTTTTTTAAATATATTTATTAATATCTTTTTTACTTTTTAAAACTCTTTTTTTAATCTTTAGTGCATTGATTTTATCCATTATAAAATCGAAAATAAAAACAACAGCCCTAAACATGAGAGCTTTCACATCAAATTAGTTGGGCTCATCCAGGGCTGTTCCTAGTATTTTTTTCCGCCGGAATGCCACCCCCAAACTTTAAAAAAGGTTCCTAAAAAAAAAAAAAAAAAAAAAAAAAAAAAAAAAAAAAAAAAAAAAAAAAACAGAATTTTAAAAGGAACATGCAATTTTAAAAGCGACATACAGCTGGACTGTAGACAGTGATTCTATTACAGATTTGCGGTGAAAAACGAAAATTTAAAATTTAAAATAGCTAACGACAAAGACCTTGCAAATCAAAACTTCTACATACTGTACAGAAATACCCAAAAGTCTGTCTATTTCTGTTACATTGGTTTAAGGTTTCTAAATATGGTCTGCGATGCACTCAATATGGAAATGTCTAAATGTCTGTCAATTACTGTTGTATTTCATTCTATCACTCAATTATTTTCTAGATTCAAGTAATCCAAATATATTTTCGTGGTTGCGTTTACTTTAATTTATTTAAAGCACTTTAATTCAGGCGGTTTTTGTAGCTCCTAAATTTTGCAATCGTAGTCAATCGCATACCTTGTCTAAAGCACAACTTTCCCACCCAGTGACGTTCTCAGAGTTTTTTCACCGAAGCCAACCCCAAAAATGTAGCCTCTCAAACTTCGTGCGGTCCATATGTGCAGGGTGTGCACTGCACATCCTGGCAAAATTATGAGGGACAATAATTTTCTGCACCTATGTCTACCTATCTTTATATGGTATGTAATAAATATTATTTATAATATATTCAAATATTATGTTGATTTGCTTGCTTGTATTCCCGCAGTGCGTGCGGTACTAGGTGCTGCACCACGTAGAGTGCAAACGAACATAGGAAGTTCTGATGTATATTCACTGCGCACTAAATTGAAAATCACGCTTTATATGTATGGGCTACTGGAGAAGAACAGCATACTATGGCACTGAGGCAAGTGCAGCTATTTTTTCTTTACTTGGCACTTAGAATAATCCGAAGGTACGGTTTATAAATCGTTGTATTAGAGCGGGGACTTAGTGCTGAAGCTATTTTGGTTTTTTAACTGATTAACTGGCCATACGATTTTGCCAATTTTTAACCAACTTTTTGTATTTTATATTGAAATATATGAACAAATATATAAATAGAAATATATAAATAATAACCATAAGATTTTTGTAAACAAAACATATATTTTTTAGTAGATAAATTTATAATAGTATCGTAAATATGAAAAATCAAATAGAAATAGTAGTATATAGTTTTAATTTTTTCGAATTATGTTATATATAAACATTTTTACATTATACAATAATAAAAAGAGCAATCATAAAACTAATAATGTAAAAACTAATTTTTGTTTAAATTTTTTCTAGAATCTATGTATTAGACAAGAACATTCGGCTTCGTTTTCCTGTATATACCGTTATTTTTGTACCCACAAACAAACCATGTTGTTACACTAACCCGTTCTAGTACGTGACCCGCTCTCAAGTATCAATCGTCAGAAAACGTACTAGTATGTGTCCCGCATACAATGTGTTAAAAGGGAATTCATTGTAACCTTAAAAATGACATATAGCTGGAATGAAGACAGTGGTTCTAGTACAGATTTACGGTAAATTGTTTGCAGCTCTGGGGATGAGCCTCAGGGTGTTGTACTACGGAACCTCACCTAGGACAGCTATCAGCCTCCTCGTGGCGTCCCCTGGTAACTAGGAGTGTCCCTCCTAGGCCAATGATAGCCGTCTGCAACCTCAAGGGGTATACCTCCTTTAGGTATACTCAGGTATCACGAACCCGGGGTTTCCTGAGTGATATTTTTCTTCAGACTTCCCTGGTAGTCACGAACTTACTTTGTAGTATTGTTCCTTACTGGGGTCGTCAACATTATTCTCGAACCATGAAGGAACTCTCGTAGGCCAGCAACACCTTGTGGTGTGGTGGTCACCGTCGTGGCGATCAGTCATACAGTATCTGGATGGCTACGGCCGGGGCAGAGTAGAACACACTTACTGAAAGACGAAATTTAAATTATTAACGAGCTAACGACAAATGCCTAGTACCTACCTAGTAGTAAAACTAGTACCAACATTTCATAAATATACAGAAATTTGTATATTCTTGTTATATTTATATAAGCTTTCTAATTCTCGACTGTGATGCACTCAAAATATAGGAATGTCCAGAAGTCTGTCAATACCTGTTGTAGATCAATTTTCAGTCATTTTCTAGATTCAAATAATCAATTTTTATTTATTTTATTAAATAATTATTTTTTTTTTGTGTGTGTAGGGGGCTGTGTTTATTTTTATTTATTTATTTAAAGCGCTCTAATTTACGCGGTTTTTCCGCTTATAAAGTTTAGAGCCGTAAGCATTCGCTTACCTTGTACACCGTCTAGAGCCGGTCCTGTTCCCATCGCGCAAAAAAAGTAATTAAAATCTTTTCCAGAATTTTTTGTTCCACTGAATACCTGGTGTTCCCGAGTACAAAAAAAAAATTAACTAATTTTACATAATTTTTTTAAAAGGATAGTTTTTACTAGGATTTCTATTTTTACATCCCATTTGAGAATTGTGTAGTGACAATTTTATTTATTTTCTCACTCTGGAAGTGTACCGATCGCCTTTTTCTCGAGCAGCAACTCCCGCTTTCAACTTTCCCGGTTGTTATTTTTAAATTCATTCCGGGGCGCAGGTTATAATTCGAGCATCTGGAGGCTGTCCCTTCCCAGCAGCAGCTTTGTTCACCGAACTAATCACGTGACTCGAAGGTGTCGGACAGGGATTTAACTGGAAAGGGAGGTGATGCGGGACGGAATGTGCGCCGTCATAATTACCGCGTCCGAACGTGTCGATGAATGTGACGCTCCGCCGCCGATTAATGAGGGGGCGTCTCAACCCCCGGGGGGTGTCGCCGAAAAGGCACGTACATAAGTTAAAGGAAGTGCGAAAGGGGGTGGGGAGGGGGGTGTTCAGGGGAGACTCATTAGAAGGAGGTAACGTCACAAATTTCGCAATCATTCGGAACCGAGGTGAGACAAAGCCCTTCATCAGTTTCGTGTGGAGAAGCTTGAAAAAGAAAGAAAAAAAGAACAAAATCAACTGAAGTGAAGTTGTAGCTATATTTTACATGTCGGTTGGATTCTTCATTCGTCTAATTTCTTATCGTGTTTGAGCAAAGATTCCGAGTGGACTGTGTATAAGAACAGTGCTACAAAATCACTAAAACAGTTATCGGCAGGGCCTGCGTATTTAAAGTATCTATAAATTCCAATTTCTGATTTAGGGCTTTACGTATGTCTGTAATCTAATAATATTTAAATCTAGTACGTCACCCCAACTCCTGAAAACGGTCAGGAATTGTAGGAAATCACGGTTCTGGAAAATTTTCGGCAACTTATTGCATGAAGTCTCACTTTCGCATGAACCTTAGCATATATTAACACTAAACATGCCAGCTCTTAATACATACCTATTTCTACCATAACCGGTCAAATGACCGGACTTTATGTTTCCTGACTGAATGTATGAAATATGGATATTAGGAAAGAAATAAACAAATAAACTTTATTAAAATTAAACAAAATTTTATATTGTCAATTTTTATGTATTACAAACACAAAGAATAAGAATTTTAATTCATTACCCCTTGCATTCTTTACATATACCGGTCATTTGACTGGTTATGGTATATTTGGTGTTAAATAAAAGGTAAAAACCAGAGAAAATATTAAAATTACTTTGGTGTAATTTTTTTTCATACCCAAACGATTTATGTTCATAGAAAAATAAAGTCTTGGAGCTATTATTAAGCCACAACCAAGGCCTGATTAAAGCTCGAAATGATTGGGCCGAGTTTTGAGGTTCCAAATTTTTATATAAATTCTTTTAAGCTTAAGTTATTTAATTACCAAATTTTAAAAATCTTTCTGGTTAATTCTTCAATATTTCCAGAAACTTTACTCGGAAAGTTATGTAGTAAAAGCAAATGATAATTTTTATTCTTATTGAAAATTTTGAAAATCAAATGTCAAATTTATACTTTTTGGTTACTTATAAATTTCCTGATGGTATCGGGTAAAGGAAGCTGTTATTATTTGTAGGAATTGGCTGAACGTTATTCTGATTTTTTTTTCAGGTAAAACGATTTTTTAGGGGCTTCCCGATTAAATATCAGGCCCAGCCCAGGGCCCAACTTTAGGAAACTTTAGGCCCAATTAGTCGTTGAATTTTACTACATAACATTCATTCAAGTAAACACGAACCAACTGGGAAAATTGGCTACTGAAAATTGCTGTCAATTTAACAAAGAAAGTCTCATAAGGGCTCAGTTTAATCCTCTTATTGTGCTCAATATATATATATATATATAAAATATATATATATATATATATATATATATATATATATATATATATATATGTATATATATATATATATATATATATATATATATATATATATATATATATATATATATGGGAGATTTATTCCTACGGTGGAAAAGATGCAAAGGCTCAATCAACTAAAATGAACTTATTTACACATTATATACAAAATTGGTGTCTAGGGAGAATTAAAATGTAACTGGACATCAGTGCCCGTCTGGCACAACATCATCGCCCGTCTTGGCGGTCAAAAAGCGGTCAGCGAGAAGTGCGTCTGCACACGTTGCCGTCAACCTTACGTCTTTAAAAAGTAAACAATAAAGTTTCTTTTTTCTCTTGTAGTTTCCTCAGGGTTGAGTTGTTCTTTACTTCTACACATACACACCCACCCATATATATATATATATATATATATATATATATATATATATCAGGTTCGAAAACTTAAAACTATTAAATTAGGGGTTTGAGAATAAACAACGCAGCCCACTCATTTAATGCAGGCGCAGGAAACTTGAATAACTCATTATAAAAGAACTTAACACGTAAGGATTGAGAGAGAGCGTCTTGAGAAAGGGTGAACACTGGCTAAATGTGGTTTTTATGTTAGAATGTGGACGCTAGTCATTTTTGATGGCTGACTGTTAAACTGTGCAATATACACGAATAAAGACAGTATCCAGAAATCATCGAATCTTTGACTTGTCATATGAGTGACATATTTATATATTGACCACTGTATGCCAACAACATATCCCTTTATGTCTTTTTTAATTTTAATTTTTTAAACATTACTGTTAATTTTTTGTTACACATATGCAGCGTATATA
Organism: Pardosa pseudoannulata; assembly: GCA_032207245.1. NCBI lineage: Eukaryota > Metazoa > Arthropoda > Arachnida > Araneae > Lycosidae > Pardosa > Pardosa pseudoannulata. Next base: position 85,516,016 of record CM063506.1, read on the forward strand.
GGAAAACTAAAGAAATAAAATATCGAGATATAAATTTAAGGTATTACTAACAACATAAAAGATAGTTAAAATAAATTTTATTAACGTATCTCAGGATGCCTATTTACTGCAATAAGACTAAAGTAAGATAACAGGTCAGTGGATTAAGGAAAACGAAAAAGGTACAAAATCGGAATATAAATTGAGGATATCATTAACAACAAGAAAATAACTCAAATAACTTTTAGTTGTTTTACAAAGATTATTTTAAATAAGGGAAATTTTATTTCCTGCATATTTTTATAAAGTAATACTGTACGGTAAATGTTTTTTAATCTAATCCGTAACAAATTCATTATTTTTTTCTAGTTTAAAGAAATTATAAGTGGTATATGCAAACTTAGTTTCCCATTAAAATGTCTTAAGTTAATATCAAAGTAAAATGGATTTTTGCATTTGTTGCCGGTTGATTAGAAGCGTTACGATCTACTTTTTGTTACATAATAGTTGATGAGACCGGCATCTACTTCTTAACACATTGTCGACCGGTCACGAGTTAACTCGTGTTTTTATGGCCGAACTTTGCTGACCGGCCACGAGTAAACTCGTGACTCGTTTTTTACGCATCTCTGTTGTTTTCTCTGTTGGCTACCATACAGTGCAATTGTTGGTCAGTATAACACAAGCTGTGTCTCTTGCTTATAAGACCCACCAAATCTTTTGTTGTAAAGAATATTTAATAATTAAAAAAATTTTTAAAAACGATGACGGAACGTAATGAAGAATTTTTCAATGAATTATACGCGGATGCTTTATCTGATTGTCTGAGTGATTATGAATCATACTGTGGTAACTGTGAAATAATAGCTGGTGACATGAGATAAATTTTCAGTAAAATTGCCGGTCAACAATGTGTAAAATCAATTCCGAACTACTACAAGTATTCAGGTCAGAAGCTGTGTTCGAATCCATAGACTCCGATATCGAAATTCAGCACCCTATCTTATCGACTTCCCTCCAAGAATAGTACTGAAGGCAACTACTACAAATGCAACGTTTTCTTGTTTATGAAAATTTCATCGAAGTATTACTCTAGAATTTAATTTTATGAATTTAATTTTCATACAGTATCAATCTTCATTTACTTATGTATTTTATGTCTTTTAATTCTTTAGAAATGGTATTGAAAATTTAAGAGCACTTAGAATAATTGTGTAAGTCTAATGGTGAATACATTAAATTTTAAACGAGAATAATATGCAGTAAAACCCAAAAGTTTCTTGAAGGATTTAATGTACATATGGTGCAGATGTCCCTTTACATTTTTTTCTGGGACGCCGTTGGTTCAAATATACTTCCTGGATATTCTTCAATTGGATTCTAAAATACAAAACAATTCCAATGATTAACCCTTAATTTGGCTAAGTCTGGCAGCTACACCAGACATGTCTATCTATAAATACTATATAACATAATTGTCAGTGTTCGCTACAGCGGACATTAATTATCTCAAAAATGGAAAATTATATATTTTTTGTTTATTTTACAGATCGTAATGTCTGTACAGACATGGAAAAATAACAGAAATTAAAAAATATTTGAAAAAACATCTCGTAAAATTAAGGGTTAATGAAATATTTAGAGTAGAAAAAAATATTTTGAAAAGGTACCAAGTTTCTATGTAAATTGCATTTTATTTAATTTTAAGAAACAGTCTAAAATCCCTTACAAAAATAATCCAAGAATATACCAAGCGTAAATATTTATTCAATATACTGAGTTACGTGTTGTCATATGTTTGTGAAGGTGGGAAAACTGTATATCCCTGACCGCAGCAGCAAATACTTTTCTTGTATCATCGAACTATCGCAATATCCGGAACTCCAAATCATCCGATCTCGACTTGTTATTTCTATCAATGATTTCTCTCTTTCTCCTTTATGTTATGACGAGAGAAAACCCTCCACGGAGAACGAAGAATGGCAACACTTACAGCTTTGTTCACGTCACCGAACACGTCTCTCGATCTTTATAGACTTGTCAACCCTTCTCTTCATAATGCGAGCCATTCACACTTCGTGTATGCCCATATGTCATCTGTTTACTTACTTCCCACTCATCTCTTGGACGTTTTCCGCGCGTGAAAGGGATTGCTGCACGTTCGCATGGCTTTCACTTGTTGCTTTCGAGGGGAAGAGCGAGATGTTATTTGCGTTCTCGCATATTTCTTCGGGATTCGAGTATTTGCTGGGGAAACTACTATTGCAATCAGACTTTTCTTCCTTGAGCATCAATAAATGACTTTTCTCAACCTGCTAATAAATGCAACAATTTATATACTTACTGGTGTTTTTGTGTATTAAATGCACATATTAAGGGGACATAGTACCTTTAGAGCTGAAAAATCTTCAAATAGCCTATTTTTGATTCAATTATTTAATCAAAATTAACAATTAAATTATTCACTTAAAATAGCCTATTTTTGATTCAATATAAAATAAAAAGTTCTTCTCTGTTTAGAATGCAATTTTTCCTACACCATTAACCCCTTGATATATAAATTAAACCTTGAGCATCAATAAATGACTTTTCTCAACCTGCTAATAAATGCAACAATTTATATACTTACTGGTGTTTTTGAGTATTAAATGCACATATTAAGGGGACATAGTACCTTTAGAGCTGAAAAATCTTCAAATAGCCTATTTTTGATTCAATTATTTAATCAAAATTAACAATTAAATTATTCACTTAAAATAGCCTATTTTTGATTCAATATAAAATAAAAAGTTCTTCTCTGTTTAGAATGCAATTTTTCCTACACCATTAACCCCTTGATATATAAATTAAACGGAATTTGATGTGTCCAAAATATATTATTTGATTTTGTTCAACTGAACAGTTCTGGAAAAGCTCAAAAAGAAAACGTTTTATTTTGAAATTTAAATTGTTGCGAAATATTTCATTGACACAAATATTGTCATTTCTGTTATTTGTCATAATTTAGTCTATCAGTCTGAAATATTGCATAGCATGGTATTCGTCGTGCGATATTACTGTTACATTGAATACTGATTTTAATTCATTTCTTTCTGGTTTACTGATTTGTGGATGAAACTTTTGTTATATTTTTATATATAAAATTCTCTAGTTCGTGTGTTTGTAATAGAACTTCTCTCAAATGGCTGGACTGATTTTGATGAAATTTTGTGTAATTAATTTGATTCGAGAATGGTTTAGATTAACAATTTGATCCAATAGAAAATGTTTCTTTTATTAAAAATCCAGAATTGCGCGCTTATTGAGATTATTATAATACCTCTTGAAACCTCTCTTTTCTAACGTATCTGTAGCTCAGGGGTCAGCGCGACGGGCTTCAATCCAATAAGTCCCAGGACTGAATACACGTTCTGGCGATGTGGGAATTTTAATTTAATCTAGTTACGTTTGTGATGACTGTACGTGTGGTGGTGTCAAGTATTTTAAAAATAATTTAATTATTTTTCAATTTTTGGATTTACAGTGTTAAAACAGAACAACGTCTGTCGGGTAGTCTAGTTTTATACAAAAAACAATTTAAAACTTAGCAGAGTCAGTGGAAAGATATGGGTTATTAAAAAATAAGGTCTGTAAAAAAAAAAAAAGATTTTAAATAATGACAGACCTATGTTACCTCAAAAAATATATTTAAAATCTACTGAGCAACAAAAACAAATAGTTAGATACAAACAATTAAAACATAAAACAGACCAAAATAATAACGATGCTACATCCTTGAATGTCGGCTGAATCTTTTTATCTTCAGCCGCTAGAAGGCTATCCTTCTTATTTGTTATAAGCCTTGGTTTTGTTGTTGTCTTATGCCACTCGGTCAAACCAAGCACGATTGAGCCGGAGGCTACTCTATTTAAGGCAAAGGGATGTGCCTTTCGTTCTTTTAATGAGCACCTCAAGGAATAAGATAAGACTTATTCCCGAGTGGGTCCTCATAGTTTTGAAGCAGGGACCAAGCAGAAAAACCACAGACTTGGCCTGCCACTCCCAGAGGTATTGATTGAGAACTTGGAGGACACTATGACCACGAACATATTTTACGTGCTCCAGTCACCTTTAACGAACACGACGGATCGCAGGTTGGCTCGGGCTCCGAACCCACAACCTTTCAGTTACAAGATTGTTGCCTTTGTCGGCTGAGCTACCTTGGCTCAGCCTTGGTGTTAATAAAAGCAAATCATTTATTTCTTGAAAAACAAACTAAAGGCATTATGAGCAAGGAAAAACATAATATAATACATACGTTGACTTAGCAACCTCTTGCCGCAGCCTAGAAGGACCTCACCTTATATTAGCAGATTAGATGGGTTTGAACAACCAACCAATAGCAGCCAATTGCCAGTGACACTAATTTGAATACGACGTCAACATCTACGCCATTCGCCGGCAGTAGTACTGTAATGCATGAGATAGGGAGAAAGTATGTTTGATGCCTAACAACTTTTTTGTTGCTCCTGTTGAGATGGTGTGAGTGGGACATCTTGGACATGTAAGTACATCAGAATCAGCGCATGAGTTACGAAACTGAGTAATCTCATAACATACTGCACAACGAAGGCCAAAAACAGCTCTTGATGAGGTAGACTTGTCAAAGTCTACAGTAGGACATGAAATCTCATGAATTCCCTAATTTGTCATTGTATGTTCAAGGGTCTAATTTTATTAAAAAATATTTAGTTTTGTTACATGAAGTAGTGCATTTAAAAAAAACATAAAATATGTACACTAAGTAAAAAATATATAAATTCACTTACCCTCACTTATGACATTTGTAAATTAGAAACTAATCAAATAGAAGCATATTATCGTTTTTATTTTGTGAACCTTAATAATATTAATAAGAGCAATATATTTTATAGTATAGTATGATTAAAGCTAATTTTTAAAAAATTTGTTTATCAGTTTCAATTTTTTTTAAAATTTTGAAGTGCTAAAAACCTTTAAAGTTTTGATTTACAAGATAAAACAGATATTTTACTTCAATTTTCTAAAAAAATTAGTTCCTCATAAGCATATTTCAAAATTTATCTTGCAAGTACGTGAATTTGATGTTTTTAAAAATTGAATATTTTTTGTTATTTTAAAAAATATGTTACTAGAAATTGTAAAACTAAATAATTTTTCAAAGCTAGAGCATTATTGAGAAGCTAAAAAAATCATTCGAAATGGAGCAGAATTTAAGATGAATGAGGGGAAAAAAGGTTGTTATAATGAATATTTTAAGTCTCGGTAGGTGCTATGTCCTCTTAAAAGGACACTGTTCTTTAAAAATTTTTGAAAATTTTAAGTTTTGTTGTAAATATTGTTATAATTTTGTATTGTAGAATCCTGTTTAAAGAGCATTTCAGGAATGTAAGGTCTGCTATAACAATCCATTGACAATTCCTTTAATTGAAAAAAAAAAAAATTCCAAACATTTTAAAAGTTTTTAAAAACCTTCATAAGTTTTTTAAATGGGGATATTTTTGCTTTAAAATTGTTTTTGATATCCATCAAAGCCTATATAAGATAGTACTTGGATTTTTTGGTATCTATAAAATTGTACATTATAAAAAATATTTACAGTAAAAAACAGTTTTGTTGAACAGTTTCTTATATCTATAATAACACAACTTACTGATAATTCCATACACAGTTCTCTTCTATTTATTATAGAAAACCCAGTTCAAAAATTTAACTCTTTTATTCTTAATACAAAAACAGATTTAGCATTTTTTAACGCAGGGAAATAAAGTGAAAACAAACATAGAGAAAAAGGAATTAAAAGTTTATGTGTCATAAAAAGCCCTTATAATTGAAATCATATGCATGAATACTTTTAAAATATTGATGTTGAAGGTTCTAAATTTTTCATGTTCTTGTAGAAATGTTAGAACGATGATTGGAGTCAGGAAACAAAAATTCCATGCTCTTACCATTTATGAAGTACCATTGTCCATCGTATTTGTCCGTTGTCCATTGTACGTCGTTTGTTGCAGGCGTCGTTTGTTTTGTGTTTTTACCTTTAAATCACAAAACCTGTGAAAATTAATTGTATTAAGAAAGTATCTTTATTAATAATTTATAATTTAGATAAGAGAGTAATTGGTTTTGGTGAAAATACCTCATCACTTATCTCTCATTCTGCCCCCTTTTTAAGGAAAAGAAAGAACCTAAGGGGTTGGATACCTCCTAAAGTAGTCTTAGTGTAGGCTGAATGTGCGTATATTTTGACCAATCATAAGTCTTTGAATATTTGATATTGTACTTAATAAAATTATACGCAAATTTTTGAGGTATTTAAAAATTGTTCGAACTATTAAAATGCTATGGAAGTATCTCTTTTAATTGATCACAGTAAAAACTTACTCTACTGGGTGTTGAAAATGCAACACCAAGAAGGAGCAATCAAACAGAATGAAATTCACATCATGAGTACAACTCGATGGAATGGGAAAAAAGGATAATGATTGTAGCGCCCAAGCACATCATTGGGGACTGCAGAGTTCCTGGAAAACTGTAAATAAAGAGAGGATAAATAGCTATTTTGAAGAACGTGAATTGTGCTCTCGTATGATTCTTAGTGGGTGCAGCTGCCGTATGCCTCGGAAAAAACACGATCATCTTTCGAGCACGCTTCCGTTGGTTGGATTGGAGACCAACGGTTTTCTTTTTTTGCTACACGAGGGCTAATGAGATCGAGACCTACTACATAAAGCCGAATACGAACGGTTACGAACATTCATGCCAGCCGTGTGATTAGAAGCCACGCACTCTAGTACCGAAGAACAGCGCCTACCCATTCGGCCAAGCACGTTTTGCAATTCGGAAAAGCAGAATCATTGTATAGAGAGATTACGTATTATTCTTCCGAGATATTGGTCTTCATGTCGGGCGTAGCTTATCATGGCCATGCGGATATAGTATCTGTGTATGCAGGAGAGGAAAGACTGACCAACATGGGCAATTACAATCGTCTCATTGCACCATTCCATGGAAAGACAACTAATGTTATGAGCATGGCATTAATGGAGTGCAGCGCTACATTCGCAACCATAACCCATCGAATACAGTCTGTAGTCCAACGATCGGTGTCCTCATGAACAATACGACGTCGTTTGCAGCAAAGTGGACTGTCCAGTAGGTGTTCATTGCTTCACCCAGCTTTGATTTTAAATTACAGGGGTTTGCCTTTGCAAGAGTTTTGTCTCCACACTTAAAAGATTGGTATTAAGTGCACTACTGAATGGCGGAGATGGAATTTCGTATGGCAAGACATTATCTTTTCGGACGAATCACGCTTCTGTCTGCAACAACACGGTGGTCGAGACACCGTGGAGCGATCGAGTCTGCTCAACTGTAATAGTATTATGCATCGTCGTACTGGTCTTGTACTTATTATTAAAGTGCAATTTTTTAAAATTAATGTAGTCAAATAATAATGATTTCTTCTTATTATAAATGTTGCAGATATGTCTCTCTGGAGAATCAAAGCTTCACATTTTCGTCGATAAAAGTTATTTGTCCAAGGACTCCCGGGGGATCAATTCAGTTTAACCCTTTGACGGGCAGTGGTTTCGCAGAGGAACCACCTGTTAATACTTTTTTTTTCTCTTCTTTTTAAAAACCTTGAAAGGATTTTTTTTCCGATTTTCTATTTTATTGACTCTTTGATGTAGCAATAGACAATAGAATTTTGCATAGTTTATTTTTCTCTTTGAAATACATTAGTTTAAAATTGCTTTACATGAAAAATCTCGAATTTGATTTTTCTCTTTATAACTTCAAATAAAAACACCTAAGCAAAACAACAATGAAAAATTGCCTAATTATAAATTTATTACATCATTTTTGTGATAATTATACATTGTTCTTCCAATATAATTAAATTTAAGAAACTCTTGTTTCCATGCTGTACAGGGGAAGGGTTTCACAACTACCCCTTCCCCAGTACAGCTTCCCAAAAATAATTCCACCTACTAAAGGAATGTAAATTTTTTTTTACATATGTTTCCTATTTATAAGGCTTAGATACAAAGTTTATAACCTAATGCCATTAAATCTAAAAGAATTTTTAATCGTGACCTTTAAAGGGTTAAGACAACCTTGTGAAAAGAATTAAACTCTGGGTTACTGTCATGGTGTTGATCTGTGATCTCGTTCAAAGGCATGGAACATCTATACATCGTAGAAGAAACCATGAGGCTAGATTGGTAGAGGCATATACTAGAAAGTCGACTACTACTACAACTCGAAGAATAGTTTTGTGGTAACGAAGTGTACATGTTTTTGAACAACTTAGCACCGTACCATGATTCCAGAAGTGTTACTGTGTTTTGGCTTCAGAAAGAATTGACATTTTCACCAGGCTATAACCCTGCAGAGAACATGCGATATCTCACCAGACGGACAACTGACAAGGAATTGATCACCACCAAGCTCCAGTTGACCAGTTCTTACCAAATCATGTAAAACCAAACTCTAACAAATTAAAAAAAATCGGTGTAGTGAAAGGGATCCAACTCGTAGAAGTATGTAACCTAATTGCAACGAAGAGTTTCCGCACTAAATACAAAGAATAGTTGTTGTTCTATTCTATTTATGACGAAAGTTCTCAAATAAATTCAAAAGTTCGTAACACCACATTTTATTTTAACGAACACGAACACTACACAAAACATTAAAACTAAATCTACGTTTCATCAATAATCGAAATCATCTAAATCAAAAGGTGAAATGTTTCGATGCGTTCTTAATTCATCGCATTTTTCCACACACATCAAAGGTTTATTCTAAAAGACAAAATGTCTTTACCCGTTGCCAAACGGCAAACCTAAACTTCGCGGTCGTGACAGTTGACAGTTGTATTGGATTTGTATTAATGAACATATTAGTTTCATGGAAAAAACATAGATTAGCATAAAGAAATTGTTGTTTGTATGATTTCAGTAAAACACTCTTATGAATGAGAGGTTTACAACCAAACTAAGTCCATTTCAAATATTTTACAGAAATTAATTGACAGTTAAAGTGTCTGAATCATAAATAATTTTTAGAATTTCAAACTGGTTTTAGAAAATGCTCAACAACTAAGGCATTTTTTAACATACATATTTATGCATAAGTATGAAATTACGTGTTGTTAACCTTAGAAAACATTTTTATTTTGTAAGAGAGAAATTGATTTGGTTTATCCTTGTGAACTCTCAAATAAAAAATACCTACGATACCTATAATCAATTATTCCTTAAAAGAAATCAGTTAAAGTAGAAAATTAAAAAATCTGAGTAGTGTCTTTAATAATTTCGCCACTTAC
>CM063506.1:85530343-85562843 GCA_032207245.1 Pardosa pseudoannulata
TAATTTGTAACTAATTGAGAAAAATTTTGGCTTTTAAGCAATGATGAAATTCTTGAATATATTGAGCATAAACAAATCAAGTTACTAATTTATAAATTAATTGACTTACTCCTAGTAACATATTAAGGAAAACTGGCTACCACCGAATTAAAACTGATCTTTATTAGGGCTCCATAGTTTATAATATAGCTAATGAGTAAACTGAAAACTGAAATTTCAAAATCCTATATTTAAGGTATAGTTGTGATATACCAATTTGTCTGGTTCGCAACGAAGGAATTAAGTGTTTTTTTATGAATTGAGTGTTCTGCAAATTATATATTCTCTATTTCAAAACTAATTATATTTTTCGAAGCGAAAAATTTAAAGTAAAGACCAAAAGTGCAATTATTGCAAAAAAACTTGCACACAAAAGATTATGTGACAGGATATAGTAGGCAACTGATGACCTTAATCGCTTGCCTGATTATCCCGAGTTATCTCGGGTTCGTATATATTGCAGTTAATTATTATCCCGAGAAAACTCGGGCGAATCAGAATTTGTCTTATGATTTGTTTTATCACGGTTTTACTCGGCCTGGAGGAAATTAAAGGAAATATTCAGCTTTGATAGGTAGTTTGCCAAGTTTTGTTGGTTTTGCGTCCTTTTGGCGGAACTGGTCACGTGTTTTCCACTGATTAGAAAACTTATTTAAGAAAATCATCGTGACGAGTTTTCTGCCACATCTGGAAGACGCAGTATAAGTCCTTTACCACTCAGGTTAACCTAAAAGTATTTTTCAGATGTTATTCCAGCTGCTGAAAAAAAAATCAAATCCAATGAGGCAGTGTACTCTGTGTTCTCGTAAAACAGATTTCAGAGGTAAAACAATAAGAAAAGAGACGAGATATCAATGTTCAGAATGTCAAGTATCACTTTGTGTTGTTCCTTGCTTCAAAAACTATAATACAAAGACTAATATTTAACTTTTTTTCCATTTGCCCCAGACAACTCGGGATAGTAAAATAATATTAAAACTAAATGCTTTTACTCCTGTAAAAAAATAAAAAATTCAACCCAAAACCTACATATTTTGTTTTGTTTTATTTCCTTGTATTTAATAATAAAATAAAAAATGTGATGATTTTTTGCAATTTTTTTTCAAACAAATTTGTAAGGGAAGTGGTTAATATCAAATACAGAAATGCTAAATGTAACTTCATTAGTATATGAGATATGTTTGTTTATCCATCCTTTTAGGGTAACTTGCACACTGCTGTTTTTCTTGCACTTCTTAATATAGGATTTAAAATAAAATTTCAGGTATGAATAATTTGATACTTGTCAAATTTCAATCAGCACACAACATTAAGAAAAATGACTATATGAAAATTTTAAAGCAATATAGTATGTTTGACTTTTATTGATAAATGGCTTTATATTATATTCTGTTATCACTAAATCAATTGTATAATTTAATATGCTTGAATACTGCCAATCTTGTTTGAAAGGGAATACATTATCTCTGTTGTATTACTCTTTAAGAAAGAGTTCATCTGTAAATTCACTTTAAAGACGGCATTGAAGAATAGATCTGGTAATTTCCTCTTCGATGGCTATTTTGTTTATAATTTTCAACTTTATGATACCACTTTTAACTAAATGGAAAAACTGAGTCAAAGACTGATGAAAGAAAATTCGAATTAGAAAAAGGAAAGAAATAAAATTTTTCATGTACAAGATGTTCGAAATCCAAGTTAAGTGCCGGAGCTGGATCTTTTGATATATTTTTTTCCCTTTCTTAACAGGCAGGACAAACTTGCATAGTCCTGCTCTATATCACGTTTATACTTGGTGGGGAGTCTTAGCGACCTCGATATGTGAATTGTTGGACAAAAACATAGTCTAACACCGAGAAAAACTTGGTGTCGTTCCCACACTCGAAGCTGTCCGTTTGCCTCATGTAACATCGTCAAACCTACACCTACTTAATCACAGTCTATATGACATATGAACACCCAAAACACCTCTTTTATCGAATCCGGAGGCAGCAGAATAGTGTAAAAAAAGACGAGGAAGAATGGATGAAAGAAAAGAAAACGAATACACAAACAGGTCTCACGGTCCTTACAAAAAGAGCAAGAATGTCTTCGCGAGCATTTCTTATCATTCAAAGTCCAAATTAGGTACTCTTTGCAGAACGCGAGTTGCCAGACGTATGCTGACAGGACCCACCCCGTCGTTGGGATGTTGGGCATTATCGTCTGATGGACGTCCAACCCTCACCCCTCCTTCCTCCCGTGGTACATTTTGATTCATGTAAACACTTATTGTGGAGGCTGTCGTAAAGGGCTCTCTAGACCTGCCGTGCTGGAATTTAGGGAGGTGCGTACCTTTAAAAAATAATGTTGCGCATAGAGGTGCTTGGGATGCAGTAATGTATTCACAAGCCTCAACCTGGAGTACAATTGAATCAGAAGTGTTAAAGGTCGAAAAATGGCGGAGATGAAAGTAAAATATTACTTTATTTTATTCTTTGTAATTGCAGAAGTTTCTGGATTATTTGCAGAAAATTCGAACGGCTACAAACATCCATTCCATAGTAAATTACGAACCTACGAGTAATTTCGAAGGCAGCACCCTAACCAATCAGCCATCGTTCGGCCTCACAGAAAAAGTAAGGAAAAGTAGGGTGTATATAAACCATAAATAAATCAAAAGAAACCAAGAACAATGTAAAATATACTAATTTTAGAAAACCATTAAAGTTTTATGAAATTGCTTTTTATGAAATTTTGTTTCAATGTAAATTCGCCTACCAGTAATTCCATATCATGTAGAATATCACTATGCATGATAATTGTTATATAACCTTAAAATTTAAGAAAACATAAGGTCACAGGAAAAGTAGGAAAGAGGTGTATAAACAATAAATAAATCAAAAGAAACCAAGAACAATGTAAAATATACTAATTTTAGAAAACCGTTAAAGTTTTATGAAATTGGTTTTATAAAATTATTTCAATGTAAATTCGCCTACGAGTAATTCCATACCTTGTAGAATATCACTATGTATGATAATTGTTATATAGCCTTAAAATTTAAGAAAACATAAGGTCACAGGAAAAGTAGAAAAAGGGTATATAAACCATAAATAAATCAAAAGAAACCAAGAACAATGTAAAATATACTAATTTTAGAAAACCGTTAAAGTTTTATGAAATTGGTTTTATAAAATTTTGTTTCAATTTAAATTAGCCTACAAGTAATTCCATACCTTGTAGAATATCACTATGTATGATAATTGTTATATAGCCTTAAAATTTAAGAAAACATAAGGTCACAGGAAAAGTAGGAAAGAGGTGTATAAACAATAAATCAATCAAAAGAAACCAAGAACAATGTAAAATATACTAATTTTAGAAAACCAATAAAGTTTTATGAAATTGGTTTTATAAAATTTTGTTTCAATTTAAATTAGCCTACAAGTAATTTTATATTTTGCAGAAGATCACTATGTATAATAATTGTTATATAGCCTCAAAATTTAAGAAAACATAAGGTCTTAGGAAAGAGGTGTATAAACAATAAATCAATCAAAAGAAACCAAGAACAATGTAAAATATACTAATTTTAGAAAACCAATAAAGTTTTATGAAATTGGTTTTATAAAATTTTGTTTCAATTTAAATTAGCCTACAAGTAATTCCATACCTTGCAGAATATCACTATGTATGATAATTGTTGTATAGCCTCAAAATTTAAGAACACATAAGGTCACAGGAAAAGTAGGAAAAGAGTATACAAACCATAAATAAATCAAAAGAAATCAAGAACAATGTAAAATATACTAATTTTAGAAAACCAATAAAGTTTTATGAAATTGGTTTTATAAAATTTTGTTTCAATTTAAATTCGCCTAAGAGTAATTTCATACTTTGCAGAACTTCACTATGTATGATAATTGTTATATAGCCTTAAAATTTAAGAAAACATAAGGTCACAGGAAAAGTAGGAAAGAGGTGTATAAACAATAAATAAATCAAAAGAAACCAAGAACAATGTAAAATATACTAATTTTAGAAAACCAATAAAGTTTTATGAAATTGGTTTTATAAAATTTTGTTTCAATTTAAATTAGCCTACAAGTAATTCCATACCTTGCAGAATATCACTATGTATGATAATTGTTGTATAGCCTCAAAATTTAAGAACACATATGTGATAAACAGACGAAAATTTCTGTTTAAAATATAATTTCGGAGGGTGTGAGAGTATGACACCCCCTCTGGGTTGGCCTTGGTTAGAATACTAATTATAAAATTAAATATGTATTTTCAGAAAAAATGTTTAATTGCATTTTGTGTGACAAAAAGCTAAGTTAAAAAAAAAAAACAGAAAACCTTTTTCATATTTATAGTTGAATAACATTTCTCGCATTAAAACTATTTTTGGAAAATTCACAAGTTTATATAAAGTCTAACTTAATAATATTTCCCAATCTCCTAACATGGTACACATAAAAGATGCTCAAGAAATCTTAATTAATTTAAAATATATGAAAGCCGAAAGTAAAACATTCTTTAATGACAAAAAATGCCGAAAATAATCTTTGAAATCATACCCCAAAATAATATTTTTAAAAGTTTTGTATGACTCCATGGTCGCATCTGTATTAATAACAACATTTCTAATTATGCAACTTGCATAAACTTAAAAGACGTATAGGGTTCGCGAAATTGAATTCTTATTTTTTTTTCTCCCATTCTCGGTATTTAACAAAGTGCAACCTCATATCATTTAGACGCAAATCCACATCTTTTTCGAGATGATGCAGGAAAAAATACATTCATTTGATTCTTTTAATTCTGATAATGATTCGTTTGCTGCAGAGACTTTGCTTTGCGATTACTTCAAAAACAAGAATAAAAACAACTCGCTTGTTTTCAAATTGGAATCCCAATCAATACATAAATGGAGAAGAAAATTTAATGATGAAATACGGAGAGAGAGAGACAGAAATTGATTCGAATAATCACTATGTATGAATGAGGAACAAAAATATAATTCATTGCTTCGCTTTTTCTCTATTAATAATGGCAGCAAGTAGAAGATGAGGGGACAAAACCTTTTTCTCGTCTGAATGAGCGTAATGACGATGCTTTAAAAGAACGAACCGAGTTTTTGAAACCGAAGATTAAGACTTGTTTCATTCTTTATTTTTTTTATTATTTTTAAGTTTTTCGCTCGTTAAATCTTTTAATTTGTATCAAATATCCTAGCGAAATGAGCGGATTCTTTCTCCACGTTTTCAGAATGAAAAGCAAATTACTTGCTCCAAAATTAAATTTTCTCTCGAATGGTTAGCAAAATTGTAATTGCACGGTGAAAACGATTTCTTGTGTGATAATTACGAGCGAGCAGGATGATGACAAGTTTTTAATTTGAGGTTTGTTAGGGATAAGAGCGTTAATTAATTAAGCTATCATTATGGCAGTTCAACAGTTGGGGATGGAAATGGCTAATGGACTTTGTGTTAATTTCGATTTAAATAGTGCAGGAACTTTGAAGTTTAATCTATTCTTTTTGTATTGGAATAACAGTACACATACACGCGAATTAAGCGTAGGTGATTATACTTAATAGATTATAAATATGGTAATTAGGCAATTCTCATAATTAAGTAATTTCAGCTAAAACAATATTTTTTTAGACTTCAGTTCATTATTTTTACATGATTTTACTGGTAGAATCAGATTATTTAATCGTTTAACCCTAGAATGCAATTCTTACATCTCAGAGACGTTTCTTAGTTAAAATAATAAACTGTTAAAAGTTGAAAATAACTTTAATGTGAAATAAATATATTTTTTCAAATGAAAGTGTATGTATTACATGCTTTTCTTAAATTTAAAACAAATTTTTGAAAAGTTGTGTTGCAGGCGAAACAATAGTAATAACGTTCGACAAGAACAAGATAACGATTTAAAGTAATGCAGACAAATTATGATGTTATATAGATTATTTATCATGGAATTTATTTTTATATTATACACTGGATTATAAACGTCTCGGAGACGTTTCGTTATTAAAATAATGACTGTTAAAAGTTGTAAATATCTTCAAAGTAAAATAAATATATTTTTTTTTAAATATAAAGCATATGCATTATTTGCTTTTCCTTGCTTTCAAATAATTTTTTAAGTTGTGTTGCAGACGTAACATTAGTAAAACCATTCGACGAGAAGAGGTCGTCGTTTTATGAAAATTTATTTAATTAGCGTGCTAAGGTTACAGTAAAGTAAACAAATTCTGATGTTGTATTTTTTATATATCTTGAAATTTATTTTCATATCTAAACTGGATTCTAATATTATTTATATATCTATCTAAACCAGATTTCATTCTTTATAATTGGTTTGAATCTTTGCGTTAATATACTATCTATGAAATAGTAAGGAATTCTTGAGGCTGAGTTTTTAAAAGATCGAATAATTTACCAGTATTTTATAATTCCGTTTTTTTGAAAAGTTCTATAAGTTTCCCAAAACTCCAAAAGTATTTATTCAAAATCTGTATGCTGAAAACCTTTACCAGAAACTTCTTTAAATTTTAAAGCAGAGAAATTTAGCTATAATTTCTAGTTAAGTTATAGTGGAGGATTAAAATCTAATTATAATTTATTTTAAATTATAATTAGAATTGAATTTCAACAAGACATATTTCATCTATAAAATTTTAAGTGAGATCCTTTAATGATAGCTTTATTTCTTCCAACTTTAACCATTATACGAAGAAAAAATCAAAAATTTTATTCTTCCATTAACAGTCTAATTCTAGATTGTCTTTTGGGAGGTGTTTATAAACATCACTACCCTCCAAAAAATGCATGGGTTATTATAAAATCAAAATACGGAGTTTGAATTTTTATTTATACAATGCATTTCAATTCATGATTCATATTAAAGAAAGTAGATAGAATATTTTTATATTCTGAAAATTACTGAATGAATAAAAACATGATAATGTACTTTATTAGAAAGCGCATGTCACTGTTGTTATGACAGAGGATGATGGTCGAACTGGTAGGAGAAAGTTTTCATTTCAAGTATGAACTTTTGAAAAAAATAAATAATTTGCTTTTGTTATTTTAAACAAAAAACCTGATTTCATATTTGTTGTATTGTATATTTTTGTATTGTTATATTGTTGTTTGCATTGTTTAAAGGTTGAAAAATAAGCGGCTGAATATCTAAGCCGTTTCCTTTCGATACCGGAGTCCTTTGGTTCGAATCCCACTGCCGGTAGAGATGTATGTAAGCATGTATGGCCCACGTGTTGTTTGCTCTCATGTTGTAAAAAACAGTAACACAGTGTTACAAGCCAACAAACATTTGTTGTAACATCTATATTTACTTTTTTTTGTATTAATTCTTAATGTTTAATACATAGAGGATATTTGGGGTTCAACGCTACATTGTAATAAATTCGAACCGGCAGATTTAATAAACATAGTTGAATTAAGTTCATAAGAAATAGTTTCTTGCCAAAAATAATGGATGATTTGAACTAAATATATTTATAATTTATATTTAATTATTATAAAAAGTAAATGCTTATTAGAAATTTTTAATTTATAAAACAATCGTTAGTTAGTTTTTATGGAAAATTATTATTGATAATCTCATTTTTTTAGGGCAACGAGAGACCTTTGAATCACATATTTTTACTTAAAATATTAAAAGGATTTTTTGCTCTGAAAAACATCAAGTTAGCTATGAGTTTTATTATTAAAGGACATTTATTGAATAACTTGATTACCCAACTGCTCTGAACTTGTTTTTTAATCATACCCTATTTTAAAAATAAAATTTTCCATCTTGACAATTTTTTCATCGAATTAGTTATTTCAAAATGTTTCAATTGCATTACATCTATGTATTTTTTATTCAAAATTAGGAGATTCTCTGTTAATATGTTTATCTGTAAACTGGGTAAGCTTTTGAAAATTGCAAAGTATTTTCTCGACTAGCAAAGGGTTTAATATTGTAAAACGGCGGAAACAGTTATTAAAACAATGTATAATTTTAAATAATTGTCTTATATAAAAATAATTTTACCTTAGTGAAAATCGATATCTAGTTTTGCTTCTATATCAATTCTAAAGATAAAATGAAAAAATAAAAGCAATTTGTTAGTATGCTGTGTCTTAGGAACATTTGTAAGAGGTCATACTACACATAAAAGTCTAAAAAATGTAAAAAAGATATAATTTTCGACTTCTCATAACTTTAAAACTACCTGTTTTACAAACATAATTTTTTAACATAGTTAGAACAAATTATTATCTTTACTTACATATCTAATTCGTTTTGGAAACATAAATATTTTTGTCAGAAGTTTTTAAATAAGAAGCACTTTGTTGTTAACAAAAATGATATCAAGGTCGACGCGCATGATAACTAAAAATATAATTAAGTTAAAAACAAACTTATCGTTTAAAACATACTACAATATCTAAAAAAAAAAAATTTTTGAATCTAAATCTGTATGTCTTTAAGATAGTATATATTTTTAAAAATATTTGAAAAAAAAAATGAATTTTTTCCATAAAAAATAAAAATTTATCCTTCCAAAAAAACTATTTTGGGAAATATACAAGAAAATTTAGGTTCAATCGAATGAAAATTATATTGTCTACAACCTGTAAAAATTTCATGAAAAAATAGTAAAAACTTTTTGAGATAACATGAGCGTTACATGAAAAAAAAACACAATTTTAAAAAAATCACGTTAAAGTTTTGTAAGTTAAATTTGTTTACAGTAAACAGCTGACATGCTTTTATTCATAATTCTCTCAGTATTGGAATTTTTTTACGTGAATTATTTTAAAATGTTCAGAACTGAATTCCTTTTCACATATATTTTTCCTGAAAAACTAATTTTTCTCTCGATTTAACAGTCGAATGACCCCTTAAGGACTGTTGCTGGACGATTCAATTTTGATAAAATAATCTCATATTTTAATAAAAATTTTTTTCAAATAAAAGTTTGGGCCTTATATGTTTTTATAACAATATTATACATTGTCATTATAAAAAAATTGTATAAATAAAAAATTAACGAAATTAAAATTCAGCGTCTCTTGTCTTCTTAAACTCTAATCATTGTGCGTTTGTTAAAGAGAAAGTTAAAAGCCTTATTCTTTCATTAGGTGTCTAATTTTGAAATGACTCTTGAAAGACGTTTATAAATATCACTACCTAAATAAAAGCACGGGTTATTAAACATCTTTGACTCGGAGAAGGTTTTTTTTTTTATTTAAAGAACACATCTCAGCGTGAAGTTGTTAATTCCAAGACTTTGTCGGTAAGCTTGAACAAATGCTGAAAGCTGACTTTACACGCTGGAGATAAAACACACCTGCTTCACTTCCTTTCGGTTCCAGATTGCAAAGGAAACAGATATTAGGTTAAATAAATGGGATTGCCAAGGCAAGAATAAATGAAAGTAATTATGGCAAGAAAGAAGTATTGCTTCTTTTGAATATGTATACTTATATATACAGCAGAGGTGGGCAAAAGGCGGCCCGCTTGTTTACTTTATCCGGCCCGTTGAAAAATCCTGCAGGCAATTTTTTTAATCTCTTATATGCGATTTTGTTGAAATCAACAGTATTTGCATGCGTAGCGTACAACATATATTTGTGAATGATTTACACGTTAATGATTTACACGAAAAGTAAATATCGATCACAATTACTGACGAAAATCTACACTCGGTATTAAGGATTGCTAAAAGTGATTTGTCCAAATTTTGAAGAAATGATATCAAATGAACATTCCAGATTTCACGTTTCGCATTAACTAAAACTATTCTATTTTAACGTTTGATGTTTGTCTTTTTTTTATAATTCTATTTACTATTATATTTACAAAATGTAATATAAATATAAAAATGTGATAACTATGATCAAAATAAAATAATTTGTATCGTTCAAATATAAATAAATATCAAAATAATCTTCATTCTGATATTTAATGACCTTTAATTTATATAATGGATCATATAAAATTACGACGTATATCACAAATTATATAAATCAGTAAGACAATATAAATCTAATTAACTGAAATCAATATAAAATGATACTTATAGTGTTTTGTCAAAAAAATTTCTTAAAAAAATTAAAAGCATGTTATATTTATTGAGACAAAATTTACTTTATATATATATACAGGATTCAAAGTAAAGTCCTCGATCAGCCTTTTTCCCTGGAATTGTTGGTTGTAGATATACACTTCCAGTTATAAAGAATGCTTCAATTAGAATAAACTTTTATTTTCAGCATTTTAAAAATTTTGGGCAGGAAAAAACTCCACCTATGTAATAAGCAGACTACTGGTTTTTATATGCACACCTAAAATTTCTAATAGGTATAATTCATAGCCTTAGCGTAGGAGCGACATTTAGAAAATTGTCCGTAACATGTAGCATACCTTAAGCTACACGTCCTCTTCGGGTGGTGATGAATAGATAACAGCTTACTTATATATACAGGATTCAAAGTAAAGTCCTCGATCAGCCTTTTTCCCTGGAATTGTTGGTTGTAGATATATACTTCCAGTTACAAAGAATGCTTCAATTAGAATAAACTTTTATTTTCAGCATTTTTAACCTTTTGGAGTCCATCGGAACATATATATTCCACCTATGTAATAAAATTGTTTTCAAGACTACTGGTTTTTATATGCCCCACCTAAAATTTCTAATAGGACATATAATTCATAGCCTTAGCGTAAAAGGAGCGTACCCTATATTTATAAAATTGTCCGTAACATGTAGCATACCTTAAGCTACACGTCCTCTTCGGGTGGTGATGAATAGATAACAGCTTACTTATATATACAGGATTCATAGTAAAGTCCTCGATCGACCTCTTCTCCTGGAATTGTTTGTTGTAGATATATACTTCCAGTTACAAAGAATGCTTCAATTAGAATAAACTTTTATTTTCATCATTTTTAACCTTTTGGAGTCCATCGGAACATATATATCTCACCTATGTAATAAAATTGTTTTCAAGACTACTGGTTTTTATATGCCCCACCTAAAATTTCTAATAGGACATATAATTCACAGGCCTTAGCGTAAAACGAGAGTACTCTATATTTATAAAATTAACCGTAGCATACCTTAAGCTACACGGGCTTCTCTTGGTGGTGCTGAATGGATAACAGTTTTGCAGCCTTGTATTGGCATAAAGGTATGTGCCTGCATTGCCAGCTGCATTGGAAAAAAATATTTATAAAATTTTCATTTCTTGATATCAGTATTCATATTTACATAAGATCTGACCTTAGATGTAACACAAGTAAGCAAAAACTAAATGAGACTCCAAAGGTTTAAGTTAAATATAAAAATTCAATTTTATGAAAATTACAAAATACAAGTTTTTACACAGTCTATAGTTTTCCATCATTATATTAACTCGAAAAGAAAAAAAAACCGTCATGAGAGCCATAACATTAACAGAAAAAGTTACTCTTTTTCTGTTAATGTTATGACTAAATTATCCGAGATATTTAAATTCAAAATTAAGATTTTTTTTTCGTTCATATTTTGGTTAATAGATTAGTTACAGTGGAACCAAGTTGGGCAGCATCAAAGGCAGGCTGTCACGTAACAACTCGATTTCAACATCCAATTAATCTTTTAACTAATACCCCAAGAGAGAAAAATCTTTAAAATTTTGCAAAATATGAATTTAAATATCTCAGAAAAGTGGAGCTTTTAGTGCTACAACTACACGATTTCAAGACTTTTCTCATCCATTCAGAGATCTGTTAACAGATCTCTGAATATAGAATAGATTAATCAAATGTGAATAAATTAATCTTTGAATAGATTAATCTGTGAATAGATTAATCACCGTAATTCGACGTTGAAATCAAAAGGCAACGTCTCTTTCTAGGACAAAAGGGGAGATTGTTAACAGATTATAAAAGGGTGGTATATCTGTAGCAAAGTGAATACAGGCTGTATTTCCAGCAAAATAGTCCCTTAATACTACCCTCCTTCTTCTTAAAAGTGACATTTTAACCTGATTTCTACTTGTAATTAATATATTATCCTCCAAAGAATTAGAGAAAAATCTTTAAGTTTTCTCAAATTTTTAATATAAATATATGTATTAATTTTTGTCAAAGTTAAGTTATGGTTATTAGGACAAGTTTTAGTTTTTACAGAATATAATCGGAAATCTTATAAAAAATTTAGATTTTTGTAGTTTTCTCAAAATTGAATTTTTAAAATTGAAAATAACATAAAATGATTGCTTATTTGAAACTTTTTTGATTGGAAGTATGTATGTCTATGACCAACAGTTGTGGAGAAAAAGATCGGTTGAGAACTTTACTATGCACCTTTTATATCATATATATACACACTTAGGTTATTCCTGTAAAAAGCGTCATTTAAGATACTTGATAAAAAGTAATTAAAATGTTTGTTTATTATGTATGTTTTTCTGTTTGTTTTAAAAAGGCGATTTGTTTCTGAGAAGGCAAGGATAGAGAAAGTTAGTTTTAATTCAACGTTAGTTCTCTTTAGTAAATATCGTTTACAAAATATGAAGTGATTTGAAATTTTCTTAGCCCATGTTGATCTTAGTATATCCATTGATGTGAAATTTTCTTAGTCCATAATTTTCTTCTAAGAAAATTAATTAGTAATAATAATAATAATAATAATAATAATAATAATAATAATAATAACAATAACAATAATAATAACAATAATTAAATAATAATAATGGGAATTTTTTTAGTCTATACTATTTTACGAATATGAAGTAAGGCGAAATTTTATTGTGCATACTGTTTTCAGAATATGAGCTAAAATAGAATTTTATCATCCCATATTGTTCTATTAATATGAAATAATGTGAAATTTTAAAGTTCATGCTAGTTTCAGAAAATTTCTTAGCCCATGCTGATCTTAGTATATCCATTGATGTGAAATTTTCTTAGCCCATAATTTTCTTCTAATAAAATTAATTAGTAATAATAATATAATAATAATAATAATAATAGTAATAATAATAACAATAATTAAATAATAATAATTGGAATTTTTTTAGTCCATACTATTTTACGAATATGAAGTAAGGCGAAATTTTATTGTGCATACTGTTTTCAGAATATGAGCTAAAATAGAATTTTATCATCCCATATTGTTTTATTAATATGAAATAATGTGAAAATTTAAAGTTGATCCTAGTTTCAGAAAATTAATGAATGTGAAAATTTAAATTTTAATTTCTTATTGTTCTCAGAATATGAACCAATGCAAAATTTTATTCATCCAAATCTTTGAATCTGAACTAGTGTAAAATTTTATTATTCATACTGCTTACAGAATATTAATTAATGGGAGATTTTATTAGTAATATTATTCTCAGGACATGAGCTAACGATAAAATTTTTTAGTCCATATGCTTTCAGAATAAGAGTTAACTTGGAATTTTACTAGCCATTTTGTACTCAGGAACTAATGCAAACATTTATTAGTCCTCCTCATTCTCAAAAGAGGAATTAATGAGAAATTTTACAAGTCCAAATTCTGAGATCAGTATGAGTAATAAAATTTTATTTTATTTTAAATAACAGAATGAGAATTGAAATATAAATTATTGAATGCAAAACTGGTAGATAAGTAATTATGTAATGAAAGCATACTATATAATATTACTTCCAAATAGCAGCAAAACACGTAGAAAACTTTTCTTTAAAATAAGTTTTCTAAAAACTTAATGCTTTTAATTTTTTTTTTATTTACTGTAATGGCTTTATATTTAATTTAAAAAGAATATTGTCTCATATTTTGCCATTCTAACTTCTTAGAACATCATCAAATAAGTTTGCTTTTATCTTCAACTAAAATTGTAGTAAAATTTGTGACAAAAAGATTTTTATATTTGTAATACATCTTTTAATTTATGTAAACACCTTTTATATTTCTTTTATTTCTACTTGATTTCTGTAGTTAAATTCTACACTCATCATATATATTTATTTATTCGAACATTGATTTAAATTTTAAGTTAGATTTGAAATCAAAGTTCAAATGCGATTAAACTTTGACTTTATACTAGTATAAGTTAGAAATAAAAGTTTTATTATAAAATGTTCGATTGAATAAATGTAAGTGAAGGTAAAGGAGATTCCACAGTTTTTCTTAAAACGCAGATAATTTCAACGGTAAAGCCTGGATTGACTCTCATATGAACTTTGTACAATCAGTAAAAACATTACTAACTTATTTATGAAATACTACAAACAATTAACTTTGTCTAACAGTACAATGAAAATACAATTTTTGTTTCTTTGCAATATGATATAAATAAGTATTTACATATTAATTATGGGCATTATATTCCTTGAAAAACATTTTGAAAGGTCTGTCACGTGCATTCCATCATTTAATAACATCTATATAGCTCCATACCAAGGTATTACTCATCTTTCCTAAAGATACTTTATGTACACATATCCTGCCTTAATACTTTTTCCCATCTTGTGTAAGTACTGCCAAACCTCCCAAACAGAGTCACCATACATTCGGATAACAGCTTGGCGTTATAGGTTTGGTTGTTTATCGAATTACGACCTCATATCTTTTGATAGAATTGAATTTGAACATCCATTTATTCACTTGATTTCAGACATTCTCTGGATGTGTAAAAAAATAGATATTCATTTATAAACACATGGGTTAGAACTTTATCTTCATTTTTTTCATTTAAATATTTTTTTTGGTAGAAGAATTAAAATACTATTTTAAATAAATAAAATAAATAGATATTCATTCATAAACACATGGGGTAGAACTTTAACGTCATTATTTCCCTTAAATATTTTTTTGGTAGAAGAATTAAAATACTATTTTAAATAAATAGATATTCATTCATAAATACATGGGGTAGAACTTTAACTTCATTATTTAATTTAAATATTTTTTGGTAGAAGAATTAAAATACTATTTTAAATAAATAAAATAAATAGATATTCATTCATAAATACATGGGGTTAAACTTTAATTTCATTATTTCATTTAAATAATTTTTTTGGTAGAAGAATTAAAATACTATTTTAAATAAATAAAATAAATAGATATTCATTCATAAACACATGGGGTAGAACTTTAACATCATTGTTTCATTTAAACATTTTTTGGTAGAAGAATTAAAATACTATTTTAAATAAATAAAATAAATAGATATTCAATCATAAACACATGGGATAGAACTTTAACGTCATTATTTCAGTTAAATATATTTTAGGTAGAATAATTAAAATACTGTTTTAATTTTTTTCCAGTATCATTGTTTGCAACTAGGACTCTAAATTAACATTTATCAGTAGTATCTATATTTTTCATTCTTTATTAACATAAACTTTCGCTTCCTTTGATTCATGTATCATGCCTAGAAATATAGGATAAACAAAGATATTCACCAAGTTTGCTAGAAAAAGATGTCAGCAAAAGGTAGTATCCCCTGAAAATTATTTTAAGATAGACATCATTACGTTATTTTTTTTTATTAAAAGTATCATCACACACACATATACATAAGAAAAAAATTACGCAAACATAGAGATAAATCAAAACAATTCTATTTATTAAATGAAATAACGTTACAAATTAATTTAAGCTAATATGCTATATGTCTATATATTTAACTTTAAAATTTTATACAAAATAACAAAATCTTATTTTTTTTTTCAATGAGCCTTTCAAAAGACCACACTTTTTAGATTATTGTCAGTGTTTCAGGCTCTTGTGCTTTCTAAAGCACTTAAGTTTTGTAACGAATGGTAATAGACATTTTAAAATAATAATGCGCATTTACCAAATCAATGTATATTAAATTTAAATAATAAAATATTTTCTGGAGATTCGTGTTAGTTCTAAAAATGCTTCTTTGATTACTTATCTTAGTATGTATAGTTAAAAAATTTCACACACACAGAAAACAATAATTCACAGTTTCTATCAACCGAGATTTCCGATATCCCAGGTACCCAACTAGCTTGGATAATTGAGATTCTATTGTACAGTTAAAATAAATGAAAGAGGAAAAACTTTTAGAAAATCTCATCTTTGTTGCTCATGTTCGAAAATATTGGTTGGCTTTATAATGTGTTAACGCTTTAACGAACTTTTAACATTATATGTCCTATACAGATGATTTGTTCACATTCACATGTGACGCTATAACGGTATTGGGATATATTGGGGTGATGAGAAATCGGGATCTGCCTGTATATATTCATATACTTCCATCCCAATACTTTTTCCTGTCTTGTGTAAGAATTTGTACAGATATAAAAGCATATATGTTAATTGTATGTTAATGTGCGTTGTATATGTTATGTGTTTATATAACATGTGCTAATACATGTTAATATTTTACTAAGAATGTTCATGGTAGATTCTGATCTTCCTAGCCACTTTGGTCTGTTCTATCATAAACTCCTTTTAGGAGTTGGTAGTGGCCTAGGAATTATCTATCTATCTATCTATCTATATGTACATATATCCATGTAATATGTGTTTTAAACTCGCCACAATTAGAAAATGGTATCCATGTTGGATATGGTGCAGTTGTGAGAGAACACAGTAAATTTGGAAATAAAAATATTGAGTTTATTCTGACATCTCTCTTTTGGAGACTCTTCAGCCAAAATTGTGTACGTGCTATTATTATGTAGTGGTGTGAGCTAGACAATGAGAATGTTAATAATTAGTTACATGATGGCGCTTAAGAAGCGAAACTAAGTTGCGTAAAGGTTTTATATAACAATTGTCGAGTTAAGCAGGAATTAATTTTGGCTCAAGGAAGTCGCCAAAGTTACCACAATGAGGAGAGAAAACAAAAGATTTTCTCCAAAAATAGCAATTTTAGGGATAAAATCGCCAGAAATTTAAAAATATTTAAAATTTAAAATTTTTAAAATACAGTTTTAATTAACTCTTTATATCCTGGATTAATTAACCATCAACTTTTTTACTGCATTTTTGCATCGTTAGATAAGTTTTAATGGAGAATAATCACAGAAAAAAAAATTAATTTTTACTGTATTTTAGTAGTTAATTTTGCAGCTGGTACTTTCTACTACCAACATATTATTTTGACTCTATGGTAGGAAATAAAACATTAAATTATGACTACAGCAAATGAAACGCTTACCTGCGAAGTATAGAAGTCTCTAAAAAGTCATAGTACCAAATAATTGGTAATAAACCACTAAATGTACTCAATTGAACAACACGTGTATCAACTCTACCACAAAATTATCTTCGAATGCAGCACGCCAATTATAAAATCCCTAGTATGCGAATAAAAAGGATTTCTGATTGGTGCTGTGATTTCTTTTCTGCTGTAGGAACTGCATCGTTCATGTCCTTGTGAGTACCGTCAGGAAAAAGGGCTTTATTAGGAATATATAGGTATTTAATTGAAGCGGTACTGATAAGTACCGTCAGGATGAAAAGGGTTAATTTTGGGTTAAAATATCATATCACCCTCTCCCTCAATGCATTGTATCTTGTACCTAATATTTTGCATTCTGTAGGTGTCACGCCATGTAAAAATAAATGAAAAACAATTTTTCTTATGCTTAAATCTTCACAACACAATAACAAAACTTAACCCTCTAAGCGGTTCGCACGTACAATTCCGCCAAACTGATGATGTCTTCAAAGCGGTTGTCACGTACAATTTTCGACCTCCAAAACGTTCCGAGAATGGATATAATGTACATTTCTGCCAGTGTTTTCCTCTATGTAGTTTTGAGGTACGAGGGTCAGGTCGATTGTTTAGGAACTGCACACCTACTCTCTGAGGCACAAAGACGCTGATAGCTTTTCATGGCTTTGTAAATCTCTATTTCGAAGTATTTCGTTTGCGGTAACAGATTATCTCTAATTGCACCATTTAAATAGCTTGGATGACTTTCGTAAAAAAGATAGAAATCATTCTCTTAAAAAATATTTTTATTTGTACTTTTAGAACCTATTATTTCTTATGGGAGGATCTTCGAGACTTGACGAACTTTATGTGTATTAAAAATTAACAATCTATAATGTCTATTTATATATCTATTTATAACCGGAAGTAAAGGGACAGTAACGAGGGTGGGTTTCCCGTATTCCAATCTAGTCGACAAAGGGTGAAGTAAAAAAATCATAGAACACTTTGGTCACTGACACAATGAAACTTTAGCGCATTTTTGGAGACTTTTTTTCCTCGGTGTGTACCACTCGGAGGGTTAAATCACGTAAAGTCTAAAATGAACTGAAATCATTTTTAACTGCTACCTCAAAAAATGCATACATTACGTTATTTAAAAACACCTTCTCCCAGGCGCTATACAAAGCCACTATTCGGCATTCTTAGGGATACTTTATGTACATATATATTTTTTTCTTCTTCCGAATACTTTTTCCTTCTCGCACTTTTTGCACTTCTGGCAGTGACACATCCGCCGAAGTGCTACGCAACTCGTGGCAAGATAAGGAGGGGCAGGCAGGAGTAAGAAAACAAGAAGGGGGAACAATTTATTTAAAGGTGTGTGTTTCGGCGAAGACCTAAGGATCAATTTTTCAATTTCTGCTGGGTGTCATGTCGACCCCTCAGTTTTATAATGAAGCTGTCACTTGCGGGTGACAGCCAGCCAGCGGGAGGCTCCGCACTCCTGGTGTTTATATATAGATAAATAATGTATGGAAGGAATGGAGAAATGCTGCGTTCACTCAACCTAACGCATCTCATTTTAAGGCGGAATGGTGTGCTTGCTCTCTCTCTCTCTCTTTCACACACACGCAGACTCCGTTTTCTTATTCTCCATGTTTCCACTGAATCTTTCAAACCATTTTATATTTTCAATCTCAGTTTTTGTAATTACACTTTCCCCGAGACGGGAGAGTTGGGAATTTGGGAGGGTTTTTGTATTTTAAATGTTTTCCATAGGAATTTGCGGTTTTTCTTGCCTTATCGTACAGAGATGTAGTTTATTTTTTTTCTATTAATTTCATGGGATCAGAGACATGGAAGGATTGTTACCGGGCATCGCAGAATTCCAATCTAAATTGTTTTTGCACTTTGAAACGCTTCCATATTTATGCAATGCGGATTGAGATCTGAGAAATTATATTGCATCGGGATAAAAAGAGTGTCACGCAGTGATTAATCTGAAAGGGCGGCAAATTCCTTTTTTTTAAATTGAAATGTCTATGCCGTAGCATATAGAGGTATTTCGGAAAAACAACACATATTTTAGATAAGCAAAAACTTATACCAATCTTGAAAAATTCATTTAGAGAGCGGGATAATGCTATCTTGCTCGATAATTGTTGAAAATAATCTATTTTTATCATGAACTGAAATTTATCCAGTTGAAGAAAACTGTTGTTATATTCTTATACATAAGAAGGGAGAACTTTAATTTAAACCTTTAGCGATCAGAGTAAGAAATTGAATTACAACTTATACAATTTCCTTTTTCTATTAAAATATATCCTAAAGTTTTAATTTTAAACATTAATTTAAATAGAATTAAGCTTTACAAATCTTTACTTTTATTTTGAAAAGTAATTTCAGTTTTTTTTCTTTTTGTTCTAAAATAGATTTTAACGAAACAATTTTGATGAGCAAAACATGTTTTGATTTATTTATATTTAGGGCTGAACTTATTTTTTAGAAAAATATTTTTCTTTATTGTACCAGTGTATTTCTTCTATTTTGATTCAAATGAATTTATATTTTAAAAATAATGCTTTTTCTAATAATAATACTTAAGAGAACAACAGACCTTCAAAATCAAAATTTGGATATTGAAACTAAGCACATTTTATAGTCAAGTAAATTTTCTGCAATCAAGATATTATATTTCATTAAAACCTGATTTTTATCATACAGTTTTGTTGTAGAACTTCAGTAAGCAGAAAATGACAACGAGCAGAAAATAAAACAGCTAAAAGATGAATAGGGGTGAATTCGTGAGTTCATTGCACACACACACACACGAAAAAAAAATAGAGAGAGGAGTAAGTATAGGGATAGGAAACACAAATATTTTTGCTGCCAGGGACATCCGTACACTGTGTCGACCAGAGATGTACTGAGTAGTTTTGCCATTTTGAGGAGATTCAAATGACCACGAGAGGACCAATAGAATTGCAGATATTCTTCCAACCAAATTACAAGTATTTTTCCAGTTGCACGTTACTCAAATCATGCGTACCTTTAAAATGTTTCAGTTGCATTTTATTTTTCCCTTAAATTCCTGTACATTTTTGACTCAAGTGTTAGTTACAAAACTGGGTTTGTTTACAGTCTTAAGTTAAAATTATAAGTGAACTTTCATGTTTTACAACTAATTTCAATTTCAACTGAAAATTTCATTATACATTCAATCATATAAATCTCATTTATTTTGACACAAAAGAAGATGATCATAATGAAATTTAAGAAGATATTGTTAACAACGAATATTCGCACATCAATAACTTTTTAAAATTTCATCAAACGAAAAATAATTTTCTTTTAAATGTAATAAGATTAAAATATTGTATAAATAACAGCAAGGAAATTTACTAATATATTCTAATCAAATGATTAAAATATTAATCATCAAAATATTAAATATTTTAAAATTATTTTTGCATTAAAATATTTTTCCTGTAAGTATCAATATAAATGTAACAAAGTTGTTTGGTTTAAGCCAAATGTTTTTTTAAGCCAAACTGGATATTTTTTTCAAACCAAACATTTTTTAAAAATGCTTTTACTTTTTTTACGCATTATTAAAAGTTGCAAAATCTAAATTATGCAGATTAGAAGTTTTAGATAAATATTTCTAGTTTCCATAGAGTCTTGTCCCCAATTGTTAATCTTGACAAAGGATGAGAGTTCTTCACGTGGTGCTATGTAAAAAAAAAAAATACTAAATGTTAAGGGAAATAGAAGACAAAATTATGAATGCTCTTTACACAAGAACGTTTCCTTTCTCGGGTAATCTTGCTACTGAAATACCAATTTATTATAAATATCAATAATTTCAAAATTTTAATAATCTTTTACAATGTAAAAAACATATTTGGGATTTGCTCCTCCCCCCCTAATCGCCAGAAACAAATATTCGCACAAATAATTTTTTATAAATTCTATCAAAAGAGTAATCATTTTCTTTTAAATATAATAAAACGAAAATATTGTATAAATGTGATCAAGGAAGTTTACTAATAAATTCTGACTGCATTAAATTGTAGTCGATTCACGTATGGAAACATGAAAACAAAACTGTGCTGATTTTCAGGTATTTTAATAAATAACCGTAGCTTAAATATACAAAATATATTCATATTACTATTACAAAACTGTAACAACAAAGTTTTTACCCTCTACATCAAATACAGCAAGTCTCAGTATTCAGTAAACACATGCATAAAAATATACAACGGATACTTTTTGTAAAACTCTTTTAAATAAAAAAAAAATACTAAATGTTAAGAGAAATAGAAGACAAAATAAATTTGGGGATACAGGGAAGTTGTCCCGTCTACCCATGTCTTGATTAGGCCCTAGCTGTAACTTATCTGTACTATAGTACAGATAGGGTACAGACTGACGTAACATTTGAAGGTAATAAATTTGAAAATTATTACTTTAATATTTGGAAATTTAAAATTATTTTCAGTGTTATGTTATAATAGGTTTAGAAATCATAGAAAATGTCTTTAATATTTTTGTAATTAATTGCTAATTGTTTTTTTTTTATAAAAAATTATGTTGCATGAGTAACGTAACATTTCTTCGACTTCATGAAATGCTACTTTATTAGTCAAAATTATTTCATTAAAATTTATATCCCTGACAAACTTACATTCATGCATTTTTAAACTTTAGGATTAGAGGAACAATTCTAAATGTGCAGTATATGTCAGTTTTTTTTTCAAATAATAATTAAAACAAAATATTAGATAAATTCCTGTGGCTAACGTAACGTAATGCGACAGTGACCATTACAAAGCCGTTTTTAAAGGACAAACTTTCTGAAATTATCGAATTTAAAGTTATAAAGTTTTGAAGTCTTATAAATTGCAGTGCCACACATTAATTACATTAAATGACTGTTTTAAATTAAATAAAAGTTTAGAAAATTCAATTTTTAAATGTTTTTTATCCTTAATTTTCAATTCACCTCCCGCTAATTATATTGCTTAAAAGTTTATCTGGAATTATTTGGATATTAATTTGTGGATTAACCCTCTGACTGCTCATCCCGCGATTTCCACGGGCAATTCAAATGTAGCACATTCCGTCTTTTCACCGTTTAACCAGTGGAATAAATTATACACAGTATTAGACATTTAATTAGGTTATAAATAGATTTATATGACTAGAACTATTATAGTTATATTAGATAATAGAATGATAGATAGTAATATATATATATATGTATATATGTATATATATATATATATATATATATATATATATATATATATATATATATATATATATATATATGTATATATATGTATATAGGTATGTATATATATATGTATATATATGTATATATGTATGTATATATGTATATATATGTATATATGTATGTATATATGTATATATATATATATATATATATATATGTATGTATATATATGTATATATATATATATATGTATATATATGTATATATATATATATATATATATATATATATATATATATATATATATATATGTATGCATATATACGTATGCATATATACATATGTATATATACATATATATATATATGTATGTATATATATATATATATGTATGTATATATGTATATATATGTGTATATATAAATGTGTATATATATATGTGTATATATATATATATATATATATATATATATATATATATATATATATGTATATATATATGTATATATATATATATATATATACATATATATATATATATATATATATATATGTGTATATATATATATATATATATATATATATATACTTAAACTATGCAAAAAAATGAGGAATTTTTAAAGAGATCTCGGTTTACAAATTGAGCAGTCAGAGGGTTAAGTGAATAAGTTTTTTATAACTCTACGTTGAATTTTTATGAAATATACGGATGTTTCTAAATTTAAATTGCGTCTAATTACCTAAAGTAAATTGAAATTTAAAAGGGATACACCTATTATTTCAAAGCATATTAAGAGTCGTTTTTAGTAAAAACTTTGTAGGAATCTAGGAAGAATATAGTCTAAGAAGCAAGTAAAGTCATGTAAATTTAAAAAATATTCAATTTGAGAAAAGTTATTTTAAAGATTTTTCTGCGCTTATGTTTGGTACTTACTCTTTTAATACTTCTTGTAGCTTTTTAGTTACTTATGATATCATCATATGGCTTTCTGCATATGCTTCTGTGTGAGCATGGGCGTAATTTTTTTTTTTTTTTTGGGGGGGGTGTAAAATTTTTTGTAAAATTTGTAAAATTTTTTTTTCAAATTTTTTAAAGGAAGCATAGCCATTCGAACTTGTAGTTTTGCCCCCTCTAGATTTTTAGGGTATATTAAATTATTGATTCGACATTTCAATGAATTTTGAAATTATTCTGTTTTTGTTAGTAGGCTTAAAATGTATTCTAATTACAGTTATCCTTTCCTGTGAATTTTTTAAAGGAAGTATAGATACTAGAACTTGTAGTTTTGCCCCTCTAGATTTTTAGTGTATATTAAATTTTTGATTCGACATTTCATTGAATTTTGAAGTTATTCTGTTTTTGCTAAGAGGCTTAAGATGTGTTCTAATTACGGTTATCATCCTTTCCTGAAAAATTTTTAAAGGAAGCATAGGTGTTCGAACTTGTAGTTTTGCCCCTCTAGATTTTTAGTGTATATTAAATATTTGATTCGACATTTTAATGAATTTTGAAGTTATTCTGTTTTTGCTAATATCTTAAGATGTGTTCTAATTACGGTTATCATCTTTTCCTGCAAATTTTTTAAAGGAAGCATAGGTGCTCGAACTTGTAGTTTTGCCCCTCTAGATTTTTAGGGTATATTAAATTATTGATTCAGTACTGATACAGTATCAGTACATTAGAAACGTTTCATAATTTTGGATGATTTTTGATAATTTTTAAGTCTACGGTCTCTTTTCTTGTAATGAATTTATTTCACAAATAGCAGATTCATGTTCAAAATTGTAATATCACGTTAAAACTAAATTCTCACAACTCTGTGCTTATAATTGGTTTTAAAAGTGTTACCTTTATTAAAAAGTTTTATTGCTTCTTGCAGCATTATAATAGTTTATACATTAAATATTTTTTTTTTCTTTCCCGAGCAAAATCTAGTTAAATGCAGTAGCGTTTAAAAGAAGAAAAAAAAAATCTCCCCAAAATAATTCTTTCTCCCAAAGCAAATGAAAAAAAAAAAAACTGCAGTAATTATGTTGCCATTTTGAGAACTAATCTTCCCGCAAATTTAACACGGAAACAATCGCGCACAAAAACGAAAATACGAGATTAAGTATCAAGGGGTTTTAGGATTGCCGCGACTGTTTTAATTCCTGCAACGTTAGTCTAGAAAAATTAGTCTTGTCTTTCCAGTTGGTTTTAGGATACTTCTGTTTCTGCCGTTCTTTTTTTCCCCTCTTCTTTCTCTTT
Organism: Pardosa pseudoannulata; assembly: GCA_032207245.1. NCBI lineage: Eukaryota > Metazoa > Arthropoda > Arachnida > Araneae > Lycosidae > Pardosa > Pardosa pseudoannulata. The sequence goes on from CM063506.1 coordinate 85,555,074, forward strand.
TCAGCACTTATACTAATTATTCGGAAAGAACAGAAAAATATTTCCCTGTTTAGAGAGCTGATTTTGGGAGCTGGCAACAGCGATAAGTTCGTTTAGCGCTTTGCGTCTAATTGGTTTAATGGCGCCCGCTTCCGAATAATGAAAAGAAAGATGAAGATGTGAATGAGATTTATTTGTTTTTCAGGTCTTTACTCATTTTAGCCATTCTGTGTTGTGGAATATATTTCTGAAAAACGGTATAATTAAATTAATTACTGTGTGTCTAAAATTTTGTCGCTTTACGGCTAATAACTAATCCCGGTATTACAAAAAGCTAGAATTTTGCCTTCAAATTATTAATTAAATCTTATGCGTGCTTTTGCTGGTTCCTAAAAATTACGGAATGTTTTAAAAATATTTACTTCGAAATTAATTTGTATCTATTGCTTTCTTGAGGTTATTTTCAATCTAATTGTTAATTAATTTTTCTTTAGCAAAATTCTAAATGAAATGAATCAGACTTTTATTTACTTCCTGCATTTTTAAAAAGATGCATTGCATTTTTTCCTTTTAAAATTTATCTGTTTTTAGGGATGGTATTTAATCTGAATTAATATTTCAAAGCTTTCTAGAAATGTGTCGAGAGGTAAAGAGAACATTTTGTAATGCTTAAAGGAAAGAAAGACATGTAATAAGTATAGAACAACAAAGAAAATTTCTCATAAAATGGCAAATATTTTGTGGTGCTTCAGTTTTTTTAAAAAATCTTCTCTGGGAAATATTGCTTAGTTTTTTAACTTTTGTATGGACCTTTTTATCTATTTATCTTAATCTTATGAAACATTAATGGGGTTAAGAATATCAAAATAGTTGTAAAGAAAACAAGGAAATTTTAGGAAGAAATAGTAATAAAGCAGACGATTATGTAAAATGTACAAACAAAATGTGTCGAGTGGTAAAGAAAACATTTTGTAATGCTTAAGAAATACATGTAATAAGTATAGAACAACAAAGAAAATTTCTCATAAAATGGCAAATATTTTGTGGTTCTTCAATTTTTTTTAAAAATCTTGTCTGGAAAATATTGCTTAGTTTTTTAACGTTTGTATGGACCTTTTTATCTATTTATCTTAATCTTATGAAACATTAATGGGGTTGAGAATATCAAAATAGTTGTAAAGAAAACAAGGAAATTTTAGGAAGGAATAGTAATGAAGCAGACGATTATGTAAAATGTACAAACAAAATGTGTCGAGTGGTAAAGAGAGCATTTTGTAATGCTTAAAGAAAAGAAATACATGTAATAAGTATAGAACAACAAAGAAAATTTTTCATAAAATGGAAAATATTGTGTTGTTTTAATTATTTAAAATCTTTTCTGGAAAATATAGATTAGTTTTTTAACGTTTATATGGCTCTTTTTATCTATTTATCTTAGTCTTATGAAACATTAATGGGGTTGAGAATATCAAAATGGTTATAAAGAAGACAAGGAAATTTTAGGAAGAAATAGTAATAAAGCAGACGATTGTATAAATTTAAAAACAAAATAAAGAAAGCAAAACAGCCAGTTGTGTCTTAGCTTGTTACAATTCTCTGTAGAGTACGAAAGTAGGAATTTTACTGGCGGAAAATGCAAGAGTGATCCCGAATCTGCCTTTCTTAATCCTCTAGCTTAGTTGAACCTTAATGAGGCTCAGTTGAACCTAATTTATCTAATGAAAATCATTAAATATGATTTTTAAACAAACTATTATCTTAAGGTAGTTGGGTACTAGCCATTAACGATTGCTCTGATGCCATGTTAACCTATTAGGAAAATTTTATTTACTTACTCTTGAGCTGTTTGCATTTGAAGATTTCTTTAATTTTATCACGTGATTCTCCAGAGTTGTGAGAGACTAAATTTTTTTAAAAGAGAGAAGAAAATATTTTTAATTTTAAATAATTTGTGAAAATTTTTGATATGGTCTTCTTTAAAAGCAAATGAAAATATTTTACCCGGAAAAATAAAAAAAACCCCGATTTCGCGTAACCCAGAAGAATTTTTTGATCTGCTGAATACTAGTAATCAAATGTTGACAGCATTCGACTACATTAAGTGATATCTCTTTTTTTGTCTAGACTCATACGGGAATTAAAATATGTATGGGGACCCCTGCTATGGCGCGACGATTCTTAAAGAAGTATCCGCAGGGATCACATCATATATAAAACCATGCTCAGAAGGGATTCACATGGTGCAGTTAAAATAAAACAACTAGATCTAGACACAGGCATTTATTTAAGATAGTGCAATGAAAACAATAAATAAACATCATCATAAACAAACATCAGCACCCTCGATGCAACCGAGCTTGGTGCTACTGGCACACTGACTCTTATATAGGCAGACAACATATACAGATATTTGCATATTTACAAAGATGATGTGTTGCCACAAATAAAACTACGATAATTATAAAACTTTACAAATATCAATACAGATGAATGAATTCATGTTACAATATGTGAAAATACATTACAATATTTAAATTATATACAAGACACTATTTACAAAGACTGAACATTACGTCAACGGCCTTAATCAGAAATAATGCGCATGACGTCAATCTGCGTGTGCGTGATCACCACATATGATCTAATTCTCAAATAGCAGTTAGTAACGCAAGATTAAAAAGTTGATGTTTCAAGATGTGTTGAAAAATTAATGCATCCGCCCCCCCCCAAAAAAAAAAGTTTATTAGTGTTTAATTTTTGTCTCTTTGCTATCAATAATTTTCCGAAACGCCATTTAAAACAAGTAAAATAGTATTAAAGATATACAATTTATCATCTAAATATCTGATTGTTTAACTTGTAACAACTTCCCCTCTCTTTAATTAAGAATCCTTAAATGTTACTTAATCGAATCGTGTATAACAAATTATTGTTTAATACTTAATTTAAAATACCTTTTTAGACATTCCGATCAACAAAATTACTTTTTTTATTTTCATTAATGAGTGAACGAGGGGATAATTTTTTTGGGGAATTTAATATCAGTATGAACATGTGTCAAAAATGATTGGTTTTTAGAATATAAATATTTAAAAAACCTTTAGTTTGGACATCAAAAAGTCCGTTATTCATCATAAGCGAAAACAGCAGTTCAGTTTAGGCAATAAAAGTATAAAAAACCAGATAAGCATATAAAGACATGCGATCTTAAAAACTTCTTTGTAATAAATGCGCAAGACCGTAGGCAAGGGGGGGATTTAGGGGACTGGTTCCCCTCCGAAATTTTTAAAGACCATTTCGTGGAAAGAAAATGCACCATGTGTGTGGGTGTGTCATCTGTCTAGCTGTGAATAGACAACACTGTGCTTAGAATGAGAACGTTGAGTTAAACAGTAAGTGCAAATTATATTCGACAAGAGCAGATTGACTAGCACTTTTGGCAACTCATCACAATATTGTTTAACAATCGGAAGAAATTGTGAATGTTTCAAAGAGAGAATATTTTATAATTTACAGATAAAAATTTAAACACTTTCATTTTCCTTCAAAATTCTTCTTCTTCTGTTTTAAAAATTGGAATTTAATGCCATGTGTAGTTTATATCTTTTCAATGTTATTTTTACTATTAAATTCATTGCGTAGTTACTACATTAGTCATTCACGGCTACAAATTTGTTAATTATATTATTTTTTATTTATTTTGATATTTTAATATCACACTGTATAAGGATATTTATTAAGAGTATGCATAAGAAAATTTGTAGTTTTATTGAAGTATCATTCGCAAAAAACAATGTCCCTCTCCGAATATAATTTCTGGCTACGGCCCTGTAAATGTGTTCCCTTTCATAAATTTGGAGCATAGATCGAAACTATTATATAAAGAAGAAGTGATTATATGACTTGAAGGATGCAAAGGTCTTTGAATAAACTTTGGTCAATTTTCGAATCAATGTTAATTAAATCATTAAACCTAGCATCTTCAGATTATTTTCCACCAGATGCGGTACACAATTCCAACAAGTGCTCTGACAAATAAAAAAAGTATTCTCAAAACAAGTTGATGCTTTTATGTTCCTTTAGTTAACTATATATCAATCCATGTACAAATTCAAATGGAGTTTCAAGACAAATTGGTGATGCGTAGGATTATTAATGGGATAGTAATTAAATTTTAGCGATGAAAAAACAATAACTGTGAAGCATATAAAGAAATGCGATCTTATAAACTTCTTTTGATTTGGTTAATAAATGTTTTCGCTTTCATAGCTTAGAAGCGTAGACAGAAACTAATATCTAACGAAGGTATTACTGTGAGACTTGAAAGTTGTGAAGGTTTTCGAATAAACTCTAGACATTTCTCGAATTATTTCTTATTAAATAATTAAACTTAGCCTATTCATTAAAAGGCGGGCTTGACAATTCTAACAAGCGGCTTTAATCAATAACAAATAAAAAATCCAATAATTTATCCAATAAACAATGCTTAATGAGCATTTAGTATGAGCGCTTTTGAATACGGTTCTCACCGTGAAATCGTGATGCATTTCCGAATTTCTTATCAGACGCGAGATTTCTCAGAGAAATGAAGGATCTCTCTTCGAATTACTCGACAGTACTGAGATGAGCGAGTAATTCATCGAATCTACTAATTGGTGGTAATTTCGGAATTAGAACTGGTTTGGGTGGTGATTTTAGTTTTGCCTGCCTCTCGCGTGAATCTGATATTTGGGTATTGAGTTTCTTGAGAGGAACTCGTAAGGGGGGAGAGATTTGTTGGCAATCGTTCTGGATGAGATTCGCCTCGTCGATGAAAATAGTTTTCAGAACTCGCAAGTTCGAGTATCGGATGATGCCCGCATCTGAGAGGTGTGTAAGCTTTATTTTAAAACATTGTTAATTTACGGGTCTCTAATAAACGTTAAAATTTCCATTTTATTGGAAACTGGGTATACATAAAAAATATATTGTCATAGAATGTTCGTTCTTTCAGAATTAATGAATGTTTTTGTTTCAGTCTTAAACATCAAATATTGACATTATGTTCGTTTATATCTATATTGTTCATACTGACATTTATTTGGAATTAAGGTTGGGTATGTCTATCTTTCCTTAAACATGTTTATACTAGAGTAGAGGGTTTCAAAGTGTGTTTAGCGGAACGCCAGGGTTCTATAATAACCCTCCAGGTGTTTTCCGAAAAAATTTTAAACACTATTGAAATTTTAAAGAAAATTCTTAAATTAATTCTCTAATTTTTCCCTTATGCCTTACATAGAATTAATAATAGTAATATAGAATTATATAATAATATAAAACATATAATAATATTATATATAGAATAATAGAATATATATATATATATATAAATATAATTATATAATAATAATATAGAATTAATAATAGTAACTAATATGTCATAAGTGCCATTAGTGCATTAACTGAGCAGTGCAATCGCGCTGTTCATTTTTTATGTCGAGAAAATTAGTTTTTATTCCGAGTGTTGTGGCCCACTGATGGTGTGCCATCGATTGTAGAAGTCACGCGTGCTCAGATTTACTAACTCAAGTACATCACACAGCTCCTCTTTTTATGTAAATAATACATTTTATAATAGGCATAATAATAGTGCAATATTGAAGCATATATGTTTAGAACATAAATAAAAGAAGTGATATCGCTCTGCTTGGGATTTATCGACATAAAATAACAGTAGCGTTATAGCGCTGCCTCGGTCTTTTCGTATCCATGTAGATATAGCGCAGTTGTTTTGTTCGGGATTCTTCGACAGTCTTTTTTTAAAACCCTCTGGGACTCAAATGGTTAATACCGAACAGAAAAGCGCTGTGATAATAAATCATTCAAACCACACGTTACAGTATAGCACAAGCAGGGGTGAAACATTCAACAATGTATCATTTTACTTGTATCATTTTATTAAGAAAAATCGTGCTTCCAAGTCATCTTTTGTAAATATTATCTACATTTTTAAATTACTTTATATTGTTTAGTTTTTATACTTATGTCTAATAAGTGATAAATAATAGGCTCTTAGTTTCTCCTTAAGTAATTTATTCTCCTTAATTTATTCAGAGGTTCCGTTGCGATGTATGTGGTAAGAATAAAGATTCCATGAGATGAAAAGTTGGAGAACCACTGTACTAAAGTAAAACCTTTCTATAAAGATACCTGTAAGACCCATAAAAACATTATCCTAAACAATTTGACAGCATTAAATATTTAATGCGTAATGTGCATCTAGTATCTTGGATTATATTTTGAGATCTAATTCAACTTTATTTAAAAAAATAAAAATGAAATTATTTATGACAATTGAGAAAACAAGTAATACTTTAGGTTTATAAGATATTCAACGGGACTAAAAAAATATCATTATAGTCAAATTTATCACTATAAACCGTATCATTCCATACAAAGTTGTCATTATGTAATTCGCATTCAGCAACGAGCTAGATGAATGAAATTTGGTAAGTTTATTTTACAAAGTTTAAGTCTGTATCAACTTTTGAGTTAAGTCCATAAACCTGATAACGTTTCGTTCCATTATTATCACTATAATATCTAGAAAAGGACATTGTTAGATGTTTTAAGAGATTTTTACTACTGCTCATTGAAAAAAATTCTTACGTAATCATGATCATTTTTAGTCACAATGCTGGGATATTTTTGAATATGAGTATACGAAAAAGCCAAGAAGAGAATAGTATTAACTTTTTTATGTTGTGATTACTGTAAATCATCAGTTATTACTGATGAAAATTAACAAAGGAAATTTTGTTGTTATGTGTGTGAAAACAAAAAGTTTTGTATCTTAAATGAAATAGTATAACATGATGTTGTACTTTAGTGCTATTACCTTGGGGTTGGGTTCGATTCCCTAGTAAAGCTTGGATGTAAATGTATTTTCCCCTCATAGGGCGTAATGTTGGTCGCCTATATAGTGTTTCCATGGTCAACAAAATCTGTGGCATTGTAGAGACCAATATTAATAAAGGTAAGTGTTCCCGCATCAGAAATAAAAGTGTTATTACCCCAATGAGTTTTCTGTGTTGGCCAATAGAACTGCTGCAAGCCCTTGATGCATAAAACAATTATAAATGTCAAATTTAGATACTTTTATAAAATCAATAATTAGTTTTCATCGGCCACTGAAAAATTTGACTTTTGTCTTAGGATTCTTATTACTACGAGCAATTAATTAAGGGCCATATTCACCACGATTTTAATACTCAGATCTAACCGCGAATCAGCATTTTCGTATTCTTCAACGAGAATCCGCGGCTTTCAGCTCATTTTAATCCCCTGTTTCTGATCCCCCGAATTTGGAGGATTATTTGCCTAATCCATGGATACTACATTTTACGCATGCGTTCTGCTTTGAAAACAAACATGGCGGATATATTTTCAGATTTAGAAGATCTCGAAGTTCTACAAATGCTGGAAATAACAGAAAGCCGCAGGAAAAGATTTATGCATCCAGATAGAACAAATGATTTGGATTGTTTGGATGATGTGGACTTTCGGTCATGTTAGCGTTTTGATAAATATACAGCTGAATCATTAATTCGAATGCTAGATGACACGATTTCAGCTCCTTCGGAAAAGAATAATGCTCTATCTTCTGCTGAAAATTTTTTGTTAGCATCAAGGTATTTTACTACTGGATCTTTCCAGATTTTTCAGAAAAGTATCTGCCTCGGTTTCATCAAAATTCTTCCTTTTATATTCTTTCATTCTTATTCTTATTCAGTAAAACTACAGATCCTTGAC
>CM063506.1:85567843-85575343 GCA_032207245.1 Pardosa pseudoannulata
AATAATTTTTTAACAAATCTAACCCTCATATGAAATTTAAGTAAGTTACAGTATCATTATACATGAGGAGTGGTTAACAAGTCGATCGCAAAAAATGGTGTGTTTCTTGTAGTCATTGAACGTGTTGTCATTTAACGTTTCTTGTAGTCATTGAACGTTTGTGCGTTTCTTGTAGTCATAGAGACGATGAAAACTACACATCGTTTTGTTCCATACTTAAGACTAATTGCTATTGTTTACCAAATTATTAATCCTTAGTTAGAAGCATGCAGAGTCTTTTCAGTGATGTTAAGATACTGAAATGTACTAAATCTGTATTTCTCTACTGGTTCTTTTAATTAATATATATTATTAATTATATATCATGCTGCTTTAATACCACTGCCCACAGTTTTTTAACCAGATAAATAATGATACTTTTTACGTAGGTATAAAACAGGGTAAGCACGGCTAGATTGATAGCAAATTTTATGTTTAATAGTTGTCTGTGTATGTGTGTGTGTGTAGAACATCGGAATCATAACAGTGTGTCTACACTATATTATATGAATTCCAGAAGGGAGGTAAAATGGTATCCAAGAGGCAAGACATGAAGCATTTTTTAAACGCCATCACCATTTTATTTAAAAAGCTGATCAGCGTAAATGCTCACATTATAGAATATAAAACAGGGAAGGCCACGATTTCTCACGGTGGTCCAATAATTAGACCTTCAAATTGATGATGTGGCACATTCATCTCTCAGTATTACACGTGATGATTCCACAAGTGATTCCGTGACTCGTGCATCTGTATGAGTTATCTTTAAATTATGATTAAATTTAATATCTCGGTGAGCAAAAAATAAGCCTCGAATTTTATAATTAAGCTTGCGCCATTTTCTGACATTATATATAGATACACACCCGTGAATACAAATAGATCGCAAAAATTTTTAAGAGGAAAAGTAGATACCATATATAGAGAATTTGGCCATACCTATTTAACACATTGTATGCGGGACACGTATATATATATATATATATATATATATATATATATATATATATATATATATATATATATATATATTTATATATATATATATATATATATATATATATATATATATATATATATATATATATATATATATATATATATATATATATATATATATATATATATATATATATATATATATATATATATATATATATATATACACATATAGAGCACACACGAAACAGACAAGCACACACACATATAACGTAAATGTATTATCAGTTTAAAAATATAATGCGTACGTATAAAAATTTTCTTTTTTGCCTCCTTAGCATTTTCACTTTTTAAATTTATGTAATAAAGATATTCCCCCTATTTAATATTGTGTTGAAAAATCATTTTAAATCCAATTCTTTTTTATATTCGACAATATTCCCATTTAGAATTATTCTTACCCTACTTTAGTCCAAACTATATGGGAAAAAATCAAACCTTTAAATCACATGCCTAGAGTGAAAATATTTTTCGCTTTCATCCTTTTAAATAAGATGTAGTATGGGCGTATGTCAAGATACTCATATGCCATAACAGAAACATAAATCCTCTTTCACACCACCATTCTTGAAGAAGAAGAATGTGTTTAACCGTTAATTATGAGATCAAATATAGTCATACTCTGTTATCGAACCACACCCTTAAATGGAGTGCTAATAAGGATAATAGAGGTGGAAAATCTTGTTTCTCTTTTTTAATGCGTTTCATTATAAACCCATGAATAAAGTTCCATACTTTTGATGGGAAAATCCATCTTATTAGCTATGAAAGGATTTTCTGGTACAAAAACGTGTCGTATAAAATAGTTTCTAAAACTTTCAGATCCTTTCCCTACAAACCTCTATTTTGTATTTGAGGGTTTTATTGATGGTTATGAGCAACTTTAAATGCTTTTAACAAATATTTCAAGAAGGTAGATCCCCTTTTCAAATATCTAGTTTCCAGAAAGAAGGCAACGCTTTAATTCCTAAAAAAGATCACTTGGAATAAAGTTTCCCAACATTTTCTTCAACTTCTTTAGAAAAAAAAATTCGAAAGCTATCTCTTCCATAATAGTTAATTATATCAAATATTAAAATATTGTTACAGATGGTGTATATCTATTTTATCTGCTTATCTATATATTAAAAATAACAAAACGAAAATTATTCAAAATGGTCCTCAAGTATAGTAAAAATTTTTATCTTGAAATTCTGTTTAAATATATGCATAAAATAAATAAGAAAAAAAGAGAAATAGTTAAGTTGTCACAATTTGTTAATGAAGGGTTCCTATTTCGCTAACATTATTCACAAATCTTTACTTTCAGTGTTGTTCCTTTTCTTAGACAATCAACTATCTACTGCACAGGCAAATACTATGATAGAGATGCAGTTAAAATATCTGCGGTGGTAAAACAAAGAGCATGACAGCTAAATCGATTTCAACGCTGTAATGACTGAGGATTAACATATTATATAATAAATAATTTTAAGTGCATTACAGGCCTTATCACACATTAAACGGTATGCGTTGAAAAAGCAACGAATTATCTTTTTGATTCCTTTTCTTGGTGAAAAATACTAATTTTTCGTATGATAGCTTACAGTTTTTAACCGATTTTAAACCTTATAACACGCTATCCTGATCCGTGGTAGCTCAGTCGGCAAAAGCAATGATCTCGTAACTGAGTGGTTGCAGGTTCGGAACCCGAGCCGGCCTAAGATCCGCCGTGTTCGTTAAAGGTGTCTGAGGCACGTAAAATAGGTTCGTGGGCACAATGTCCTCCAAGTTTTCAATTATTACCTTTGGGAGTAGCAGGCCGAGTCTATGGGTCTTCTGCTTGGTCTCTTCTTCAAAATTACGAGGACCTACTTGATCGAAATCGTTCTTTCACGTAAATGGTGCTCATTAAAGCGAAAACGCACCCTTTAGCCTTAATACGAGAGACTGCAGGCTCAATCGTGCTTGGTTTGTCCAAGTGGCATGAGAAAACAATAACACGTTATCCTGAACGAAAGTAAATCTGTTGAAAATCCAGCCATCGGGTTGTTTTGGTGTGTTACAGAATACTTTTCTTGTTACACGAGGGTTAGTGAGACGGGGACACTGCTTAAAGCCCATCCGAAGAACTATAAACATCCACGCTAGCTGTGGCATTCAAAGCCACGAATTCCGATACAAAACAGCAGCCTTATTCATTCGGTCATCGTTTCGCATTCTTCCCTGGAAAAAATTCGTGGTTTTTTTTTTTTTTTTTTTTTTTTTTTTTTTTTTTTTTTTTTTTTTTTTTTTTTTTTTTTTTTTTTTTTTTTTAATGCTTACAGGTTGACGTATGTTAAAACTTTTACTCCTCACGTGTTTGTGTTTGTGAAATAATTCTTTCAAGCATTTGGTTTGGTTTGGAGAGCTACATCCTATTGTTTTGCTTTATGAAGTCTGACGAGATTGGGACATATTAGTTAAAATGACCCCATTTTCGTTATTTTTGCCCTTATAAAAAATGTCAGGTAGTTTTAGGGCTGATTTAGAACGGCTACAAACACCTATGCCAGCAAAGGGATTAGAACACACGAATTCTGGAACTGAAGAGCAGCGCCTATCTATTCGGTTATCATTCGGCATTCTATTTAAGGAGGAACAGGAGTTTTGAGTTCGGGAAAATGATATTTATATATGATCATATTCTAATTACTAAAACTGAAATATAATACAGAAGTAAGAACTTTTTTGTACTGTACATCTACATTTTATATTCACAATATTATAAGTACAAAAATAAAATTTATACATATTATAAGAGCATTAAAAGTAAATGTTTTAAATATACAGCAATAGATAAAAAGGTAAAGATCATTAAATGATTTTCGCATTATAAAGTCAAAGCATATGACAATACTTAAAAAAGTTTAGTAAACAAAATTATAAATAAATTACATGTAGTTTAAAACTAAAATATATATTGAAAGTTATAAATAAAATAAAAAGTGAGGTCAGACATAGAAAATGTAAGGAAAATATTCAAATTGTCTTTATATTTTACAACTGTAAAATAAACATTATACACAAAAAAGGATATTCATATTTTTTGTTTTTAGTATGCGAAGTATAACGTCACGTTTATATGGTTGAAATTTTAGAGATATAACTAATTTAGCTTACTTGCAGTTCAAATTCTAAAGTTATTAAGATGAGAAAATTCAATTCAAAGTGTATCAATCTGTGCGGCATATAAGTAATCATAGAAATAGTATTGTAACTCAGTAACTAATACAAATTTTTCAATGTGGTTTTTTGATCAATGCTCAGAACTATTTAGATGTTCAGAATATGTCAAAAACTTAAATTCGATTTTTTGAAGGCTGGGATAATCCTATGTCCTCTTGGATACATAGCGTCAACTCTCGTTCGTAGTCTGATTAACTCCCCCTGATTCGATTAACCCAATGTCGGTCCTCAGAAATTTACCTAAGAGTTTTTCGTTGTTTATTCTTCTAAAATTATCAAAGTTTATAAGAAGCAGTACTAAGCCGTAATTCCTTTACACATATTTTGCTAAGCGAATTAAAACTTAGCAATATATTTCTGGTAGATAAACAGTTGTTAAAATAGAAGGCGTATAGTGATAAATCGCATTTAGAAAATAACATTTTCTAACCTGGGGAAAATGTGTTTTTCTTGTTCTTTCTTAACTTATTACACAAATTCTATAAGAGAGCCATTTGTTTCTCCATTTTCGTATAGGAAAGGTTTTTATATATTTATCAGAATTAAAGCAAAAGGAAGTTATATTTCTTTCACCCTTCCGAGACTTTAAGATCATGAAGGTTCTTTATCTTTCAGAAGGCTTGGTTGCTTACGAAATAACGTTTCGCTTGTGCCATTTTTTAAATACATGTGTGATATGGCAGTTTTAATGTGTAATACCTCATACCTTAAAGGTTGTGGGCTTCTAAGGTAAAAAAAATACCATCGTAGTTTAAACCAATTCGTCATTTATCCCATAACACTTTAATGAAAATTTTCGGTCAGCTTCTTTCATCTTTGATTCACCACTCATTTCTTCAACTTAGTGCTTCTTACTTGTAAATAGTAAAGAGTGGAGTTGAGTCGGATACGCGTACATAGCAGGGCACACGTGATTAATTTTTGACTTTTGCTTTCGAATTTCTCAAAACATTAAACCTCTTTTGCACGATGATGGAAACTTCCATTAAAACATATAGTTTATTATTTACTAATACTAGAATTTTTTAAAAATATTTTTCTTTTAATATAGGGTATGAGTTATATCACCTTGATTTATTTCACAACAAAAAATATGCACGGAAGGGTTTATTTGTGCCATTTTAGAAATACGTGTGTGGTATACCGTTTTAAATGACAGCTTTTAGTGTGTGGTTTATCTCTGACACTAAATATTATGGGTTTTCTAAAGTAGAAAATACCATTGTGTTTTACTTACTTATGGCTATAAAATTTTAAAAGAAATTTTCCATTTATTTGATCCTTCTTGAATTCACAATTCTTTTTTGATTTTTTTTTGCTCTTTTTAGCGATACATCCCCGTAAACTGAATAGAGTATAATACAGTTACACAACGTGCATTTACCACATGCACGATTAATTTTCGTGGCCAGTGATAAATTATGCCTCTCTATTCTTGCAAATTAATCCTTCAGGAAACTGGGTGAATGAAAGCTGTTTTTTTCTGTACACTACATAAGCACAGATACCATTTCTAACATTTTATGGATAGAGAAAAGTTTCATTCACCAAAACCAATAGATCTATGATCTAAAATGAAGTAAAATGTTCAATTCTGCTTAAGATAGCTTTTGTATCCTTGTAGCTCATTTTATACGCGATTTTAAATTTATAATGGTAGGTTGATTTGCACTTAATATATCGAATGTTGTGAATTTTAACAGTTAGGGACAAAACATTACAGTTTGCTTACCTGGTCAAGTTCATATGTAGGAGGGCCGCTCCTGCACATAGTAACTCATTCACGCTTAGTTTTTGCACTAGTGAGAGATTTTTAGGTCTCATTATCTCTTGCGTAGCAAAATAGTAGACCGTAGAGGAAACCAAAGGAAACCAAGCAAACCAAGAGGAAAACCAAATCTGTAAGAGATTTAGCTTTTCCATTCACTTGAACGAATCCTTCAGGAAACTAGAAGAACTAGAGGTACTTTGAGCTGTACATTACAAAAATATAGGTTCCGATAATCTTTTATAGACCAAAAGAAAGGATTCTTTACTACAACCAATCTGAAATCCGAAATAAAGCAAATTATCCCATTTTGGTCTAGCGAATGTCTATAGTATTTTACTACAGCCAAACTTCGCTATACCGCAACTCCATTATAGATCTATATCTGTGTGAACAAGTGTTCCATATAGGACTTAAAGTGTTATTAATCCATTACAGCATGAACTCACTATAATGAAAATCTGTATTTTCCATCAGAAACAGCAACTGTGAAAATTTCTGAAATATTTTCTCTCTCGATTTTTCCTTTCTTATTGTGTTTCAGTAGAGTATACTATCTTGTACCTTATGAGTTTAATAAGTGAAAATTGCATTGATATAGATATTCCTAAATGGAACTTTGATGTTTTAGTGTACTACTAATTAGTAGTATCTAAAACAGATATGTTAATTCAGACCAACGTATTACTAGAAATTATGTACAAATTGTTAATATAAATGGCATAATGATATGTAAAAAGCCTAAAAAAATGATTTATGCCAAATCTGTTCCTTGGAAGTCAGATAAAATTTATTGTGTGGTAAAATATTAACTTCACTCCAATTTTACAAATTTTGCATTCCATTTATCAATTGATACATGTGGTACGCCATTTGTATAATTGTTTCACAGTCAAACTGTTAATACAGTAATCATTCACAAGTGTTGTTTTCTTTTGAAGGGCTTTTGAAAAAGAAGCTGATTTATAGTATTCCCTTGTCAATCAAATATAGAACCCCAGAAATTAATTTTTAAAAATTACAAGTCCTCTTACCATGTACGAGAAACACCAGAGGTTTGCGGTATAAAGAAAATTACTATAAAATAATATTTAATTTAATTTATTAATATAATAATTGATTACCATAATATAAATTTTTTAACTTTAAGAATGTTATAAAATATTCCAGTGACGGAATAACTAACAAGTAGAAAATTAAAAAATATATATTGAAGTGAAAAGTTTCCAAATTTTACAATGGTCTTCCCCAGAAAAATATAATTAAATTGAAATTATGTTTAAATTCTAATGCATATCTTAGTAAATTAACATGAGCGAATAACCTTATACTGTCAGCAGTTTAAAAACGGGAGTACATCGTTTATTAATCATAATTCAGTGTCATCATCGATTATCATGATATTTATCATGATTATCATATTTCAATATTATCGTAGATTATCATAATTCAATAACCTTCTACATCCCAAATTGTTATTGGGACGG